>JBAMJR010000326.1:0-90000 GCA_038501785.1 Myoxocephalus aenaeus
AACAGCCCGCTGGTTGATCTGACAATCAATATGACCAATGTGAAGGGATTCATCACGCTGGGGTCACTGCATCTGGAGTTTGTGATTTTTTGTAATTTTTTTGTGAAGAAGAAGAATTATAATGATTGAATCTCCACAGTGCGGTGAGTTCAATGACCCTCGGGCGCACCTTCGCTCCAAACGGGTGCTTTTTTTATGCGCTATTTATGGCTGGCAGTGAGAGGACTTTTTGGGACTAGGAAATTACTACTAATAAGTCTGCTACTTTTTTTTCTTCTCTCCCCCACACTACTCATTTTATTATTCCCTGTTCGGGATGTTGCGGCTTTGTGCGGCGGCGGCGGCGCGCATGGCGACTGCTCACTTGTTTGCCTCAGTGAGGTCGTTCCTTCTAAAACCTCCCCAAAAAATGTCATGGATGTGATTAAGACGAAGAAGAACTCGCGAGCAAAAAAAAAAAAAAACTAATAAATGAAGAAGCACAAATTAGTGAAATATGACTATATGACGACTATAAAAAAATACAACATAATATAAAATATCAGAAGTCCAACTGACAAAAGCAATACAAATAAAGTTGCATGTCCACGGTTTTCATGCGTACGTCTCTCTGAATAAGAACTTTGAATTTATGAAACTCCAAACAATTATAAAAACGACCTAAATGTCACACCATCTCTGCAGCACAAATAATACGAGGAGGGAGATCACACACATAAAGACATAATTACACTCTTATCATAAAGGAGTGAGAGTTGTTTGCCAAACATGATGAAAAATAAACTGAGAAAAAATTATAAAAAATCCTCCTTTCTTCTTAATGACACGCGGCATACACCGAATACAAAGTTACTATTGTATCCGGTGGAACCGACGCAGCAGCAGCGGGACCTGGCGCTCGGGAGAAGCCGATTTTGGCTCACTGTGCTCGGCCATGGAAGGCTGGAAGGCCCCCGGGACTTCCTCTGGCTGGGCGCTGCTTATTTAGGGGGAGGATGTAAATTATAGTGGATCCCTAGTTAACAGGTGTTTCCCAACTGTGAGCCTGTGTGCATATATGCATGTGTGTGTGCACGTGCACGCGCATGCAGCAAATCGAGTTTCTTTTATTTAAATTCAAGCCGTCTGTTTCTCTTTGAGAGAAACAATTGAGAGAAACAATTGTTGCGCATTTGAGGACTTATAGGGGGGCTTTTCTCTCTCTCTCGCTTTCTTTTCCTCCCGTCTAGTTTCTATTTCTGCTCTTTTTCACAATGTTCTGGTCATTTAAATTAAAAAACAAATATTTGTAGTCTGGCGACAATCATATTTGGTAAAATAAACTACAGACGTTCAAAACCGAGATCCAAAACGCAAATTCGTTTTGTGAGGATTGGGGATCCACGAGGTTGTGGGTCCAGGAGTCCTTCATAAAACACGTATATTTGTGTTAGGGATTCCCCCTCTGCAGGGTCCTTTATTGGACCCCACAATAACAGGGCCAATAAGCGGCCGTTTAACCCGCATGCCCCTCATCATTGTGAGCGCTCTGGTGCTGCAAAGCCACACTGAGTTCCAGATAAAAACCCGAGACAGAATGACACTTGGCTCTGTTCTTCATGGGAAAAACTAAAAGCCAACTTAGAGATGAGTCAAACCCCCGCGGGCCTGCTGACTGACGCTGGTTATTGAGGACCTAACTGGTCGTGATGGGGAAACATCTCGGTAATAAAGACATAGTTTCTCTGGGAGGCTGTAATTATCTTACAGTGAGGTTTGAGGTATAAAACTCCAGGAGGCAATCAGTAATATATGGTGGGAAATTACCCGCCTTCAATTAAACTCAATGACAAAACTAACAATATTAAGAGTTGTTTAAAAAAAAAAGAAAATAAGTGGAAATATTAGCTTGTCAGCTTGTAATGTACTAATTAATGCATGTTGGTGGTGATGTGTGCGTAATGGCACTGACACGCGCACTAATCTGCCCAATATTCGTTTTCCAGGAATCACTTTCTCGCGTTTGGTGGTGGTGGTGTTGGACCTCTGAGATGCACGCGCACACCCAGAGAGACACAAACAAGACATAAACGTGAAAGCTCCGGGTCCCAAAAAGGGAGACGGACTCCGGGACTCCTTTTTTCTTTTCCTCCTATTTATTTTACGCGTGGAAACGAGCCGCGGGTTTCCAACGTGCACGATCCCGGTGGAAGAAAAAAGTTCCAAGCTTCCAAAACAGATAGAACGCGAATAAACAAAAAGAGAGGATAGGTGGAGAGACAAAGTGTTCGAGCTTTCAAACCCAACAACAACACGCACAAGAACACAGCCGCGTTACTCACCTCGCCGAGGCACAATCCGCTTCTTCTTGCAGACGACTCCTCGGTTTCCGGCTCCTTCTTCTTCTTCTTTCTGTTTTTTTTTTTTTATTATGTTTTTATCCTTACAACAAACCGAAAACTTTTTCTGCGTGGAAATATCAGTAGCAGCGCAGCAACCTCTGGCTCTCGCGCAGCAGCACCGGAGATAACGGGAGGCGCTTTGTGGAAGCGAAAAAAAGTAGTTAACACCTCCCCGTTAGGTTACCAAAGCGCAGCCGGAGAGGAGGACGGAGGGAACGAGGGGGGGGGGGGGGGGGGGGGGGGGAGAGAGAGAGAGAGAGAGAGAGAGAGAGAGAGAGAGAGAGGCTGACTTTCCTCGAACACAGCGCAAAGTGGGGGGTATCAATAGCGCGATCGCGCGTGCAGCCCCTCCGCTGGAACACCGAGAGGGACGATCAAGTGAGAGGAGTGAAGCCGCGGAGGGAGCGCGGAGCGGCGGCGGTGGGGGGGTGGGGGGGGGGGGGGGGGGTTCTCACAGTGCTCAACGGCGACATGTGTGAGGCTGAGCGTGGAGTGTGTTGTCCAGGGTCCACGGGGCTGCGAGGCGCAGTGCTGCCGCGCAGCGCTCAGTGACTGACTGACAGACACACAGCGGCTCAACACTTTTAATTCATAATCTTCACAACGTGAGCTTCTTTTTTTATTATTGTTATTATTATTTTATTTCACCACACCGATCCCAAACAAGCAGTCTTTCTTGTCTTCAAACAACCTGGATCACTGCAGGTTTATTTTCCTTTTTTTCCCATCAGGGAACCGGGACAGTGTTCATATACTACACAAGTGGAAAAAAATACAAAATAGAAATAGTAATTGCACTATTTCTGCCACGGAAGAGTAAACATGCCCCAAAAAGGTGTCTTTCTTCCACTGCAAATGTAAGTTTAGTGACCGTGTGCAGCTTGGACACTGCCCCCCCCCCCGTCTGGTGTTTCGTTCCCCTGGGTGATTTCCACTGCGCTTTGTGCGCAAAGTGAATGAATTATCCCCCTCCTCTCTCTCTCTCTCTCTCTCCCTCCCTCCCTCTCTCTCTCTCTCTCTCTCTCTCTCTCTCTCTCTCTCTCTCTCTCTCTCTCTCTCTCTCTCTCTCTCTCCCTCTCTTTCCCTCTCACCTGGTGGAGAGACTGCTCGCCATAAAGCCAATGAAGTCCACCTCTTAACAAAAAGAGGTGGACTAGCAGCCACTCTTATAAAGTGGCCACTACAGAGGCTGAAGCTGCAGTGGGACCCGCAGGAAAGTTCAGCCCAGCCGTCAGCTGTGGGGCAAAGTCCCCGGCATTGATCGAGCAAAAGCAAAAGCAAAAAACTCCAAGACATTTATGAACAGAGCATCCGCATATGATGGGAAAAGTCGAGCCACAAATGAGTGATCTCTTTTTTATTGTGTAATTGTTTAAGCTAATTCATGGCACAAAAACAAGTTCTATCATCCCTGGAATATTTCCAATTTCGTGGGGGCTGAATTCTAAACATATAGTTTGAGCATTAAGTGTGTATGTGTCTGTGTGTGTTTCGTGGATAAAAAAACGACTAAAAACTGTTACTGAAGGAAAGTGAGAGCCAGGGAGAAGAGAGGCCTCTTGTCCCCTTGTCTTCCTCTCCACTACACCCCCCTGCTGGTTACATGTGGAACTAACATCCTCAGACTAACTTGTGTTTTTATTTTTTTCTTCTGTAACAACTCACTTTGGGTCAGTGAGTGTTTTTGTAAAAATGGTTTACATCAGACTGGGCACTGAGAGGGTAAAACAAAACAAAAGTTAATGATATGGATTAATATAAAAGGATCACTTTGCAAGGTCGAGAATGTAAAGTGAAAACTACCGGGAGCTTAGGGTGCATGCGTGGTTTAAACATGTCAACTCTGTGGGGGGGAATTCATATTTAGTTTTTGGATTCACGTGATATTCTCCTGACACTAATGAAATACTGGGATGAACAGGGCCGCTGTGATAACAGCGTTATTTCCCTTCACAGAGAAAACAGAATATATGACAACATGCCGTTCTTTGCCTTCATATTTACTTGATTCTGTCCAATTTCTCCCTAAAAGTGACGCCTCCCTTTTCCAGTTCATCACGCAGGAGTGCGCTGGTTTCCTAATGGAACGTTGAGCTGTAATCTACCGATGCTTTAGGTAACAATAGCGTGGGAAAAGTGAAGAGGGCCGTGAGTGTTCCAGTGTGTGTGTGTGTGTGTGTGTGTGTGTGTGTGTGTGTGTGTGTGTGTGTGTGTGTGTGTGTGTGAGAGAGAGAGAGTGTGTGTGGTCTCCATACACATGAGGGGCAGTAGCAGAAGTAGCAGTGCCATTAGTGGTGTGTTGTCTTGCTAATAGGCTCAGTTTGGAGTCAATGGGCTGACTGAGGAAGAGGACCATCCATGTATTAGATCCCTCTCTATTCAAAGTCTAATGCCACTCTTCAGCCCCACCCTCTGATGTTTTTTAATGCTGCCTCTGTGCGTATTGACTAAAGGAAGCACTTTGATAGCACCTGTTGCCCTGCTGAGGCATCTGCCCTGCTTCTTTCCCCCGCTCAAGAGCAAAGGCATTCCCCATGCCGATGCAAGAGAGACTATGGATGTGCTAAAAGGTTGTGCAAGACGTGTGGAATCTTTAACGGCAGACTCTTTACCTGCCGAGCCCTTATAGATAGTTTGGGTTTTACTGTATTTTCCTAGGTGTTTAGATATTTGTGTCTGGCCCCACACTGAAAAGTGAAGCCAATGCAGAAGCACCTTTAACCTGCATTCTCTCTACTGACCATCATGGGGCGACTCCTCAGGCCTCAAAAAGAAGTCTGGTTGTATAGAAGTCTATGAGGAAATTACTCTACTTCTCACTTAACCCAACTCTTTTCAGAAAACAATGCATATAAGATACTGTAGCGTTATCCTACGAATGTTCAGCAACATGAGCGATCAGTGTTTCTGTGCAAGCTCCTACGGGGGCGTTTTGGTTTGGGACAGTTAGGTTTGGGTAAGAACAAGTACAGAAGTGGCGTTAACCTAAACTCTGAATTTAGGTGACAAGTAAGTAGACGCTGACCTCTTGTTTCACACAAGGCAGAAACAGTGGCCTACTGGGTGAAAGTCCTGTGTTTTTAGACCCTGACGCTTCCTCATTCCTTTGAGTGTCCAGTCACGCTGCGGTGCCCACACAGCGGCTTCAGGCAAAAAATAAATACAAAAGTTGCACGAGTATTTCTACTGTCCCACTTGACCGTGATCAAAGATAAAATAGTTGCCACATTGTAACAGAGTTGTAAAACCCTGTTTCATGGTCTTACAACTATTAGTGCAGCGTGTTTGACAAGCTTTCCAACTCAGGGATCTATTAATACTATACCTGAATTGCTCTAAACACTCGCTAAATTTATAAATATTTGGGCGGACCAATATTTGTTGGGTTAACACGCCGGCCCCATTCAAATGAAAGGCCCGTCCAATTTTCATGCTTTGCTGCTGTCTGTCTGAAAGTGGCCTTGGATATAGGATTAACAGAAAAATGAATCTTCATATCAATAAATTCCCAGTACTGTACTCCCAGATGCATGTAATGGCTGAGGAGCCCCTGGCTGATGACGTGACATGACAGGAAAGTACAGCGGTGTGCGTTGGCAGACACAGGTTAACGCCGGGGCTCCCTCTGTTTTCTGAGCAGCCGTCTGAACCGAGTCATGTCCCCATGTTATGAAACCCTTGACATCTCCACTGAAACGACACGAGTGATAATGAAAAGCCGAGCTGACGGCAGAGGGGCTGTGGCTGCCCTCCGCCGGCCCGCTTTCACCTCTGCTCGGTTTTATCCTTAAATTGAATTCCAATTGTTCCAAACTAAGCTTGGGAGCAGGTTTTGGGCTGCGTTTGTGTTGCTCGTTGGCTCGGCCATCGGGCGCTCCAACTAAATGGTAGAAGAGAGCAATCGGGTTGAAAAAGAAGGCGCTGGAGGAGCCGCTGTCAGTTTCTTTGGAGCTGGCTGGAGTGCACACAGACAAAGACACGGTTTCCCAGCAGGCAGCCCTGGTCTTTTTTATGACTTGAACCTGTAATCCTTTGATATTTTAAGGCAGCTCAAACTTGACCCTCCCTACCACCCAGCGACTAAAGTAATACCCTGTTAGGTCCTTCACACCATGTGGGACTTAATTCCTTAAACAAACCATGTTTGAGTGTGATTTACAGCTAATCTGGACAGGCGATGGTCATTTCTATCTTTCCTTTAATAATTTACGATTGGTGGAATTTCATAGCGCTGGCTCCCCAGCCGCGCATGCCGCCAAATCCATATGTCTGTAATATAATGAGATTTAAGCGCAGCGAGATTATAAATTATGGTGTGATTTGTTCTCTTGCTGTTTTGTCAGGGCATAGCCTTTGAGTGTGTGTGTGTGTGTGTGTGTGTGTGTAGCTTGGGGACATGGCTGGCATTTGGCTGCCACGACGCTCTAATTGCTGACGTACACACAGATAGATGGGACCTGATGGTTGGTGTCGCCACTGGAGGGAGGGAGGAGAAGTGAGGGAGGAGAGAGGAGGACGAGGAGAAAGAAGACGAAGGGGGCTAGCTGACCCGAAGGGATATAGGGGCGGAGAAAAGGGAAATAGAGCATGGATGGATGGATGGATGGAGAGACAAGTGAGGAGGACAGATATTGTCTTGTGGTGGAAGACGCAGCTGCCAGCAGCTACACGGCCAAGCGGTTAACCACACTGAAGGAGCCACACTTAGAGAAAGAGAGAGATAGAGAGAGAGATGAGGGACTCAGACTCAGCCACATTCATCTCTCGCTCAGATCCGTTGCTCCAGGGAGCTGTTGGAAAATGAAGAATTACATGGCCCTGATCAGATTACATTACAGAACAAGTGATTACATGCACTTGACTCTTGTACGAAAGAAGAACAAAAAATGAAGGGAGGGAAAGGAAACATACGTGATCTGATTAATTATGTAATTATGTGGTATTTGTTCTGCTATGATACATGGGCAACAATCTGAGGGGAGTTAGAGGGGTAATTTCATCAATGTTTCACTGCCTCCCGTCTAAACCGGCTCTGATACAAATGTTGGTTTTGTCCCGGTCGTCACTTACAGAATGCGACTGCTGTATATGTAAAAGAAAAAAGAATTCACTGTCATTATATTTGGTTTGCATGAAGAAAGGGGGTTGTCGGGTCAAGCTCCATGTATGAATCAAACACTTTATATTTCTGGTGAGAAATAAAAAGAAAGCTGTTTAAAAACCTTTACTATAATTGGTATGACCCAGTATGAGGAGTATACTACAATGAGCCAAAGTCCCTAAGGTTTTCCTTATCACACACAGTTTTTCCTCTCTGTCCTTTCCAGCGTTGATATCGAACGATTCTACGAAAACCAATGAAGACGCAATGCCATCGATTCGTTTTACAATCAACATTGATTTCAAATTCTTGCTTTCTACAATATCTGCGCATGACAAAAGGATTGTTACGGTTGTGGCAAACAAACTTTGGTTAGAATAAAGAGGTAAATGGTTAATAAAAAGACACGTGGACTTAGTTTTTGCCGATCTACGTTAAGGGCACACTACCTCTCGTATTAGACGTTGGCATTGGATGCAAATCTTGAGGTGAGGAATTGTTCAACATGGACTCCACCGACCAGCTCGAAATGAGATCTTAAGTTTTTTTGTACTCATCTTTGCTGGCTAGTTGCAACAGTAACAACAGCACACGCATATCAAGTAGAGAAGTAGGTAATGACGGATTGTGGCCATGACAGAAGTTCCAAGTGCACAACATAAAGAAGACCATAACACCAGCCTAAGTGCTCCATGGACCGGTACTGGATTGGGAACCACTACCTAAAGTGACTTGCATCAATGTTTTCTAACAGCCTTTGCTGGTTGTATGAATAATGGCTAGCGGCACCACTTCTTTAGAATACCGTGAACCCCCTAAAGGAGGACATCGGATTGGATGAATCCATTGTTTCTTTCCCAATCCCAACTAACATTCAGAGTTGTGGTCTTTTAACCATGATCAGGATCTTTCCCTCACGTTAACCACGGAGTTCTAGTTGGCTTTGGTGGCCAATCAGAAGACAAGTTCATTTGAATAGTGTCTCATGGTCTCATATGTCATTTTGGAAGGCCTTTGGGGGTGGATTGATAAAACTAAGTATTGTTTTGACTATCAATACTTGTATTATTTCTTAAATATAAAAACATAACAATAGATCATGTTCTGGGCACATGAAAACTGGTTCTGCTTTGCTTTTTATGCTTCTCTTGTTTCACACATTAACTTAACAATTTGTATTTAAAAAACATGCATTGTGTTTGATAATAAAATGATTTAACTTATTCTGTAGTATTGTATTACTGATCCATTCACCTGATAAATATGAACACATGGATATTACGCATATGACAAGAGACTAGATGGACACCAAATCTATTTAGTTGTTTGGGTATACAGTCAGGTCCATAAATATTTGGACATTGACACAGGGTATTTACATCCAAATCAGGTGAACGGTGTAGGAACTACAACAAATTCAAATGTGGCCACCCCGTTTTTAAGGGACCAAAAGTAATTGGACAAATTAATATAATCATAAATCTAATTGTCACTTTTAATACTTTGTTGAAAATTTGCAGTCAATGACAGCCTGAAGTCTGGATTCCATAGACATCACCAGACGCTGGGTTTCGTCCCTGGTGATGCTCTGCCAGGCCTCTACTGCAACCGTCTTCAGTTCCTGCTGGTTCTTGGGGCATTTTCCCTTCAGTTTTGTCTTCAGCAAGTGAAATGCATGCTCAATTGGATTCAGGTCAGGTGATTGACTTGGCCATTGCAGAACATTCTGTGGTTTTATTTTGAAAGGACTTTTTATGCAGCGGAGTGTCATTATTTTGCCGGCTCTGGTTTCAACTGGTTTTGCACTTGTCCCTCCATGTTTTCAGCAGCATGTGCCAGGTTGGGTCAAACCATCCTGATATGAGGGAGACTCTGGGTTTTTAGGATAATTAAATTAAACAGCCTACTGAATATAACATTGACAACTTATGGCGCTGCCTGCATGACAGGAAAAACTCTGGGGTTGGGAGGAGAATTGAGTGCTGCTTAATTTTCTGTAAAGCACAATGTTTTTCAGTATTTACCTACTGATGAGGTAATCACAAGAAAAGTTAATGTTGTATATATGAATACTTTTGAATTCCACTTTTGTTTAATTTATTTTGAGTTAGTGGAAAAGCTGCTCCTCAACACAGTGACGTGTTCCACAGTAAAGTGTTTGTCATAGATTCGGTGAGTGTGTGTTCTCAGTTAAAGTTAGGTCATTTCAGTCTTTTTGAAACTACTTCTTAGTTGTTGGACTGTTTGTGCATGAAAGCTGTTGAGTCTGTTTAAAAATAGCTGAAGATTCTGAATTGTTATATAGGTTGTAATACCTCGTGTCCTGAAGATGCAGTTTTAGTTTTTTAATTAAAATGCATCTATCATCGCCACCAGCTGCTCGTTTTGGTTATTAAACTTGTTTTTGTGTTAGCATACATATTCTGTACTATCTCAGGTTCAAACTGCACCATCTTTTCATTAAATACATTGGAGAAGTTGAGAATGTTCCTCGATTTGGGTCGCGGCTTGTCATTCAGGGATGATAGTGGGTCCCGCAGCCAGACCAGTTGAGAACCACTGGCTTAAAGAGGGTGGCCACATTTGAATTTGTTGTAGTTCCTACACCGTTCACCTGATTTGGATGTAAATACCCTCAAATTAAAGCTGAAAGCCTGCACTTAAAGCACATCTTGATTTCAACTCCATTGTTGTGGTGTACAGAGCCAAAATAATGAAAAATGTGTCAATGTCCAAATATCTATGGACCTGACTGTAAGTGCTTAATGGCCAAATCCAGATTTCTGCTTGTCTACACAATTAGACATTTGCATTTGATGGATTGCTTCTACAAATTGAAGCATTTGGAAAAAAGTCATGGTTCGGTGTTGCATAACAAATAACTCTACAAAAACAAGAATACCCCCCAACCCCCCCAACAATTCTGACAATAACACCGGTGTTGAAAATACGGGTTGAAATATTGTGTTGGCTTCAAGACCGGGAAACATCAGAGCGCATTTCCTCCCTCTGGTCGCTTCGCCGTCTTCAAACAACCGCGGGGAGTGACTTGTTATTTGCTCTGAGCTGTCTGCATGGTTTGGCTTTTTGATTAGAGAGAGACAGAAAGAAAGAGAGCGGGAGACCGAGGGACAGAGCGCAGATAGGGAAGAGAGAGACAGTCTCGAGGCACATGTCAAGCAATGTCACAGATAATCACACATTGTCTTAAAATAGCTTTGAAAATTACATTGCTGGGGTGGGCTGGGGAGGGTGATGTTGGGGTTTAGGGGGAAGGGGGGTCGTGAGAGATGCATCAAAGCCCACGTAGCGTAATTAAGGACCAGATAAAGTTAATTTCTGACAACTCCCCGGGGGAACATTTATCAAGGGCAGCATATAAAAAAAGAGCCTAATCTGTGAAAAATAAAAGAGGATCTGGGGCTGGGGGGGGAGGGGGGGCGTTGCATGGCTATCTAACATACATCTGCTTTGTTCTCTCAAACAGAGATAAATATAAAGGGGGGTTACTCCAGTGACAGATAGAGAAAGAGTAATTTCCTCAGTCAGTCAGGTGGAGATGGTGAAGTGGCCTCCTTCTATCATCATTTCCCCAGTAAAACCATCCTATTTCATAGTCCAAGTAATCTCCATATTACCGCCTCCACTGAAACTGTCCCTGCTGCTGCTGCTTGGATGGCTTTCCAACGGTTTTGACCAATGGAAATATATCAGTTTTCCCCCCTTTTTTTTCTAGAATGAAATCATTGTCTGGTTGTTTGCTCACATTCAAAACCATATATGCCGGAGCTAGAAAAAAACAAATTTGGGGTTTGCATAGCCAAACAAGTGGCACTCAATGTGAGAGAAAATCCACAAACAAGACCTCACCTATTTTTTACAAGTGAGGCCAAAAATTATTGTTCATAGTAAAGTATTGACATTGTATTTTGAAATAGAAGCTGCAGGTCTTCCTCTTGATCTTGAACTTGGATATGAACTATTGGCAGTAATGACTTTCATGAAAAAGTCGTTATATATAACATAATACAATGTAGTCCTTCATAGAGATTTAGCTTGTAGTGTTAAAATAACAAATTAGCTATCAATTCAACTTCTGCTGAACAGTGGAATGTCCTAAGATTCTCTTGACCTAATTGCTTTAAAGTGATCATGAAGTGACATAATTGAGAGTGAATAAAGTAAATCGGCTAACATTCGCTATCAATGGCCACCATAAGAGAGTGGTCATACCAGACCAACGTTGCAAATGGAACTGACAAAACGCCCTGTGTCTTTTTACCAACCAAAAAGTCTTGACCTCGATTGAAAACGTCATGATGTCAAGGAAAGATGTGAGGGAGAATATGCATAGAATATGTTTTTTTTGTTTATTTTAAGCAATTTTATGTATAACAGCTAGAAAAGGAGTAGAGTGAAAAAACTCAATACTGAACAAGTCCATTGAGGATTCCTGTCCAAAAAGAAAGCCACACCTTCAATGTGTTCAATGAATCCATGGAGTACAATTCAACAGCAAAGGCAGATGTTATTGACGGCCAAATCGCTTTAAATGTTGCTGTCGCAAGGAATTGTGGCGCCGCATTTTCCTGTCTCCTTTTGTAAAAGATGGCCATGTGTACCCTGCTAAAGGAGATAAGAAAGAAAGCCTTGAAGCACCTTTCCTCAGCATTTAGAGAATCTCATCTTACTTCACTCAGTTAGGAACCTTCCTAAGCAAAAAAGTAAAATAGTTTTTGCTTTAAACACTGTATGTATGAAACTTTTCCTCCTTAACACATGCACCGACTGCTCGGGAAATATAATCTTCTTTTGGAGAGAAAAAAAAAAACTGTTTGACAGCTGAAACATTTTCAGCGTCAGCTGTCACTGGAAATAAAAAAGAGAAACATTTAAATACAAACACGAAGGCATAGCAAACAGCCCAGACTTTTCTCCCTCGGAATGATTTGTCCATCTACTCTATAGCCGGCACAAGCTGGTAGTTAAGCTAAAAATAATGTTTATTCCTGCAGACGTTTAATGGTCCGTCAAATGGGATAACAAGGACGGCTGATTTGTGGGCCTTTCTCTGCAATTACCCAGCCTTCCCACTTCCTCCCTGTTTAAATTAAACAAGCCATTGATTTTATGCTGAATATTATTGTGCCATATTCCTCAGGAGTGCTTTTGATAGAGATATGGAGTGATTGGACTCAGAGATGCAAAGACAGACAGATATATGAAGGCTGACACAGGGGGAGAGGAGCAGGTGGGAGATTGGGACCATTATTTGTTTAGAATATTTATCAAAATTTACATTTAGTAAACTGGTTTTAAAAATAATGCTTATTTTTGGTCAATCCGAGACATCTACAGATGCTGATATAACAAAACAGACATTGAACACACACACACACACACACACACACACACACACACACACACACACACACACACACACACACACACACACACACACACACACACACACACACACATACACTAAAAAAACTGATATAAAAAAATAAATCACATATACAGTATATGTTATACCATCTTTCTGCTTGTAGCCCCCTTATTGTTGGGTTCAGGTGATAGTAAGTAGAAACTCATTGCATATATCTGTCAAAACACAAAAAAAGTAATTTTAATAAAAACACACAAATAGGCTTTATTGTTGCCTTCTGTGACTGCATTTAAAATCAGCTCCATATTGGACATCGATGAGCTGGTACTGTTCTTACACTGCTGAGCTAGTGTGACAAGCTAAAAGGAATACGCTCCAAACACCCAAATGCAACTCTATGGCTCTTTTATGTATATATTTATATTTATGGATAGTAATGGTTGCTGTGAAGACAAAACTTGTTGCCAGGGTAAATTCATTTTTGATTTTGGTTTCTTCTTATTGAGAATGGTCAAGGAGGGAATTGCACTGATTGTGATCTTATTAGCTTAAAGCTGCTGACCCCCACTCACAGACTGTATAGAGCATGGAGATATGGTAGATTGTCTTAGAGGGATACAGAAGAAGATATTTAAATTAAAAAAAACTTTCAAAAAAGAGTCACATTAAATCAAATAAAACTAGGTGGTTTGGATTGATCTGACTTCAGCCAAGAATAACATAACCCTCGCCTTGAAAGTGTAGGACCATGCAAACACTCACACAGCCAGCACATCCTGAGTTCCCTTCCACTGTATTAGTCATGTTCAGTGGCGGCTGGTGAATTTTTTTTTGGGGGGGGGCGCAGTTGGGCGGCGCGGTTTAAATAGCACTCCACAATGAGAAGAAAAGAGGTTTTGAGTAGAATATTCTAAAAAACAAAGCTTTATTTCAAGAAAACACAGTGCTCAACACTGTCCAATAACAACTATCAACAAACTGTAACTTTGGGCATGAGAGGTTCAGAGCAGAATGGTTTAAGAAACATTCAATGTGGTGGCCAGAGCAACTTCAGGGAATACATTGACGTCGCATTCAAACTGGGGGCCCTGCAGTAAGGTGGCACTGATGAGGTGGTCTTTGAAGGCAAAGCGTTCCCTGGTGTGTCCAAGTATGGTGTCACAAACCTACAGATAAATATATAGAGAGAGACAGAGACAGACAGATAAGTTGTGGGGAAATATCTACTACAAACAGGTTTCATACTACAGACAAAAAACTATGTTTTGTGTGTCTTGATGGCTCATCAACATAGACAAAAGGCCAGGAGCCATCTTGATGCTCTAGCCTGGAGCTATGACTGACACACACACACACACACACACACACACACACACACACACACACACACACACACACACACACACACACACACACAGGGTTGAATTGGTATTTTAGATAAAGTTATAGTCTGATATGATATCCACCCAAATCTATGTGTTCTGCTGTGGGAAAGATAAAACATTAAACTCTAACACAGGCATCTGCTGATGTTGACACTCACCTCTGCAGCAATCCTTCCAAGCTCATCTTCCTTCATAGCCCGGCGCTTCCTCGGCTGCTCAGATCCACTGCTTTGCTCCACACTGAGCATCAGCTAACAGCTCCGGTTAGCATGTAGCTTGAGGAGAAGCTCCGGGTGTACGTCCTCCCGCGGTCAGTGCTGCTTTTCTGCTGAATTTTTAAATCCGGACGTTCGGGTCCCAACTCTTTCAGCCTCTTCTTGTCAACATCTGATCGTCGGTTGAAAGGTGTTTCGCGTAGAGATACCACAGAGTTTTCAGTCGCCATACTAACATAATCAAAGTCTCTGCTAGCTGTGTTGCTCGCGTAGCTACGTGGGAGCTATATGGGATGTGAGGGAATGATAAAGGTCTCTGATTCGACGAATAGTCCAACCACGTTGCAATAAGAAACGATGTCATTGGCTAGGGCGCAGATTTGTGCACCCGAAGATTCACATTTCATCCGCCAATGAGAAGCTGTCCTTGCCGCAACGACGGTGAAATGTTTGTTCGCTGCCATAGACTCACATTTGGCTGGCGCCCCGACAGGGGGAGGGGCTTTTCTCAGTGATGATGAATGGTGATATATTATATTTGGTATATCTTAAGTGGTTGTTGACAGGGGCTTACGGTCTCCCACACACATTTAGCGCGTCAACACGGTACATTTCTTATTTAAATTATTTGGTATATAATGTTTGTTGACAGTATACACCGCGTTCCACATTATTAGGCAAATTGTATTTAAGGGTCATAAACATTCATTTTTTGTTTTTTCAATGAAACTCATGGATGGTATTGTGTCTCAGGGCTATTTGGATGATTTGAATCATCCAAATAGTAATAATAATAATTAGTTTGCCAGGTGAGCCCAATCAAAGGAAAACTACTTAAGAAGGATGTTCCACATTATTAAGCAAGCTACATGTTTCAGGCAAAATGGGGAAGAAAAAGGATCTCTCTGCTGCTGAAAAGCGGCAAATAGTGCAATACCTTGGTCAAGGTATCACAACATTGGATATTTCCAAAAGAATTGCGCGTGATCATCGGACGGTGAAGAAATTTGTCACCGATTCACAGCACAAGCGGGTTCGTTCAGACAAAGGCAAAATAAGGAAGATTTCTGCCAAACAAATGCGTAGGGTTAAGAGAGCAGCCACTAAAATGCCATTGAATAGCAGCAAACAGGTGTTTGAAGCCACTGGTGCCTCTGGAGTCTCGCGAACTTCAAGATGTAGGATGCTCAAGAGGTTTGCAAGTGTCCTTAAACCTGTTATTCGGCCACCCCTAAACCAAGCTCACAAGCAAAAAAGGTTGCAGTGGGCTCAGGACTACATGAAGACTAACTTTCAAACTGTTTTGTTTACGGATGAGTGCCGTGCAACCGTTGATGGTCTTGATGGTCCTGATGGATGGAGTAGTGGATGGTTGGTGAATGGCCACCATGTCCCAACAAGGCTGAGACGTCAACAAGGAGGTGGCGGAGTCATGTTTTGGGCCGGAATCATGGGGAGAGAGCTGGTAGGCCCCTTCAGGGTCCCTGACGGTGTGAAAATGACCTCGGCAAAGTATGTAGAGTTTCTGACTGACCACTTTCTTCTGTGGTACAAAAAGAAGAACCGTGCCTTCCGTAGCTAAATCATATTCATGCATGACAATGCACCATGTCATGCTGCAAAGAATACCTCTGGGGCATTGGCTGCTATGGGCATAAAAGGAGAGAAACTCATGGCGTGGCCCCCATCTTCCCCTGACCTTAACCCTATTGAGAACCTTTGGAGCATCATCAAGCAAAAGATCTATGTGGGTGGAAGGCAGTTCACATCCAAGCAGGTGCTCTGGGAGGCTATTATGGCATCCTGCAAAGACATTAAAGCAGAAACTATCAAAGAACTCACAAGTGCAATGGATGCAAGAATTGTGAAGTTGATATCAAAGAAGGGGTCCTATGTTAACATGTAACTTGACCTGTTAAGATGTTTTTGATTCAAACTTTTCTTGATTTCAGTAAATATGACCTCCTAATGCTGCAAATTCAACAAATGACAATTTTTTGTTCTTTACAACCTATAAAATATCTTGAAACTCTGAAATTCTGAAATTCTGCATAATAATTTGGAACACTGCATTTTGAGTTTTTTTATTTTCGAAAAAAATACTGTTATCATTAGGAGGTTTGTTCAATAGAATTTGACTTATACTCTAACAGTTGATGACTTGAAAATGATACTGACTGACTGTGCATTACTATTTAGGAAAATCTGAGCAAAGTGTAATTTGCATAATAATGTGGAACGCGGTGTATATTATATATTTTTTTTCTTCTTTTTTTTTTCATCGCAAAATTTTAAGAGGGGTGGCGCCCTAGCGCCCTCTATTGACGCACCGCCACTGGTCATGTTTCTGTGGGCGATTACACTCCCTTGTTGCGTTGGAGGGGAAACAATGTGATCACCTTTGACAGGTTCATCATGGAGGCCTTCTGGAGGCATTTTGCCCGACTTGGCGGCCTGACAGTCAGCGACTCTATTAGCCATGTGTTTTCATCCAAAACACAGAAGTGTGTCACCCAGCGCTTCTAGACGTGTGCACACGAGCAGACATGGCCGTCGCTAAGGAGTGACGATTACACGGAGAAGTCAAGTGACAAATTCAAGTGGCCAGAAGAAATATCAATTAATTTAGGACCAGTGAACAGCAAGCCGGGCTGTCAGGGAGAGACGGAGAGAGAGATCAAAAGGGCTCCCCCCACCCCCGATATGACAGATGCATTAGAGACAAGAGCGCCACAGTTAATTTTGTGTGTCCGAAGTGGGTGTGAGTGTGTTTGTGGAAGACACTGTAAAGTCAGCCAATCGGTTAGACCTGAGTTTTAGGATAACAAGGAAAGATGAATGTGAACATGGGGAGCTCAGTGTGGACTGTTCTCTCCAAATGGAAAGCTAAGTGTTGACTATTTAAACACGACCGCTGGGTATGTTCCTTATGCTCCTGTTTTCCCTTGTTCCCGCGTCAGACTGGACAAATGTAACGATGGAATGTCATATGCAGGTATCTCTAATGCAGATACAAACTATTTTAAAAGGATCATACTGCAACCTCGACAGCAAAGACCAAGGATTGTCTGGTCCTGGTGGTCCACAGAGACTTTGTCAAGGCTCGGACGGACATTAGCACTGCACCATGACCAAGGATTGTTTGGCAAATCGTCGCGATAATTGCACTGTTTTTTTGTTGCAAATGTTTTCCTGTCTCATATTACAAACCACTGTGCAGCGATTTAGCCTGAAAATGTGTGAACCCAATGGCACTTAATTTATTATATTTATTTTTCTCAGTTGTACCTGTAGCGATGCAGCCGAACCCTTGCAGCTTTTTAATACAATGCTGTTTTTGGTCTAACATGTGGTTAATGTTCCTTTGATGGTAATGTATAGGGGGCATTTCTAAAGACCTACAACCAATCAGAGGAACACAACATGTGGATTAGCAGAGAGCCATTGAAATGTGGAAACAGACTACTGTTCTACTTACCTCTGAAGCAGACAAATTTGCCAGCTCATATCCTATCATCTCTTGCAGATGCTTTGGTTTTGGTGATGTCAGGCTATGCGATTGCAGCTTCAGCAGAAAGTTCCACATCAGCTTAGTCGTTTAAAAAAAAGGCTTCAAACATTCATCGTCTCAAACACCTATTAGACAGATGCTTGTGATTATCTCACACGTCTGGAAGGCTCTCAGACGCTCCTGCTCCTTTTGTGTTGAAAGAAACCAGTTTATGTGGTTCGAGTATCAGAGCAGGATGCCCTTACCTGAAGCTTACCTGGAAAGGTATTCTGAGTGTGTCCAACTGGGAGAAGACCAGGACAGACCCAGAACATGCTGACATATGCCCACAAAGAGCCGGAGGACATCTGGGCTGCCTTTTCTTAAGACTCTTGCCACCACGGCCCGGACCTGGACATCAGTGGGAAACCATACCGTTGAATTACATTGATGCAGGGCACACTTTATTTAGTCCTGCTGCCCCATTGACATGCATTATATGTAAGTCAATCCATAGTTCCATTGATCTTCGTCCATGTTTATGGCATTCATCTTGAATAGTCAAATCCATGTGTTGTAGTTACCAGACTGTCATTGCGGTAAACATGTTTGTCCATAATGGCCGTGTGATGGAAATAATAGTAAAATCAGAGCAGCACTGGCTATAATGGGAATGGCGCTGCTTATGGCTAAATCAATATTCATGTATATGTTAAGCCAATATTTTGTGAGAGGCAATTACCGCTGCAGTGAAACGGTGTCATTGTGTGCGAGACAGAGCGACTTGGAAGTGTAGAAACATTTTGATTAAAGCCTCCTCAAGGTGATCTCGCCACATTTTTATGTGTCACTTCTTCCCTCCTCTTCCTCCCTCGTCTCTCTCACGTCTTCGACGGGGAAAAAAAAAGAAAAAGAGCGTACAGATGTTGAAGTGTGCTGACACGTCCTTGTGGAGGGATTTCAACCATGATGTTAATAACAATAATTAGCTCCTAAGTGTTTGTGGAAAGGGGGGGAGGGGGTAGAGACATGCATATTCTGTCATTGTGCGTGTGTGTGTGTGTGTGTGAGAGAGTGTGTGTGTTCCAGGACAAACAGCTTCCTCTTGTCTTTTTAAAAAGAACAAATTAGCCATAATTGCTTGTTTCAGGGGTCTGGGGATGAAGGAAGCTTTTTGCTACTTCATTATGCTCGTTTTAACTCTCCAAGACTCACACTCTCTCTCTCACACACACACACACACACACACACACACACACACACACACACACACACACACATACACGCAGTAGGACCATTGAATGTATTAACAACATAATATTGTGACTATTTATGAGCAACACAGCAATTAAATTGAGTACATTTACTTCGTAATGAAAATCGCAGAGTTGCAAGTGAAATATCCCCGAATGCAGCTGTTTATGAGCAAAACCCTTATTAGAATAATTAGAGGTTGAAATGTTGAGCGAGCACGAGCAAAGAATCGTACTGTTTAATTGGAATACATTGGGATTAATAACATTTCATCTTTTACTTGGAGTGAATACATAGGAACTAAATCCATACAACACTTAAAGCAATCAAGGGGAGGACATTTTCTGACGTGCAAAGACAGACTCTCCCATCAGCTTTGATTAGCGCTACAGTCCGTCTTTCTCGGCCGTTAGATATTTGAGAAATTATTATTAATAACAAAATAATTTCCACAGATTAACCCCATTCTGGCTCTATTCCTGATCTCCCGGCCTTCAGGAAATTGATCCTGGGAAAGATTGATGGCTCTCCTGCTGTTTTAAAACGTTTGTCCTTGCTGGTCTGTTTTGTTCTATTCGTCTCCTATTGTACCCGAGTTACATTTCCAGACCTCTGTTTAATGATGCAGATGTATCTCTGAATGTGACATTGAAACAAACTCAAAGAACATTTGAGATTTTTGGAAGATCACACGCACTAAATTCACCTCTTTGACGCGGCGTGTTTAATGGATTTTGATCGGCTGTGGATTGTGAGAAAACCATTTTAATACGTTCTATCACTGAAATTAGACTGACATCTTCACATCATGGGTATTCATCCTTTGATCAAACATCTACTCATTTCTTCAAGGAAGATCTGGAATCAAACCTCCAAAACCATCCACAGAACAAAATTAAACATTAGCTTGCGTTTCAAAGAGGTACAGTATTTATTGTGATGGACAAGATAAAGGATGAACTATATGGCCACAAAGTAAGCATTTTGAATGCAAAAGTAAGAGTTGAAGAAGAAGAAAGTTGGGCCCAACACACCCATGCCCTTCAACAGAGCTCCATGAGGCACGGTGGAGTCCACCAACACACAAATGCGTGCAAAGTGCGACAAACACGAGTAGACGTTTAGACATTTGAATGAATGCAGCGTGACCGCCAAAGCAGAAGATTCCGGCAAGAAGGCGCAAAGTCGTCTGGCAAAAAACGTTTAACCGGGCTCAACTTTTGCCAGAGTGTAATGCGGCTTAATGCAGCAAGGTGCCGTGTTGCCTGATCAAATATGTATGTAATATATGAATAATGAATATCTGTGAAACTCAGACTTTCAGACATGCAAGTCATTTTTTTTGGTACTTGGAATCATCTCAGTCCTCCCCCCGAGGCCGTCTCCTTTTAGCCTACGATTTTAGCTTTGCAGGTCAATGTTGAGTGTCCCTGGTTACACGGCCAGGAAAGGTGATTTTGGGATGTGGTGCCATCATGATGAGCGCTTGAGCTGAATCATGACAAGAACATGGAACAGCAGCAGTAGCTGCCCTCATTATCCACAGGAGAAGGACCCTGACGGTACCTGATTCCTACAGGTAAGAAGGGATGTCATCGCAGAGAAAAAGGTAAAGATGTGTCGTGTCGAGGCATAATGTCCCATTGGCTATAAGTTAGGAGTAGAAACTGTGATGTCTCTGATGCCTTTTTAACATGTTGGCGGTAGTATTAATACTAGTGATGGGAGGAACCATCGATGTCAACCATAAGACTAACAAAAAACAGTAAGCATTTGGAAAAACTTGGCAACCAATTATTGGCCTTTGGTTGCCATCAGTGGCAAGAATTAACAGCAAATAGACAAACAAAAATAGCAACAACTTTTGAAAATTAGTGTTGAGCGTTGACATATTTTTTTTTTTATTAAGCAAGAAAAAAATGCATTTGGACAAAGGAAACATCATTTCTACAGTTAGTTGAGAAAAAATATCTGTCTGTGCTTGCTAATCATTTGTGAATGTGGCATTACTGAGGAACCTATAGCACTATGGCCCTCTGGGATATGTAGTTAGAGTAAGTGCTTCACATATAAGGGCTGTACGTCTTTATAAAGCCTCATCTTCAAGGTCCAAGGGTCAGCCAGACCCTTTTAAAAAACATCAGCCCCAATGCCCCATGGGATATGGAGTTCCTGATGGGTTCCTACCAAATAATTGTAAATGTTGACCAAGAGGATATCAGTTAGTCACCACGGTGACTGCGGGGTCACTACGGAGGATTCCCATTTCCTTTAAGAGCCTGAATGAGCTCTGCACAAACATGAACAGATGGATGGATGACTGGATGAATGGAGAGGGAACGACTTAGAGAAAGAGAGAGAGGGACCATCCTTATTTATTGTTCATGCATTTTTTAGCAGGAGAGCAGTGGGGTCAAATGAGTAAACAGGACTTAGCCTGAGGGCAAGAAGAAAGGAGGAAGGAGAGCAGGAGAAAAGGACGGATTGGATATGTCAGTGTGGATGGATAGAGAGAATGGCTTTGTTGAAAGCATCAGTGGTAACCAATTTAGGATATTAAGGGAACTTCTTTCAACTCCATTGTGAAACAATTTGGCTTCTGTGTCCCAATGTGGACACTTTTAGCATTCTTATGTTGCACCTTTTATCATTATGCAATAGTTTTTTTTCTTCTCTCTCCCTGTTGAATCAATATAGCTTCAAATTTACTGCATTTAACATCCTGTGTATTTAGGGCGTAGCAGGGGTCTAACTCAGCCCTGCAGGTGTCTTGACCTCTGACCGTTGACCTTCACATACGAAACACACACAGAAAATGCACACCTACACATACACACACACAGCCTCAAGCATATGGCTCTGAATGATGTCGTTGAGATTAGCTGTACGTCTCCACGGGGAGGAGAACACAACAGCCGGTGTGTGTCTGTTTGAGTGAGAGACACAGGGAGAGAGAGCGAGAGAGAAGGTCTGCATTGATTTGACAAACAAGATGCTAAAGACAAGAAGACTATGCCGACCTTTGGCCTTCAGTGCGTGTGTACGGGCATGAGAATGAGTTTGTGATTTGTGCGGTTTTTCAGGAACCCATTTCACACAATTATTATATTGAAACACATAGAAATGCTGTTCCAGGAAGAAGTCTCCCAAAACGACATACGTTTATTCGGGTTTTCCAAAACCGTAACATGTCCTTTTTTGCACAAAAACCCAAATTTCAGCTAATCAAGTCATTTTTGTGGATAAACCATATCGTTGTCACTTCATAACAGTGATTTGTAACACTTTTGGAAACAACTGATGATGTCATCCTGATCAGAAAGCGCTTCTATGTGTCGTACCTTCGGGGCATGGACCAACAGCGATATTGTTGTTTCATTTGGAAGACTTTTGTTTTCGAAATGAGACGTTTCACTTGTCATAGATGGTATTATTACACGTTTAAAGGTGTTATGTGATGAATGTTTTTTTTTTTGACCACACAAATAAACCAGAAACATAAGATGCATCTTTTGCCCCAAAGATTACCCAACCTCGACATCTTGAGAGCTTTCTGTTGGTGGTTATGGGTTGCATCCCTATTGTGTACATCTATGCAACATTTGTTATTTATTTGTAATCAAGAAAAGAGGAACAGACTTAAGTTGCAGAATGTCATTTAAACTTTTGGGTCAAAACGCGTTGCCTTAATTAAAAGAACCAGAAACCTGCACAGCACAGAGGAGGCCCACGTTGGCCACCTCCTCCCGCTCGCCCTCGTCTCTGTTGCCATGGCGTTGAAGTGTGATTAGAACTCCGGCTAACCAACATGGCTGACGATATTGACTTCCTGTCTGGTTCATGCAAACAGGATGTGACAGATTTAATTTGTTTGTCAGCCCACCTTAATTTAAACAGAAGGCTGGGAGCGGGTGGGAGAGAGAGAGAGAGCGGCTTTCACACACACACTCGCTCTCCGATTGGCTCACTCGCAGTTAAAATTAGTGTTTGCAGCTCCGCGAGTCAGTTTGCGGGGGGGTGGGGGTCTCCTCCTTTTGTCTTGAGCGGGCGCTTTGCCACAGAATCAGCTGATATCGCCATGAATGCTGAGTGTGTCGCTTCAAACCGTCTCCCGCTTTTTCCAAAGTGCACACGCGAGTCGCAAAAGGTCAAAACACAGGACCTATTTGGGACGGAAAAACACATAAACTGGGAAGCAGCACGGTAGATTAAGCGGGAGTGACTTGATCCTGACATGATGGTGTCGGTAACAAAGTGTGTGTGAGAGAGAGAGAGAGAGAGAGAGGCACATGGAGAATGGAACAGAGGAGGAAGAAGGGACAGCCTCAAGATGGAGCACAGATCAGATGGACGGTCTAGACTCGGAGAGACGGCCCTGATGGTGGTAGAGAGCGAGGGTGTGCCGATGAATACAGAGGGCTGCATTATTGTTTAAATCATTGATCGCTTCCCTTTCTCTCTTCCAGCTATACTTCTCTTTCTCTCTTCTACACTCTTCCTGTTTACAATCTTTCTTCTTAACCCTCAGATATTATTTGTTCCCGTGACAGTCACACAGGCGGCCCCTTCTCCTTGTCTTTGTCCTCAGCCTTCTCTTTGTCTTTCTGAAACAGGTCGTCGCTACAATTTTTGTACTCTCTCAACCCCGTTTTTATTTTCTCTACTCACGTCTCACGTTCGCTCATCTGTACGGATCGATTTTGGTTTCCAACAGGCACTTTCACCAGCTATCCACGTCCGAGTGAGGTCGGGGTTGGCTTTTCTCTGGAGCAGTTCAGCTTTGAGGCCGTCGTCGTCTCCGTGTGTTTCTGCAACTATCAAGATTATTACCCGCAGGATTCAAGCCGAGCGCGGGAGAAAACAAATCAAATGTATGCGCACGTCTCATTTGATGGAATTTGATTATCCGCCCGCTCAGTGACTTCAGACTTTCCCTGTTATGTTTTTGAGCAGTGTGACTTAAGTGCCACCAGTTTTTATGCACACCTTCAATTTGCAAAATGAAAAGCCAAAGCGCTGTAATAAATAAAACAAAAACAACCTTTTTTTACGCTTGGATGAGATTGAGGGAAAAAATAAGCGAAATCCGACAAAGTGCAATTAAAACAGACTTAGCAAACTGATCGTGGCGTACAGCAGTGGCGGGCCGTGGATTTGGTACCTACCTGCCTGCTCTGTTTGTTTAGTTTAACAGCTGATTGCGGCGCAATTTACAGACATATTTTACACTGTAAAATGAAAAAGTAAAATATTTTAAGCTTGTGTTAACCACAGACTACTTCGCATATTTAAAAAAAACATTGACTTTGAGACAAGGGAACCAGAAGTGCAAAAAATGCTGACTCATTTCTGGGTTTTTGTACTTTTTTTTGTGATGCGCACTACATTTTAAACACCTTTGCTGTTGTTCACTTAATTACCGAGACGGTTCCCATCGGCATCTATTCCCACTGTTAACTTATTAGTTAATTTCATCACAAGATATTCACACATCAGTTGCTCATCTTGCCTGGTAGATAACCCCGCTCACATGTAGGTTATGTGTTCTAATACCAGCTACGTGCTATTGATTATAGCTATGTCGTGTCAGCTTTAGATCAGCTCTAATGCCAAAATCACTAACCATATTTCTATGGCCTAATACACAGCTGAAAATAATGATGACTAATTGGTGTTTACATATATATTTTTTAATAATTTTGTCATGTTTATTGCCCTCTATCAATTGTGATGGGCATTAAGCATGAATAGATTTTTTGGGGTAATGCTGATTGATGACGATTGGTGACCAGTAAATAGCCCCAGTAAGTATTGATCGGATATAAGAATGGAAACCAGTACATGCACATCGGTGGTTGCCATCACTGGAATGAAACTCAGGATTAAAAAATCTATGATGATGAGAATCCCTGCCGAGCATCTGTGTCTTCAACGCTTCACGTTTTTCTTTTCAGCTCAATTCGTTGAGTCGGGACTTTTTCCAATTTTATGAGAATTGTTTATAAACATCATTTATTTTGATCACCCACTACTCATATGAAACATCTCCTTATTTGGTGTACTATCAGTTCACCAAATGTAAACTCTCAGTTTGTGGCAAAGGGCAAATGAAAAGGGTTACTGCTCCAATGTTATCATACTAAAGGACAAAATACATATTTAGCAGAAAAAGTTTGGTTGAATTTCCAATTATTTATTTTTAGAAATCTCTTTTTCAAGAGCGCCAATGAGTTAAAGGCAAATGACATGAGAGGAATAATGTGATACACAGCCGTGGGGTACTGAGGAACCCCCAAACAACGAGGGAGTAAAGCCAGTCGACAGAACACGAGGGCTAAACTCACACTGCATCGTTGTGACAGCGGAGCCCATCCAGTGCTTTTGCTGTTGTGAGCATTTCAAAGTAACACTTCTTCTTTAGCGCCACGCTTCAATTCACGGATCCTTTTTTATTTTTGTATTGTCACGTTCCTCTCGTGCAGACCTCAGCACACAACTGTTGCCAGTTGTAGAACATCTCGCCCCAAGACGTTATTTCGGTATCCAGCTGGAAAAGTCACCTTCCACCACGCCGCCGCACTGCCACAAGGCGGTGGTTCTGGTTTGTTACCACGGAGACAAGCGCGTGGAGCGACGGTTGCTGTTTTGGCAGCGATGCTTGTCTTGGCAGGGAAATGGCCAACGCTGAGGTCGAGTGACAGTCAGACGCACACACACACACACACTCTTTCCTCAAGGCTCAGCAGGCAGGGTGGGTTGGGGGGGGGGGGGGTCTGTGTGTGTGTGTGTGTGTGTGTGTGTGTGTGTGTGTGTGTGTGGTGTGTGACAGTGTTAAGCAGGCGAGGGTGACAGTGACGTGACACTGGTGAAATAATTATGAGTCCAAAACAGGGCTGACAGGGAGCAGCCCGTGCCCTTCAACTATCTGTCAACTGTCATTAACATAGAGCCCTGATACACAGCCTGAGGAGAGAGAGAGAGAGGGAGAGAGAGAGAGAGATGGGAGGAGAGAGGGAGCGAGAAGACTGAAACTACAGAGGGGGACACAGCCAAAAGGATCCATCTTCAATAGTCATTTAATGGCGAATTGAGCCTAGATAACACAAGTTAACAGGAATCAGATCCCCCTCACGGTCAGATGTCTCCCGCTTAATAGGTTTGGAAATAACTTGGACATTTGCAGTAAGAGGAAATATTACAGGGAGAGATTTAGGAGATGGGATGGGGTGAAGGGGAAAACGGGACGAGATAAAGAGCCAATGTGACAGACGACGGGACGTGATGTCGGCTGAAGAGAGAAAGTAACAAAAGGCCCCGGGGATGACGACGAACTTACTGTTGGTCCATGCTCAATAATGTCACTTCAGCCAATGCTCGTACCTCTAAAATACTACGATACCAGGCTATAATGCTTTGTTCACTGCGGTGTAGTATAAAGGCACTCAAGAGAAGTGACATTGATTGTGCCCATTGGTTCCTTTTCTCTATTTACTCATAACAAACAGCTTTAAGCATTTTAGCTTAAAGACTAACGACTTTTGAATCATGTGGTGTTGTCCCTTCTTCACTTACGTGTGGTTTTCACTCTCTGGAATGGCAAAATACCACAGATCATGTGTTAATGTGTAGGAACGCTGATTTTGAATTTAATAATAAATAAAAAAATCACAGATAACAAACTCCCTTGTAAACTGACAGTGAATGTAGTCCACTATGGACATACCATACATTCCTTAGTGCGGGCTACATTGTATCTCGTCTGCTGCGTAACCAAGCCGGCTGTGCCTACGTGTACCAAGATGCACTGCACGCTAAGATGCGATTTAACTGCTTCGTATTAAAATAGACAAAATGATTTAACAAAACGACAATGAAGGAAATATTCTGAAACCTGAAACCCCAAAAATATAACCATATACATTTTAAATTCAATCTCATTCATAACAAACTAAAAGAGAACTTCTGACGCATACCGATAAACTAGCAAATTACCAAAAGATCATCCCCAAATCACCCTGCTGGTCTTTTCCATTTTACCTTGTGGATCCTGAAGAAGGTCTCCAGCCTACATACGTACCTCTGTCCCAGGGAGGAGGGAAACTTCCACGCCGCTCGCTCCCTCTGGCGGTGTCGTTGGCGACAGGGTCCAACCAAAAAAAACGTCCCTCGGTGACATTCATTACAGCAGAAGGATTATGTGTCTGTTGCCATTGTAGGGCAATTGGAGCAATGCCTCCACCGGTCGGTGCTCAGGCCCTGGAGAGTCCCCGCCGGTCACATCCTACCCGCTGCAGCTGCCACCTCGAGCGGACTCTCGCCGGCCGAATACGGCTGAACATCCAATTCAGTCGAAACATTGTAAAATCTACCCTCGAGCAAAATTCCTTTTCTGTAATATCATCTGCACTCATATTTCGCGGAATGCCATTTTTGCTGTTGAGAACGTGACATAACACAAGCAACGAGAACAAAGTAAGCTTTGGATCGGCACTGTGCCACGCAGCTACAAAAGCTGAAGAGGAAGACTGTCGAGCTTCTGTACACCAATAAAAAAAAATATATTTGCCGGTTAATCGTCGACACCCCTATGTAGAAGTATATTTTCCTGTTCCTTCATGCTATATCTGATGTGTAAATATCAAAGCTAGCAATAGCATTTTACTAATGTGGAGTGAAACCAAGGGAAGAAGTGACTCCCAATGACAGAGCAAGAAGTCACAAGTGCAAGAATAACGTCATGTTTCCCACACAGCCTCTTGATTAGCTAACGTGGGTGGAACAAAGAGCTACTTGCCTCAGTGACTCTGTGCACTCACAGGTCCATCTGCATATATACAGGCACATAAAAGTGTTGTCCTGTAAGTAAAAGGGTGATTATTTTGTATTATTAGTAGCAGTATTTGAGGCCAGTGATAAAGGAGTGAGTGGAAGATAAATAGAGTAACTCCACTTTGTGGCCGTTGAGCCGTCACTCTAGAAGCTGCTGACCAATGAGGATAGAGCCCTGTAACACCAAGTAATTAGTGTCACACCTGAAAACCATTGGCGGGGAAACTGAAAAAAATAACAGCAAAAAAAGAGCATGCTGATCGGTGAAAGCACGGCATAGCATATCCAAATCTAATGGAGCACTCTCTTATACTTGTATTGTATTAGTTTTGATTTTGAGGGAACTTTTAGTTTTCAAATTATTTGTATTCAACTCCAATTTCAGTTTCCTTGGAAGATTCTTGGTAGATTTGGTTCAATTACTATTCAGCTGCCCTTGAAGCAACATGCAGGTGCTAGTAACCATCGATGTATTCACCCAGTGCGGTTGTCAGTCTGAATTTGCAATAACTAGTCAGCACCAAAACCCTCCTAACTAAATTTAAATCTAATTCTAAAAGGCGATAGGGTTTTGGCTGACAGAGATTGACATCAGTGTCAGGAGCTTGCAGAGGTGTAATGGACCATTGTCGATCCGTACGAATCTTCCTCACGGTTTGACACGCGGATTCATTACATAGTTTACCGTTAAGCATTTCAGTGTGAAACAAAGTTTTACTAACGATCATATCCACCGATAATCAATCAAATATACGATCGGCATTTATGCTTTTTTTAGTCGACGATTTCTGATAATGTTACATTGTAAACGACCAATCTGTGTTTACATTGACAGCAGGAGGGCTAGTAATGTTAACAGCACCGCTAACAGCTAATGACAGAAGGTTCTGTTCCGGTACATGATGATGCGTTCCGGCTCTGTTCGGTGAAAGTTAGTATTGAGCCAAGGTAAATTATAACGTTATGATGTGTTTACATGTAATCTCGCAACTAAATGAAAAATTGTCTGGAGCCTTGTAGACCAGCTACTATAATCAAACAATAAAGGGATCTGTCAATAGATTTTTTTTAAAGTTATATTTGCTTCCTTTTCTCTCTTCTGCTGATCCGATCTGTGATCCGATCCGTGACTCTCATCCGAACCGCGAGTTTGACGATCCACTGCACCACTAGGGGCTTGCAGAGGTGCGGGATAGGTGTGGCTAAATTACTTAATAGTTGTGGCAACTGCTCAAATATTCTATACCACGCCAGCACAAAAACTCTAGTCACATGTATTCAAAGTACATTTCCCCTTCAACATATCCGTAAAATAAGAAATTACTCACAATTTCCAAGTTAGATTGGATTTTCTAATTACGATGGCTACATTTGACAAAATTAATAATTAAATATCACCGCTAAAGAAATTATTGCCAAATGCCTCACCCCCACGAGATCGCTTTCTTCTCCTGTAAGTGGTGTGTGTGAAAGTGTTTCTTCAGCAGCCTGCGCATTGAAACGTGGATTAGGCGAAGGTCCCGGGTGAGATACGTCAGAGAACGCTCCCGTTACCAAGAGTCAGGATGTAAAAGGCCTCGGTGTACATAACTCTTCTTAACGGGGAGTGAATCCCTCCTCAAAACAAGAAGACACACAGTACATTTCGCAACAGTATATTTGGAAATAAATCTCACATGATGCACCATGAAACACTTGGGGAGACGACGAGAGGGGCAGAGTTAAGGATAGAAGAGATAGAGAGAGATGAGAGGTGGATTTATGGACGGGGGAGTATCCCAGCGCCCAAGACGAGCCAAACGGCCAACAACAGACTGACGGACTGAAAACACAAATAAAGAGCCATTTTTATGATGTGAATGGATGGGTTCCCTGGAAGACACTTGGCTGGATTTTATTTGGTCGCAGCTTTGGCCCGAGCCAGTACATATTTCTGTTTTATGAAGAGATTCAACGGCTAAGACGACGGCTAACAGCGTGAAGCGAACCCTCTCACCTCATCCGGATTGGTGGAGAAAGCTTGAGGAACGGAGAAGGAGAAGGCAGGTGAAGAGAAAAGAGATGGGGGAAAAAAGAAGGTGACGGAATTTAAGTGATACATCAAAACACAGCGGGTTTAAAAAATGTACAGCACATACACACGAATGCTGTTCCAAAATATGTAAATTAATATTGTCCACTTGCTATTCTTTTTTGCTGTTGTCCACCTCCAGAAACAAGTAACAACGCCTGCCCAATCAGTGGCTCCCATTCCACGTTCTAAATTACAATCCAAGGATTTACTGTTGTTGCCTAAACTGCGGATTAATTAACCCCTCAAATAGTTCGGGTCCCTTTCAGGTGCTTTTGAATCTCTACCAATGTCAAAAGGGTTGTAGGATCGTTTTTAATCAATGTTTGCTTTCTTTTATTATTATTGTACTTTTAAACATTTGGTCAATATGCCTCACATTAGAATGTGCTCTGTATTAACTTGATTTAACTGGATCATCTGTTCTTTACTGTCTCATGAATTACTGTATAAGGATGATAGTGATGATAATGATGATGATGATGACGATGACGATGGCGATGATGATCATAACGGAACCTAATAGTCGTGCCTTTGTTGCAGCCACTTAAAATAATAAGTCTGGTGGTATTCTAAGCTTTTCTAGTTGGCCTCAAATCCCATAAACGATGATTTAGTCCGACTAGCAATGCCAGTAATAAATAGCATAGCAAACTATGCTGTTTATCACTGTCAGCTTTAATTTGTTCCTACTTATCTTAACAAAATATCACATATCAATAGTTTAACTTTGTAGCTGTAATATGCTAAAACAGCTGGGCACTGTAACTCTTAGCAAACATGACTCAAATGGGAGTAAATCGTGCATTCTTTTGGGACTATTTTCATCCGTGGATGGATACACATTTGGTGCACCAGTGAGTATTAACAGCAGTAGGCTCGTTCGAGATGAACCAGTTCTGCACAGAATCGATCGGCGGCGATCGGCGCGCAATGCATGCCGGTTAGATTTGTGTCCGACTTGCTCCCAACTTGCTCTGACGTCATGCACACGTGGTCAACGATACTCTCACGAGAGCAAGCCGGCCGTCGATTCTACAGCCAGGCGCCGCAGTAGCTCTCCACCGACTGCGTGGCCCAGTGCATGATGGGAAACGCCTGGCTGTCGCCACATCAGAGAGCTGATTGGCTCTTAGATCTGACAGCAAACACCACGTGTTCTAGAAAATCCTTATTTTATGTGTAGTTGTAATACTTAACGCTTGATTGTTGACTATTCGTCTCATGTTTAATCTTAAAACATATTTTGTGTGGTTGTTAATAGAAAATCGTATTGATACAACACATATCTAAACCAGTAGTAATGTATTTCACAGGCAGACATAAAAAGACCAAAGGATGCAGCTACACACACATTTCTACATAAATATATATTTACAAACACATATGAATAAATCCAAACGTGATCTGTAAACTACAAGTAGACAAAAGTTCGGAACTAACAGGAAGTCATTTTTTCTGTGACTTCCTGTGTTTACTTTGAAGGCAGCCTAAAACTGTCCGACTTGATCGCAGTATCTTGTCAACGCCTCCTGCTGCGGCCGCCTGCTCTCGTCTGGATTCCAGGCGAGGCGCAGCTCTAACGAACGAGCCTATTTTCTTCAGTGTATGTGCCAATTGCTCAACAATAAACAAGACTGCGTGTGTTCCTCCTTCTTTAAACCTTTAATATTACTGGCATGAACACTAAAATTATTAAGATTGCAACTGGAATCGGAATCTTGATATTTTTTCTCACTCTCTGTTACGGTTTTGGGGACCCAAAAATTAAATAGTAAACTGCCTTCTGGATTATGCTTTTTACAAAGCTCATAAACTCGCATACACTTTGTTGCAGATCAAAGAAAATGGACCACAGAGGCTTGACAGGCGCCAGAACCCGTCTTTGATAAAAAAAAACACTGAGTGAAATCGTTTGGACGGAGGGATGAGTCACGGCATTGTAAAACAAATTTCCCCGTCGACGGTAAAATAGTCATCACTGTAAAATTAATTGCACCCGTAGCCTTGGATCTCTGACAGCGAACATGTGACAGTTATTGCTTTCAGTGTGGGGAAAGCCCACTGAAAGCAGCGACGGCTCAATCTCTTCCTCTGCCTTTTATGCAGTATCTCTTTCAATCTCTCGCACACATGCTAATCGTCCCCCGCTCATTTGCATGCTAATGATTTCACTCTTTCTTTTTAGCCCTCGTCCGATCCCTCTATTAGGTTACGTGCCACTTGCGCTCTCTCCCATGTCTTTGTGCCGGCTGACTTTTCTATCTGTTGTAGGCTTTTTATGGAGGTTATTATCTGGTACCAAGGGTCGGGATTTCAATAGCCGCGTGTTGCTCATGGAACCACGTGGAAATACGAAAGATAGATACGGAAACAGCAGACAAGCGCAAACAAAGTTGGAATAGTGCAGGATGACTGAGTTACTGTAAAAGGAAGTCTGTGACAGCTCAAACAAACAGCTCAAACAAATCCCAATTTACCTTTTTGCTTGACATTTGACAAAAGAGGTGAACAATGGATCACTTAGGAATACAATCACTTGATTGTATTCCTAAGTGAACTATTAAACTGTTTGCATCACGATATGAACTGACAAATTGTTAATTTTCTTACGGACTATACCCAAATATCCCGAGGAGCGGGTTTATTTTTACATGTATTTTATGTGCCCGTGAATCCAAAAGTTGTGTTTTCCTGCTGCAACAAGAAACTGTCATACAGTACACAAGATACTATTCAAACAAATACTACTTCTTATTAAATAAATAAATTTGAGTAATTAAAGCATTTCATTAAAACAAGGATTCCCCAAAAGTGAGTAAACAACAGTTAAACTGCAGAGAGTTTGCAGCAAAACACCCGAATCCTTTAATTTGAAATTATCATTTTAATTTTATTGCACCCAATCTGAATATAAATTTCACTGATATTCAAAATAAAATATCTTCTTTCTGAAAAATAAATAAATAAACAAACCATAAACAAAATTGTTTCCTCCCACACTCCAACAAGATTTGAAACAGAGGAACTTTGCTGAAACGTATGTAAACCTACATTTTCCAACCGAGTGAAACAATTCTACACGGTGTGTCATCCGACAAATCCTCATGTGAATAATTTGAGGTAAAAAAGAAGAGTTAAGCAGCTCATGAATTAATGTCTGAAATGTTTTAATTTGCAGAGGGACACCATTAACACTTGGAGGTCTGGGGGTCAATTTCTTGATTTTTCTTGATTTTACATACTTTTTAAATTCCCCTTTTTACAGTCACTAGCATATGATACATAATCATGTGTTGTATATAAAAAAATACAGAACAATCTCAGCTATCTATATAATGAGGCACCATTGTCCCAAAGGCACAAGTGTAAATATGAAAATATGACTAAAGCTGACAAATTGAATCTTGATTTTGGAAATGTCTCATATTTGTTGTGAAAACATAACTTTAGTCAGGTGGGATAGCGGTTTTGGTGATGGAAATTGGTTTACCAAAAGGTCTTAGGTTCACAAAAGCAGTGGAATATATGAATAAAATGGTAGACACATGTAATTTAATGTCTAAAACCAAATTTAATATTATATGGTGGGGATGATGAGCTGTGGCTGGCTTTGCGGCCTGCTAGGTGATGTGTTCAGGCAGGCAGACGGACAGGGAGACTGCTGCAGCAATGCTACATGTTGCCCTCTGGACCCTCACAGCTCTGAATCCACTCTGTAAAATACATTAATACAGTCAGTATGAGTTCACTGTAAGAAAGTTAACGTGATAGAGACAACGGTTGATTATGCACCGTTCAGTTATAGACACGGAAGGGAACAGCCAACACGGAACTATTTAGTGACGCGCTAACCGCTACGAAGCTATCGTCAACACACACATGTTATGTTATTTACTGTCTTACAAACACATAATGGAGGTCCAACACTACTGGTCGTACTATGTTCACTGTAACAAGTTAACGTGATAGAGACAACAATTGATTATGCCCCGTTCAGTCATATATACGGAAGATAACAGCCAACACGGCCCTGTGTACTGACGTGCTAACCGCTACGTAGCTCTCGTCAACACACACATGTTATGTTATTTACTGTCTTACAAACATATAATGGAGGTCCAACACTACTGGTCGTACTATGTTCACTGTAACAAGTTAACGTGATAGATTCAACAATTGATTATGCCCCGTTTAGTCATATATATACGGAAGATAACAGCCAACACGGCCCTGTGTACTGACGTGCTAACCGCTACGAAGCTGTCGTCAACACACACGTTATTTACTGTCTTACAAACACATAATGGAGGTCCAGCACTACTGGTCGTACTATGTTCACTGTAACAAGTTAACGTGATAGATTCAACAATTGATTACTCACCGTTCAGTCTCACAGAAACGCTGTGGCCAGCTATCTGGCCCGTTAGCTCTGTCTAGCTCCTGTTAGTGAATCCTTCAGGCTCTGAAGCTGCGCCGTCAGTCCCCTCCAATATAGCTTTGCTCAGGACTCTTTGCTTGGCACCTTCTGACTCACAGTGAAGCTTTGCACGCCTCATACATGTCCATGTTTAGATGCTCAGACGCGGAAGTGGAAACCATATCCGCCAGATTTTTAACCATATTTATGTGACGTATTATTGTGATGATTATAATTGTATTAAACATTTAGACACCTGGTTTAACGCTTCGACGCGGGCGCCGACCTCAGACGGTTAAGCTCCTGAACTGCACTGAAAACGGTGAGCATCGAACCCCGTTTGCCCCAGGTTGTGCTTGTCAGAGGGCAAAGTCAAGCCGGTCGTCCTAGAACCAAAGGAAAACGCGAGTACAGAACAAATGTAATGTGCATGCATTACGTTAGCCGGGCGGTAGATCTGAAGAGCGTTGGACAGGCTTCAAGAAAGCGCCTATCACACCAGTTCGCTGAGATGGATTCACTGCGGACTCAAAGTGTCCAGCAGCAATTGAAAAGGTCATCCGTGTCTCCGCTCACCTTCGCCTCTCATCTGAATAGTGTGTGTGTGTGTGTGTGTGTGTGTGTGTGTGTAATCTGAATAGCAATAAGGCCGGTTGATAGATTGATGCATAACAGCAAGGAGCATGCAGAGCAGGTGGGCTATTTCTGGTGTCGACTCCCTTTTATTCTCCAGCGGGCCCTGATGCTTTCCGCCACTTCAGATGTCGAGGATCTGATGCGGAGCTTTGAGGCTGAGGAGAAACTTCCATCAAAGTTGTCTTATGTCGTTTCAAAGCGCCCGGCGACGGGGTTTGACATTTTATTTTGTACCTCTGCTTGTTTAAGGTAAAAGGAAAATGTGAGGATTTCCCACATGCGTCTCTACTCTGTACGCTTACTTTTCTGCCACCAGCCCAAAACCAAAACAAGAGGCGTGATCAGTCGTTACTCATCAGTTCCTCATTGAACAGGTAATTACACCTCTTTATTAATTACCCAACCGCACAGGAAATAAGTTACATATATTAGAGCCTTTACCTACTTGGGGCTGCGTCAAGAAAAGTTGCGAAATGTTGTTGCAACACTCTTTCAATAAAAGGTTTGGAATAGATTCTCCAACTACCATGATCCTCGATTGAGGATGCGTTTGAAGGAAAGTTTTTTAGGTTTTCTTTTTGCAAATTTCTTTGAGGGATTTGAGTACCCTCTGGTAAATAGTTAGGCAGTGTTTATGTCGAGGGCTTTTTATTGTGAAAGGTAAGAAAAGTGGGACTGGACTCATTCCACCTATAAACCAAACACAAAACCTGATTGTATGCTTACCAATGGCTAGCTCGCTGAGAATATACAATAAATAATATTTTGGTAAAAGACCTCTAGTCCCCCCGATCAAGCTAACATGTCCTAGATCAGTCACTGCCAGGCAGCAACCTCCAGTTCTGCCAAATGTGAAGCCAACACATGCGTGTCTTAAAATGTGCAGCATTATCTCTTCTGACCAGCAGGGGGCGACTCCTCAGAAGTCTGATTGTATAGAAGTCTATGAGAAAATGACCCTACTTGTCTAAGTTTATGCTCTTAATCTCTAGTTTCAAGTCTTCAATACAGCCTGATGTTCATTTAATAAATGATGGTCCATTTAGAGTTAAATAGACCATAAAGCAGGGTATGCTTTAGGGTGGGCTCACTGGGATTGACGGTTTGCTGCCACCACCAGAGCCTATACGACGCCACTGCGTCACTCCTCTGCGTCACTCCTCTGCGTCACTCCTCTGCGTCACTCCTCTGCATTCCAAATATGGTCACTTCTGTTCATCAGTAGCGGAAAAATCCACATGGCGACGGCCATAACCCAAGATGGCGACGCTGAAACCTTCAAACTCGAAGCTTTAAAACGGCATTCTCCAAACCAGTGGGTGACGTCCACTGACTATGTCCACTTCTCATATACAGTCTCTGGTGGAATCGACTAACTGAACTTACATTGTAGCGGGACATAAGGCCCGAAAAACATTGCAAAGGTACATTTGTCCAGGTGCCTTGTGATGTATCCTGCGACCAAAATTATCCTAATAAATCAAAGTGATTATTGAAAAAAAAAGAATAAGCCAGGTCCTTGTGTCATTGCCGCGGTCACAGCTCAGAAGACTTTGAGGGAGAGCGTGGAGGACTGCACTGTCCTTTAAAAATTAACCAGCCGCTGGGAATATTAAGATAATATTAAAATGCTTTCCTCCATCTGCGGTCCTGTCCTGATTGCTATCTTAACCTCTGACTAGTGGGTGGGGTGTGAGGGAGGGGGCGGGGCACAGCAGTCCGGTCTGCTCAGACACACCAACCAGACTGAGGGGATAATTCTACCGCCCGCCGTTTGTGGATAATAGGGAGGACGGATAATGTATGCATGGCAGATATTACTGTCTGGGCTGTAATGTGTAGCCACACAATCCTATGCGCACACACACACACACACACACACACACACACACACACACACACACTTATTAATCTCTGCAACTGAACAGGATGGGAGCAATACAGAGCTATTATATTTGAATCATTGTGGATATCTTTCTCTCTCTCACACACACGCACGCACACGCACACACACACACACACACACACACACACACACACACACACACACACACACACACACACTAATCCTCTCTGATAGAAATACCGATGTGTCAAAGACATGAGGGCAACTCTTAAATCAAGTTGGGGAGAGACGGAGGGCGGCAAGGGTGGATGGAGAGATGGATGGAAGGAAGGTTGGAGGGGAAAGATGGAGGAAGGGAGGGGAAGTCCAGGCCAGTTCTAGACCATTTACAAACGACGGAGGGGTAAAGAAAAAATGAAATAATGAACAACCTTGACATATTGTTTCACTCACAAACACACACCTAGTTCGTCACAGCAACCCAACGCCCCATTGATAAGCCTTCATCTCAGCAGGCGATGAAGATGAAGATAATTTGTACCCACAGTCCTTCACCAGGACACGAAAGCACCGATTAGAGCCAGGACAACGGAGAAAGAGGAGTCCACACGCAACAATCTGCTTAACCGTTGAAGTGTAATATTGCCATACATATCTCAGAGGGAGGAGGGAAAAAAAAGGCGGTAATTTGTAGCGGTGCTAATAAATCACACAGATATTATGAGAGCAGGATTGAGACTTTTTAATTATGACTTGAACATCAAACTCTGAACATGTCTCAGGGGATTCTGCGTAATGATTTCCTCGCCCTCTTTTTTTTGTCACGGTGGAGCTGAGGGATCTGTTTCTTTATTTTCTGTTAGCACTATTTGAGCGATTAGGTGAGTCAACAAGACAAAGAGAGCATTGCAGTTGGTGGAGGAGAGAGGCAACCTGAAGAATCCTCAGCAAAGTCTGCATCATGACATATAAGATAATGTTAGAAGTTCACATTTTATATAACTCATGTTATAGAAATTCCTCTGATTATATCAATTGTTTTTATTTATTCTTTACGGAAAAATGGTTACCAAAAAGCTCTTTTGAGGAGTTTTAACCAACACAGTGTTAAAGCCAAAGCGGTCACACAGGAGGGCGGCACACGAGGGAGGAGTCTGAAACGAGAGACAAGGAGACTGACAGACACACAACAGAAACAGACAGAACACAGAACTACCCAGGAGGTCTGGGCGTAAAAACTGGATTATTATTGGTGATGCTGTAACATGTGGGCAGGTGGAAACGTGTCCGTCGTCAAAGATTAGGTAATACTGCTGCCGCCACTTATCCTCCTGCTGCTTCGCAGAGGCCGTGATTTGAGAAAGACATGGAGGAGGTGGAAGAGGAGGAGGCATACCAGCCAACCCGAGAAGAGGAAGAACACATAATTACCAAATATTTCCACACTGTATTTTATTTTGTGATGAGCAAATCCTGCAGTGAAGTTGAGTCTTTTCTGAAAGCTGAAACACGAAAAGGATTGTTCTCAGGAACCTTGAAGCTTCATGAACTTTAGTTTTTTCTTTTAAATCTTTTTTTTCATATGGAAGAAAGAAAGAAAAAAAAGCAGAATATGATCAAATATAATAAAGTACGGTGTGTTTATTTTCTAGCATTTCTTAATTTGATTCACAGAAAATCAAATAGAAGATTCTCCGGCACAGTGCCCAAAGTCTTTGTTTACTGTGTCAGTCTTTACACTTTACTTCACATATGACCCATGAAGTAACATTTTAATACAGATTTTAGGAAGTGTACAAAAAGCCCGGAAATATATCACACACACACACACACACACACACACACACACACACACACACACACACACACACACACACACACACACACACACACACACAGGGACCACATCAGACTTCCCCTCTTTTTCTTTCTTTACCCCTAATTCTCTTACACTTCACCCCACTGGTCCCCCCTCTCCCTCCATCCCTTTTGTTCTGCGCTCCCCTATTTATCATGGTGTGAAGGTTGAAAGAGATATTATTATGGGGTGTCGGGCTGGAGAGAGGAGACAGGGGTAGCCACACGGATCGCGTGGGGAGAACGCGGGGCTAATGACGGGAGGACAGGCTTGGTCAGTGGCCTGTGGTACCTGCTGGATGTGATAGATGGAGAGCGGAGAGGGAGAGGGGAGGAGGAGGAGGAGGGGAGGGAGGAAGGCAGGGAGTCCTCGGCACATTTCATTTGATTGTTTCTCTGGAAATGACTTTGTAACATTTCTACCATAAGTACGGTTGAAGAAGGGACGGAATACCGGCAGTATTTGCTCCTGTTCATGGACAGCAGTGTATGTGTGGAGTATGCGTTGGTGTGCGTGCGTGTGTGTGTGTGTGTGCTATCGTTCTAAACATGATGCTTCATGAACGTCACAGAAAGACACACAATCACTGCATGACAGTGAGCACTCGTGGGCTCACACGAAACCAAACTGTTTCAACTCTTTTCCAGCAACACACAACGTGACAAGAGAACATTTTCAAATCATCTTGCAAATTTCCACAAAAAGCCAGGATTATTACGAGGATGCACTTTGGTTTCGGTGAGGAAAAGATCGGGATCTTACTCAACAATCATGTTGTGTCCCAAGAGTCGAGATTCCTGCAGCGTTTTTCTATATTCAACCAAATCTCGACTAACATAACCATCACGGTTGGAAATTAACTATTTTTCTCTCCCCATCTGCTACTGTGACTGCTGGATTCCAGAAACTACTCAATAGATATATATATATATATTTTTTTGAGGGGGGCTGGTGAGAAAGCAAATCTAGCAGCAACTTGACCAACGTGAACTTGACCGTGGAGATATTTTTGTGGGGAAAACCCCCCGTTAAGTATCAACATGGGTTTTACGTTAGTTAACGGCATTTCTTCGTTATTTTACTTGAAAGCAACTCACATTTCCTGCAAAATTGTCCAATATGGACGTCATTCCGAGGGACACTGGGCCCGGTTGGTAATTTAGGTTCTGTCGAAAGGTTGGAAAACCAAACTTTTCCAAAACCCTAGAGCTTCAAAAGAGAAGATCATCTCCCAGCCTTGCTGCCCGGCAATGATATAAATAGTCATATTACTTCATAATCACTTTATTGTTGTTATTTCCTCCATGTACTCTAGATAAGCATTTAAATGGGAGTAATTTCCATTTTCCAGTGTTAATATTTGACCACTCTGCTCCTGCTGTAATGAGCCAAAAGTAATAAAATCAGCATTTCCCTTCCTGCTTTGCGCCATTCGTTTGGTGCAATTACATGCTTTCTGCATATTACTGTATTTACATAATGCTTCTAATGATAATATTAGGCCACTTTTGCTTGTGTTTTTGTTATTAGCACCGAAATAGCTTGAAAAGAGAAGTAAATTGCAATAATTATCCATGATGAGTAATAATCATGAATACTTGATCAAAATATAAAATCAGCTCCTGCTCAGAAATGGATGGTTTAATTGTTGACAAAATCAGCATTTATATTCGTTTGTGTTATGAAAAATTAAACAAGGCAACATTCATTAACTTCGCCATTCATTTAATCTCACCTTCTATACTTTGTAAATAATAAAAAAAAATATTACCTCAGCCTCATACACACGCAAACACACCCACACACGCACACAAGTGCATCGTTGTCGAGAAACAATCTAACAAAGAAGGCAGATGAATATAAAGGCTGGATATCAGACTATTCATCACTAGATGATTACCGGCTGACAGCAGTAATTGAAAAACACTTATTGGAGTGGTTGGGGAGGAGGCTGCTTCAGTCCCATCACACAAAATAACCCTTGGAGGGTAAGAGCAGTCGAAAGGTGATAATAAATGGACATATTTTCTAAGGCAAGCTTCAGGTTTGTCTGCTGTGTTTTTTCCTTGGAAACATACAATTTTAAAAACAAATATTCCTTTTACCATTAAAAAAAAAAAGATAGACTATACTGCAAAAAAGTGTCTTTCATTATGAGCAATTTCAGCCTTTTAGGGTTATGTAATAATTTTTCTTCACAACCTATTGGACGATTCAGTGGGTTAATATAATTCAGCATATCCTCTGAAACTGCCTTTTGTACATTTCCAACATACACACAAATTAACTAATTAGCAGGTATAGTTAACCGTTAAATTACGCTATAGAAAACGACAGACACATGAATGAAACCACAACATGCGCGGGTTTCTTTGTGTCACCAGCCACAGAGGAGCACAAGGAAAACGGGAAAATGCTCGCCTGCAAACAAAATTATTCATGAGACCTGAATTTGCGAGTTACCATTTTTTTCAATGAAAGGTTTGAATAGATTAGTGCAGGCTGAGGACAAGTAAGAAGGACACTATTGGCCCAGTGCTGCGTCTGGCAGGCTGTCTGAGGTGATTGGTTGCACAGCCCAAGCTACTGCCAGATATTTCATTGAGGTTCCTTTTGGTGAAAAGCTCTGAGGGAATTTGAGTTATGCAGCATGCACGTCTAGGGCTTTTATTGTGAAAGGTAATAACAGGAAGGAGTGGACCTGCTCAAGGTTAAAAGGAGCAATAAAGTTTGCTGTAGGTTCCGTTCTGGAGACGCCGTGTTTTACAAAATACAGTAGAGTACATTTTTAATACATCCATTTGACATAACGTGATTGGTTGATGCATTTATTCGCAGTGCAAAAGCACAGAAAAATTATTATCGTTCCAAAAAATTACGCCGTTATTTTTGCCACGTAAAAAAAACACGTGGCAGACTAAAGGCCTTTAGTCTTGTTCTATAATTCTTTGTCCACAAGTAATGTCATCTGCTCTGGTCCCATTCCTAAAAATCAAACACGTTCATAATAATCTGAACATACACTTAACAAGTCTATGACCTCATCTCCCTGCTGTTAACACCAGCTGGTGAACGTAACAGGGTTTTAATTCATCCTGATCATTGTCTCCCAGGTTATGCATGCTTCATCTTTTAACTCGATTGTCATGTGAGAAGTTCAAATGTAGTTTGTGAATACCATAATATCGTTTACTTTCAGACTGTGTCACTCATTGGCTTTATTTGTCACTTTTCTCACATAAAATAAGGCAACAACGTTACTTTTTAAATTCATAATAAGAATGCATCTTTCCATAATAAAACCTCAGTATTAGCCTCAGTATTACCCCCGACTCCACCCCCTCTGTAATATTCCGCGCCCTCCTCTCCTTACAGTGCGCGTCATGCTCGGCTTCCGTGCCAACATATCTATCAGGATGCTGTTACTTAAGATGCCATCCATCTCTCCGCGCCGGCTCCCTCTGATATTCAACACGGCCAATACTTAGCACTGCTTTTTAACCAACTAAGACATCATCATTACTTTGAGCGATAGGGTCTCTCTGAGTGGAGTTGTCCTCCTATTTCATCCCTCCCTCTCGCTCACTCTTTCGTCCTCTCCCCCGACTCTGTCGTCCCCTGTCCCTCGCGCTGCCATCCTCATCTCTTTTTATCTCTCTGGAGAGGGTTGGATCACTTTATGTCCCGTCCTCTGCGGTGTCTTGTCCTCTGTAATGAGGGTCTTGTATCATTACATGCCTGCAGTGTCCCGTCCCGTCCATATCCGTGTCCTGCTCCATGTAATGCGTGCCCTTCATCACTGGCCGGCTATTGTCTTGTCATGCTACATCTTGTGTGCGTATGCACTTATCGGAGTAGCACTTATTGGACGGTCGCCATTACACACACTTGGAAGAAATTGCAATGCAATTTACATGCATTGTGACGGAAACATCGATGGGCACATTTCTTTGTGTTTTATCCCCGTTGATCCTCCAATCTGGCGCTTTGTATTCTCAGAATAAGCAGATGACTTTGTCTAATATACTATACTGAAAATGTTGTGTTTTCATGTGGCCACGAGGCAAGATAGTGTTTGCCAGTTAAATTTAATTAATTTCTGATAAATCTGACAGTTGATAGGATTGAGTATATACGGTATATAATATCCAACGATTATCAGAGTTTAAAAAATCCAGTATCTTCCATCTTCCGTCCCCTCACTGACTGTACGTCAGAATCCCATTCGGAGAGGATCTTGTAATGTCCAGTATGACATTTGATAATGAATGTCCATCTGTTTACTGACAGTAATCCGTGGTCTTGATTTCATTTTGATTTATTTTATCCCGAGACGGCCCCTTCCTAAAGCTCTGTCCCTTACTTTACTTTCTGGCCGCCCAAACAAAGTGATTCCTTAATGGACTTATTAAAGTATGTGTAGGTTAACGCCTCCAACACATTTTTTCCACACAGTTTGAGAACGACAGCAGCGCTGACCTGACAGAGAAGAAGGTCAAACACAGAGAGGCCTTGTGTGATGATTATAACAATATTTCTTAGGAAAATTATATTGTAACTTATAAAAGTGAGCAGAGAGTACTTGGATGGAAAGTGAAGGGCCGTGTATTTACATGATGACACGCTATGGCGACGCTGGAGCCAGATCTGTTCGTTAATGTAGCGTGTAAGATACTTTCAACGTGTTTAACTTTTTTTCAGATGACCTTTTAGTTTAGATCATCTTTGTTACACAAACCGTCCCCAAGGTCAAGTGTGTGTGCCGAGCGACTTGACATGACATCCGTTTTTTCAAATCCGTTCATTCTCTGCCTCTTTTATTGAATAGTGGACTTTTTTTCTTTTATATCAATAAGAAATGTTTGTACCTCACCAATACAATGTGGGTATTCTTTTAGTACCCAAAACTGTATTTAAAGCAACATACCAATTGTGCATTTTTGAATGTTGCTACTGAAATTATCATAAATGGCCGCGAACACAAAATTATCCCAAATTTAAAAAAAAACTGTTCCTATCTTTAAAATATGTTTTGCCCCACCTTTCTTGCGCTTCTCTGGTGTACACCCCGGTTAACGCACGCCTCTCTCATTGACTCCCTCTCCGTCTGATATGCGGCTGTGGATCATCTCGTCTCACCTCCCACTCCATCTGAGGGAAGCTGACAGACCACAGATGGCTGTCTTTGATCGGCCATAACAAGCATCTCCACGTCAAATTATAAGGGAGCAGACGGGAGAAGAAGGAGACACCAAAACAAACACACACACACACACACACACAAAAAAGAAAAAAAGATTAAATAAATAAAGAAGTAGATAGAACTGGGAACCCGTGGCCCTGTGATCACGGCAAATGAGGACCTCATCATTTGATCACTTTATCAAAAGAGACGTCGCCGCTACACCTTTTGGGAGATGAAGAAGAAACGACGATATAAAAAAATATAAAAAAAACATTGATGAAATGCTACGCAATCCGTTTCACCAGCTCCGGGTTAATTATACCTTCAGGCTTTGGGGAAAAGACAAAGAGAAAATAAATAGATTTCTGGGGGAAATTACAGGCATCGTGAAAGGAAACAAAACAAGTTTAAATTTGTGGGGTGCATTTATGAGGCACAAGTTGCATATTCCATATCTTTGAAAACTATAAAGCTGAAAAACTATAAATCTATCACAACAAAAGAAGAGGCCTGTCAGGCAAAGAAACACTGTCCAGTTGCATTGTGGGAATTGTAGGATCTAGTGTTTTTGGGGCTTGACCCACAGGAGGGAGTGAGAGTCAGGACATCTCAGCCTCTCCATTGCACTCATGTGCAATATCAATATCAATGCATACCATGGCGATATTCTGTGCAATTTCAACATGTTATATTTCCTGTTTCATATGTTCACTAATGTGAACTCAACCATCGAGTCCAATTATATGTTATTTTAGATTTTTGGTTTTTTTTGCTGTTTACTTATTTATTATACGTTTACTGTTTGATTACTTATTTATGATTTTTTTCTAATGCCTCTTGTTGCACTATCACCTTTGCTGCTATATTACTGTCAATGTCCCAGCTGTGGGACTAATAAAGGATAATCATATCTTATCTCATCTCTCTTATCTCCGCGGCATAATTCCAACCATTCTTTTCTTTAAATATTCCTCTCGCAAGTCCTTCAACTTTGTGGTGGTTATGAAACAGAATTGCTGGTGTTTCGCTTTTGAAGAGAATTTATGATTTATATAGCTTTAGCTGAATACTCTGTTTATGATTAATATAGCATTGTCTGAATAGTCTGGTTTCTGTCTAAAAGACTAGGTTCCTCTTTCCTCACAAATGTCTGGGGGTCACAGTTTCATGTGTGGTGGAAAGGTTATCTCTTGGTCACTGGGGCAGAGGCAGAAGAGTTGAGAATTGTAGTTTGATCTTTCTAATGAACAGACACAAAAAAGTCTTCTCACACACAAGTCTTATGTTCTTGTTCCAACTATTCATTAAATGTATCAACAGGTGCAAACTTATCTATGCACCCTCGTCCTGTATCCGGCCTTGAGGAGAAAGCAGCAGTATTTCAAAAATAATTGTCTGGGAACCTGGGCTGTGTTTTTCACTGGGAATATTTGGAAAGCATTGGAGTCAGAAAAAAAGAGAAAGTCAGATAGAACGAGGATAAGAACCCTTTACTCTCTGAGTTCGGGGCTCACTCATCCTGAGGCGTGCTGACCGTGTGGAGGGCAGACAGACAGGGGAGCGGAGACCAAGGCCTTGTATTAGGTATGCATTTCATGTATGTAATTGCTAAATAAATAATCATTATTGTACTATAACCCGTTCTGTCAATTCTTGAACACTCGAGGAATATCCCGGCGAGGGGAATTCCACTTCACTTTGAAAGGCCGATAAAAAAAACAAATATAAAACAGCATTGTTATTAATCATATTGAGAAAAAACCCTCAAAACACAACCATAAAAAACACAATTAAACACATGTATGTCATTTTAAACCAAGATCCCAAACTCAAAAACAAATATACAACATTTTCTAATCATTACTGTGTATTTAGAAAGAAAGAGATTTTGTGTGGGAGCGACACAACGTGAACTGTACACAGCATCCACAGTGCGCCCACTCTCTCAGTGTATGAATATAGAGTGATGGGCCTGCCCGGAGCGTGGCTCAGGTCACTGTCATACTGTTAAGAAGCAGCCACTTGAATACAGGGTCCCTATCACTCTCTCTCCCTCTCTCTCTCTCTGCCTCCCTCCTTCTGTCAGGATCTTGGCACATCGTGGGAGGCGCTAATGGAAAAGCTCCTGCTCCTGTTCCCCCTTGTTCACCACACTAATGTGAAAGGCGCCATCCATGTTACAGCTGTGTGTTGCCATGACCAGGCCGCCCTGTCATAGTCCACTGGCCCCCGAGCTAATGGGCCGACCGCCGAGGGGAGAAGACGGATGGAGGGAGGCAGGGAGGGAGGGATGGAGGCGAAGTGGCTGGTGTGAACGGAGGAGCAAAGGAAGCTCCTTTAACCGGAGCTCAGATGTCGGCGGTGTGGAGAAAAGCGTCACTTTGCGTTCTTAGAGAAGCGTGCTTACCATATATATATATATATATATATATATATATATATATATATATATATATATATATATATATTTACAAACTCTGGGTTCAACTTCTCAAATGAGAGGATTTAATGCTCTCAGATCACTGCAAACTGACAGTGTTTGGATGCAAACTATTGTTAAGACAAAGCAAGACCTCTAGATAGAAAAATAATAATATTATACTAGGCATTTCACAACTCACAGATTGATTGAAAAAAAACCTGGCATATAAATCAGTAGTCAAAACAGTTCTTGCTGCAGCGCTCCGATTCTTTTATCCCACTTTTTCGATGAATCGAAATATCAGTTGCTATTATCACATCATAATTATACAATAAGAAAAAATATATATTCATTTTTGGAAAAACATGTGTTTTTCTTAAAGTAATATAAATATAAATAGTACTAGAAAATAAGATACGGGTGCTAAATCATCTGGATAAGCATTCAGTTAATAACATATTGCCTTTGTAGAAACCGTGTTGCTTGTTTTCAATAATCTTGCAGTTGTTGCAGTTGTGTGAGTGTGTATTAGCGGTAAACTCCACTTATTCACGCTGCACAATAGCAATGTATGTGTGTGTGTGTGTGTGTGTGTGTGTGTGTGTGTGCGTGTGTGTGTGTGTGTGTGTGTGTCTGCTTTAGGTGATCCATGTACAAAATGCTGAGTGTCTGACAAAATGTCTTGTTTCTTTAGCATATTTCTCAGTAACAGTGAACTTAAGAAGACTCACCTTTGTGGTCACACACACACACACACACACACACACACACACACACACACACACACACACACAAACACACACGTGCAAGAAAGCTGCAAAGGTAATTCTCAACAAGACAAATCTGTCTATTCCTTCTCCTCTTCTTTCAGCTGGACTGCAGCTTCAAACGAGCCTCATCAGTTTGTCACACACTGATCCACTACCATACTCTGTCTGTGTGTCTATGTGTGTGTGTGTGTGTGTGTGTGTGTGTGTGTGTGTGTGTGTGTGTGTGTGTGTGTGTGTGTGTGTGTGTGTGTGTTGCCGTGTGTCTCCCCACACCCCTCATCACAAGCTGTGGAGACAGTGGTCTCCCTTAACGATACTCTCCCACTCTCCCCTGGTTGGACTCGGTGCTGCTGAACAAACAAGTCTCAGTTTGTCAGACCCAAAGTAGACTGCAGTCTACTGTCGGACAGCACGGCTCTGAACCGCCCGGTGACACATCGCACGATCCCACCCCACCCACCACCACCCCCACCACAAGAGGTAGAAGCTCAGGAGAAAAAGCTGCAAACGCTGCGATCTTAAAGAATAACTTGGATCCTATTTCTGTAGATTTGGTCAGAATCACAGGGAGTTCCTGGGATAGCGACAGAACATGGTCCTGTGGGGGGAGAGAGCACGAGCTGGGAGACGATCAGACAAGTTGCCGACTACATGAATATCCCACTCACTTTTTTGTTTTGTTTTTTTACCGATAGTTAGTGCACTTGAAATCCCATCCTTGCACTAGCAAACTGTGAGTGTGCACAACCACATTGAGCGCAGTGGGTCAGAGTCAGACCAGGGAAGATCATCAGACCATTTTACTCCAAACTCCATGTATAATGCACCCTCACCAGGTCCATGTCAAGATAATCCTGATGACATCACAATTTTTTTAATTTTTTTACTTGTAAGCGCTCATGATAGTATGCAACTTTTCTTTTCAGAGACAGAGTATTATATGACACTGAGCTTCATATGTAACATTTAGACATGTTCCGATACCATTCCGAGACCTGATCTGATGTGAAGTCCTGACAGGGATGTCGTATATGTACAGATTGTAAAGTCCTCTGAGGCAAATTTGTAATTTGTGATTCTGGGCTATACAAAATAAACCAAATATAATTGAATTGAATTGAACTTGCTCATCGGCAGATACAGAGGGTGCATCCCAAGTCTCTAAATTGTCGTTTCCTCACTCCTCGATCCTCGATTGAACCGGAAGTGGTTCTGCGCCGCCATCTTGACGGCCGTCCCAAAGCTCTTATTCTGCTCGGAGGAGCGAGGATCGAGGAGCGAGGAGGGAAATCGGAGGAGCCATGATCGAGGAGCCCCGAGAGCGGGCTTCCAGGAAGTGTTTTAACGCTGGACACGCCCCCTCACTGTTCATCTGTTATGTGATTGGACGCTGCAGCTGAGCGGACTGATGCTGGAGTTTAATACCAGAGACGATCACAGATTAAACTTAAGCTATATATTAAATCTGTTTTCTTATTCACCATCTGGTTAAAATATGTTCATAGTAGGTCTGAACAACAAAAGGACCACAAACATGTCTTCAAAGATTTGATCTGTTGTTTCCCTCAATAACTTGTATTATGTATGTAATTAAAATCAGAGAGCTGGAGAGAGGAAACACTTGTTTACAACACGTAATGAAGAGAAACTATATTTATATTGTGGGTTATTTTGTAATGATGTCACAATCAGAATTTCAAAACATACAGACGTAAATAATAAATAAATAAGACGCATTCCGCCCGTAGAAATGGACCCTGCGCGTATAAGCAGGACACATCACAGTATATAGATACTCAATGCAGTTTATTAAACGGTAACAGACGACAGAGAAAACATCTCCACTCTGACACTCATGATAACTTTGTCTTTATTAATATAAGTAGTAGTTTAACACCATTAAATCAACTGAAAACATACGATCATTTTGATCAATATTTTAAGTGTATTTTTATTGGAATGTTCGCTAAAAACTCTCTGGACAAAACTCCGTCAGCTGTTAAAGCGACTGAAGCTGATCAGATGTGATCAGCTGTCAGGCGGCCGCAGTCATCAGAAACCGACGTCGCTTCACGTGACGCTTCAGAGGAAAGGACATCTCATGTCTCTTAAAACATATTTCCTCGTGTCTTCTCTCCTCGCTTGGTTTCCTTGCGTCTCTCTATGTATCCCTGGTGGGAGGGACTAAGACGCAAGGAAAAGACGCAAGTGAGGGAAACGGGCATGCAATTTAGAGACTTGGGATGCACCCAGAGTATCGATCTGATTCCAGTACGTCATAAACAACAATAAAAATAAGGTATAATTCGCTCATTAATACCTACATAAGATCCATTTGATATTACTGTGAAAACAACCATATTTATTCAAGTTTCTAGCCAAAAGCTGAGTTTAGAAACATTTGACCACAATATCAGGACGATACTTCGGTGCCGATTTGACGAAAACACGCCCGGCAAATCGTCTGCTCGACTGCGGGAGTGAACCTGGGTCTCAGTGGAGGCAGAGGGAGGGTGACCTCTGAGCCAAGAAGCCCTCAACATCGGCTGAGGAGGCCCCAGGCACCGTGTGGCGTTCAAGTCCGGCTCGTGACCTCCGTGCCCTCTCCTCCTCTCATCACTCTCACTGTTTCTCATTGTGTGCCACCTAAAGCAGATATGCCTCGTAATAATCTTGCAAAAAAAGCGCGAGGTCGCGGCCTACGCGGCGGTGGACTTCAATGGCAGGCAATCAGATTTAAGCCGGGCAAATTCATGTGTTTAGTGGTTTTAAAAGGTTTGCATTAGCCCGCCGCAACAGCAGCTGCAGACGGGCTTAATATCAGGTGTAAAAGCTCCGTCTGTCTATCATACACACTCCATTGTCGCCCTCCCTCTTCCCACCGGCGCTCTCTTCTCACCGGCTCTACTCTCTCATCCTCTGTCACACTCCTCTCTGTCTCTCTGACAATTGTGTTATTTGGACTTATCGGGGGGAATATACGAAAACGGTGCGGGCGCGACATCTCTGCGCCAGGGCCCCAAACAGATATGCCAATTCATTTCGCAGCCGGCGATTTGACAAGCTAGACTGCTCCTCTTGAAAGACATCATTCAAGCGCGCCGCCGCCGCTGCCGCCACCAATCCTCACTCCCTTCCCCTCTCTCTCTCTCTCTCTCTCTCTCTCTCTCCCTCCCTCCTTCCTTTATCCCGCTTTCTCCATTCCATCTCCCTGTCTCCTTGTTGCAATCTGTAGAGCTTCGCCTCTTGAGATTGAAAAGGGCTCTCGGCCCGCGACAAAAAGCTTGAAAAGAACATGTGAGCAAAAAAAATAAAAATAAAATCAAAACCTCCTCTGTGTCCCTTCCTCAGTCACACTCCTTCATGAGAAAAAAAAAAGAAGAAAAAAAAAAGGTTGAAGTATTGAAAATATACAATGATAGGGTGGTGGTGGAGGGAGGCAGGTGATAACATTGTGGATATTAGAGGTGGAAGATGCAGGAGCACTGTGGAGGAGAGACAGAAAAGAAATAAGAAGAAGAAGAAGAAGAAGAAGAAGAAGAAGAAGAAGAAGAAGAAGAAGAAGAAGAAGAAGAAGAAGAAGAAGAAGGGGAGAGAGGAGATTGGCGCCCTAAGCTGCGGGTGTTTGAGGGGATGACACAGCCACTAATACAAGTGTTTAAATATTTGATGCAGGGAGGGATAAAGCGGGATCGTCTCGCCACGGAATTGAGTGTCAAGACGAGAATCTATTAGAGATTTGTGTGTGTGTGTGTGTGTGTGTGTGTGTGTGTGTGTGTGTGTGTGTGTGAATACAGATTTGACAGTGTGGCGGAGCAGGGCAAAGCCGTGTGTGTGTGTGTTGTCGCCGCTGCAATCTCCTCATCACGAATCTCCCCCACCCCCCCCCCCCCTCTCCCTCCCTCACCCCCCAACCCACCAACACAACAGCACTTCCAATCCCAGATTCCACCGCCACCACCTTCCCTTCACTTAAATGTTTTTCTGCCGTGCTTCAGTGGATGCTGATTATCACCGTTTTTTGGGGGGGGCGGGGGCAGCAAGGAGCGAGACACATGAGGGGAGACACTCAAGAGACAGATAGGAGGGAACAGTCCTTTAAGGGGTGAGTAAATACTGTGAGGGCCGTGCGTGTGAGTGCACCTGGACTGTCTTCATGTCTTGGGACGGTGTCTGTTTCTGCATTTAACGGCCCACATTTAAGTCCTTTAAATGAAAAAAAATGAAAGAAACATCCACACGGCTCGCAAACTTCTTTTTGCCGACAATGAAAGGAGGAAATGTGTTTCACGATCCCTAATTCCTGACAAATTACGGGAAGTTTCTTGAAAGAACTATTTATTTTTTTAATGAGGAAATTAGTGAGTTTAAATCTCCTTCAAAGCACAGTTCCAACAAGAACTATGTTGTTCATATAATTGATGATGAACTGCAAACATGCCTGTGTCAGCTCATCTGAACTGGATGAAGATGCTCTTGGTTCGCCTAGTTCAGGATTTGGTGAAAATTAATTCAAGTCCAACCCTCACCTATGTCTCTGTTTCACATATACATATTGCTACATTACACAGTTCTCCCAGGTAAAGCCAGTAAAGGAAGTTGGATCCTCACATCCCATAAACACAAAAAGGAACAGTTATGTGACACTACCTGTCACTGATGACCCACGAGGTTGATGATTCAAAAGAATGCTCCATTCCCTGCTGATTATAGAGCACGCTAAGGATGAATGATGAATAACGGAGATGTGGGACCCAACCGTGGGCGAAGAAGATAACGTATCGGTTAACTTGGATCGCAAAGGCCGCATTAACAACAATGTTCGTAACTACAATAAAAGCTTCAACACCAGAACACTTTCTTCATGTTCAGCCCTTTTTTTCTTCTCCTGTTCGGCTGCCGGTTGGTCACGGTGTTTAGATCGTATTACATTCAATTAAGAAACCACACACACACACACACACACACACACACACACACACACACACACACACACACACACACACACACACACACACACACACACAATTTCGCCCACACATCATCTCAATCTCTACTTCTCGCTGTTCTGTGATTGAGCTCCGGTGGCCTGGTCAGTAGTGGACCGGTGCCACAGTCCATTCTCACCTGTGTGCGTGTGCCCGCATGTGTGTGTGTGTGTGTGTGTGTCTGTGCGCTCACTCTCTTTAGCGGTCTAGACGGGGCCGAGTGCCACTTTTAACCTGTGTGTAATGAGGGCATGGTGGAACATTGTTAGGGAATAAAGCTTGTTACTTTTTAGTCCCAACACACACACACACACACACACACACACACACACACACACACACACACACACACACACACACACACACACACACACACACACACACACATTTCATCCAAACAAGCCTCAGCTAACACTGGGTCAGGGTTGACCAACACCATTGACTCCAATTTCATCTCGTCTTGTAGCTCAAACGTGGGCCTGCGTGTTTTCTCTCTTTGGTAACTCTGGAAACTAATAGCTGTGTGGCCGAGTTCAGGCGTGTGACTTGAAAGCGAACGCGTTCTCTGAGAAAAAAAACCTCCTCAGCGTCCATTTGAACAGAGGGTGTATTCGTTTTAGTTCTGTCATATGAGGGAGCTTTAATAGCATCATTAACATCATAGAACACACACATGGGGATTAAGACAATTTAAATATACAGTATATTCATAAACTCCATGAGATATATTAGATTTAATGGTAGATTTAGGGTTTAATATATTTCATATTTGATTTTTAGGTTCTGTAGTTACTTAAATATTATAATAAGTAAAATCAGCATTTATTTTGACCAACCATATACTTTAATGTAATGCTTCCACTGAGGACATTGGAGTGATGTTCTTTGTATTGCTGGTACATTTTTGTAACTTGGAGGTGTTCTATAGTGGAATAAGAATATTTTTATTTATAACACTTGTATGATTTAGTATAATAATAGCATCTGGCAACTTTTTCACTTTTCCTTTCCACAATTGAACTCCATAATACTGTTTTAAACGGCAATACCTTTGTGATGGAAAATAAAATGTTTCAGTCAACAGCATGAAAATGTCATATAAAAAAATGTAGAAACCATATTCTGATAACACCTAGTACCATATATGTTAAATACGCTCAGTTGGCAGCAAAAATGTGTTTTATTCAACAGCCTGTAAATAATCACTACAATCAAGACACCCTTGTTATAAGAGTTGTTCTCATGTAGTTTATGGGGCCGTTGAATTGCTTTATATTTTGTTATATCTTCCATAAAGGATACAGAATAAAAAATAAAAAAAGAGTTTAAAGAAAATAATAATTTAACAAAGTATTTTAATAAATGATAAGAAATTAGCCTTTTAGGGCTTAAACATGACCCACAGTGTTTGTTATTGGAACAGTGATTACACAAAAAGCACTAGCAGGTTAATTAAAATCATTGTATAGTGTATCATTATTTTTATGTGTGCAATATACATGATTATTACCCTGTTTAACTGCACATTTCTGCATTTTTCTGTTCATGGTATTGGTGAACACATTTTAAAATCATACCTTTGTTGAAATTGTAAGATGCAACCCTGTAAAGTGTATGAAATATAACAAAGAACAACAAATGAGGGGCCTGCTCTGTGGCAGTGAACCAGCTGAAGGAATCACACACACACACGCACACACACACACACACACACACACACACACACACACACACACACACACACACACACACACACACACTAAGCCCGACTCAATAATGCACCTAGTGAGTGTGCTGCGCAATGTGTGTAGCATCCAGATCAGACACCCTGTGACATTCCCCCAGCCCCCACACACATACATATACACACACACACACACACACACACCATGCAAACCCTTACATATGCACACATGGCACCCATCAACCCCCCCTCTTTAATACGCACACACACACACACACACACACACACACACACACACACACACACACACACACACACACACACACATACACACACACACATACACAAAAACACACCTCCCCCCTCGTCCACCCTCTAGACAGTGATTCTATGTTCCATGTCGCCACCCTGTCTTGTCACATTTCCTTCTTGTCTGCCACACTGTCTCTCTCTGTCTGTCTCTCTCTCTCTGTCTCTCTCTCTCTCTCTCTCTCTCTCTGTCCTCCTCTTTTGTACTCCCTCTGTCTTCCTCACCCTCTCTTCTCCCATCCCTCCATCCAATCAATAACTGCTGGCACTTCCTTCCACAGCTCAGGAAAAAACAATTAAAAGCCATCGATCCCGGCGTGCGCAAACACACACACACAATTGTGGATCCGCATGAACACACACACACACACACACACACACACGCACACACACACACACACACACACACACACACACACACACACACACACACACGGGTGTGCAAACACTCGCTCGGCCATGAATATGCAAGTGGGTCTCCTTGACCTTCAAAGACAGGGGAAAGCCAGGTGACTTCATTCTTCATGGGACTGCCACTGGATACGTCTGTCACCCCCCTCTCACACACACACACACTCATACACCCACAAACACACACAAACACACACTTATTGACAAGAAGAGACGTATGTTTGGGACACACATGCAAACCTAAGTGCGTCTGCGGGTGCACGCGTGTATATATCTTCGCAGCCCGGACACATGCACAGAGTTTGATGCGTCCTCTGCCATTTAAACCGCGGAGAGTATCCGAATATGTGAATTGATCGGTGGAGTCGGTGAGTCGCTTTCCATCACGGGCGGGTTCATTAACCAATGGGTGCTACGGGTTTAGTGATCACTTAGAATCCTGGGGAGAAGGCTTTAATGATGTGTTCATTTACCCAACCAGCCGCGCAGGCGAGAAAACAAGAAACTGCGGCACAAAAAAACTAGACTGTCCGTCCGTCTGTTCCCTACCGGTTCTCTACCGGTTCTCCATCCCAGCATCCGCTGGGTGAGACACGGCCATATGCACAGGGCAAACAGACCTGCTGGCTTTCCATCTCAGGAGCTGGAGAGACTGGAATTGTGAGGCGACGTCCACTGTGACATTTCCATTGTGTTGTGCAAAAGATGACAGTTTGTAAATACCAAATGACATCCAGTGCATCAATCCAGGCTGGGGTCTTCACTTTTTTGGGGGGTTTTGGTCACTTGGGACAAGCTGCTCCCTTTAAAGTTGATAATATGTTAGCGAACAGCTGCAAATACTCAACACTAACTCTTAAAAGTGCATCATCTTTTGGTTGCCAAATCCCCAAATATGTGACTTGCTCTATTCTTTTCATTCACATTGACCCTGAAATGCATTTTAAGTTGCTGGAAAGAAGAGATTATTAGCTTTCTAATGATATCGGTGTTGTTTATTGTTGACATATGTCACTTTTCGATACTGACTGTCACAGTGTCATGATTTTAAGAGAAAAAAAGGCCTTCAAATGTGCAGTACGTTTTGAAGTATTTATTCAAATGCATCATGAACCATAACACAAATGAATCTGGACATGTTCACACAAGGACATGCTCACACAGTCTACTTCTCACTCAGGCATTGATTTAGAGAACAAAAGGCACTCGTAGACACACGCACGCCCACAGCAACGTGCACGCTCATCGGGCAGTTGTTGTCCGGGCCTCGACAATCTTCCTAAACATTGTGATATTCCCTGTTCAGCTCATTCTGAAGCTAGCTCTTCTCGCTCGCTCCTCTTCGCAAAAATAAATAAACAAAACCATTGTATATTATATATTATTCTGTCCAAAAACATTCCAATTGTTAAAGTGTTGCTGTCATTGCAGATGGATGTCACTGTTGGGGATGGAAAGGACCCTTCGTTGTGGCAGTTTCACTTTGATTTGGTCATCTTGGAACTTGGAATTTCACATCACCTCACAAGCAAGCAGGGCAATTAAGCCCCGGCAATTTCTCCTCTCGCAGGAGCATGAAATACAACCAGCGTCTGTGATCACCGTTACATCAGCTTGTGCCAATCCATGTATTGTGCCTCGGACAGACGGAGAAAGAGATGGATGGATGGATGGATGGAAGAATGGGCATGGGGTCCATGGACACAACAAGGAAGGCAGAGGGTGATGGAGGATGGAAAAAGTGGAGAAAAGAAGGAAAAAAAGAAAAAGGAATGGCTGTTGCAGTGGGCTGAGCAAAGAGAGAGAGTAATAGAGAGGGACAGCAGTCACACTCGGGCTGTTGCTCAATGAGGGAGTGGCCTCGAACGCCACCTCTAATCTGTGTCCAGTCAGCCCTGACACACACACACACACACACACACACACACACACACACACACACAGCATCTGCAGGGCTGCTGCCAGCGTTTCGGCTACATGAAAAATAGTCACATCTCTTTGCTGCTGATTGACACAGAGGTTAGAAAAGGAATTATTTTGTTGTTGGGAATTCTTCTATTTTATGTGTGTGTGTGTGTGTGTGTGTGTGTGTGTGTGTGTGTGTGTGTGTGTGTGTGTGTGTGTGTGTGTGTGTGTGTGTGTGATGGTGGATGTCACTGCAGGCCAGGTGTTCCTCGTGGTCCGCTGGTTCTCTTTTGGTTTGGAGAGTTTGATGAATGAAGAGAGGAGAGAGAGTGTGTGTGAGAGAGAGGGGGAGAGAGGGGGGAGTAAACAGGGAGAGTGAGCAAGCTTGATGAATGATTGGAGAGTGATGGATTGACTGCAATCCTCCTACATCTGAAGCATCTGCTGTTATTGTGTTGGCTGCCTGCATCCATCAAGACCCACGGCCCTCTGTCATCTGGGGGCTTCTGATACCTGCCGTGGTCCAGGTTGTCCAGGTTGTCCAGCGTCAGAAAAGTTCACAGTTCAGGCAATTCGGAGCCTGATTTAGGAACATTGAACACGTCACAACGTTATGTATTTTGGGATTAGGAGATTTCAACAGAGCACAATTCACCCGTTGCTATGTCCCGCCCTCGAACGCAGAGTGGCTAATCACTGGCTAGTCGCGTAGCTTTAGCCAGCTCGATACGACACATACGGCTCTGCTCTGAGGACTCTCATGCAGTCGCTTCAGATTTTCTTCATTTTGACGCTGGTTTGGTGGTTTTGGAGATCATAGTCATCACACGTTGTGTAATAGTGTTACTCTTCACCCGGAGTGGTTGGAAGGAGATATACTTCACGTTTCTACGTAAAAACCTGTGGAGCTAACATTAGTCATTCACTAGCAATGATTGTAACAGTGAATAAAAACTACCTGGCTTTAGTGACAGTGTGGGCTCCATGGTAGCTAGCTCTGACAGCCTCATGAAGTAGCAACCGGGGGCGGGGCTTAGAAAAGGGTCAACTGGCTTAGTTCCAAACATGACCACGTTCAGAAATGCTAAGACAACGTCGCAGGAGTGTGTTATACAACAGAAATGTCACCTTCTTCTGTGTTTTCTATATTTGCTTAAGCGTATGTTATTTTTTTCTTTCAGTCCCTCCAGCTGAATAACTCAGCATCTTCTCAGTAGACCATCCCTGCCTGATGAGTACCCACAGCCCACGCCTCAAGTTTTGGTCTTCAAGCCCACGAAAAGATGACATTTTCCCTCCAAAGCCACCAAGGACAATGGACAACAGATTTATATCACCAGAAAAGAACATATAATATTAGATTGTGAAAAAATCTGGCTAGAGTTCAGTAACAAAGTATTTGTTCATGTCCAATGGCAAAGCACTTTTTTAATTGCAGCTTTGTGGAATATAGCAACTACAAATATAGTTAAGGTGAGAGGGTACAATTGTGGTTGTGGCAAACAACTTCAATGTGGGTTTAGCAACAAAAACATTTATCTTTAAAATAAAATTGTGAAAGTGCCCCTTTATCTACACATTATGTATCTGCACCAGAAGCTTCCGTTATCTATCTTTCCCTCTCTTTTTTTCTTTTTTTCTACTGATGGCATTGGACCACAGCTGGAGCCTTTCTGCGTTGGGCAGACACAACTATTAGCTCCCTGCTTGATCCGTGAGCCTGGAACCTGGGAACCTGTGAACCTGCAAAACCTCGCTGAGCACTCCACACCCACGGATGTCCAGGGTCTCAGGTGTGTAGAAAAATGTGACACGTTATATGTGTGAGCATACATCCTGGGGACACGCTAGCAAACAGCTGCTCACGTTGCACTTCGCAGTGACCATTATTGACTTTAAAAGTCTGTAAACAGAGAATCACATAAATGCCCTTGAGCAGAGCATCGATGGACAACAAGGTGTGTCGTTTGCAACAGGCTCTTGTCCGCTTTCCACCTAAAATGCAAGCGTCTCTTTTCCTTTCCTTCCTCAGTACATTAGCAACATTTCCCTGCAGCACTTCAAAATCAATGCATACATCAAATCTTGTTCAATATCAATCCAGAGCAGATTGAGGTGGTTCCATAAATAACGTTTACTTGACAATTACTGTCAAGAGCTACAGCTCACCGTCCTGGGGGGGGCAGCGAGATCAATTGACATCTTCTCTGATTGGTTAATCGCCGCTCGCAATTTTTGCTCGGCAGCCTATGAGATCACCTCCCTCGTCTGTCAATCATACAGGCTTAATGTGCGCGCCCGGTCAATTGATTCCCAGTCATCTGAACATAATCCCTCCGCAATTAGCCAATTAGGCGTTTGACCAATTCAGCCCACAAGTCGGGCGAGTCGGGCCTGTTGGAAGCACACGGGCGTTTACCACTGTTTGCGCTTCCGATGGAATGTGTGTGTGCGTGTGTGTGCGTGTGCGTGTGTGTACTGATGTTATCATGCTTGAGGTGAGATATTAGTAACAGGTGGCTAACTGGATCCCTGGGGCTCCGTGCACTCCACATGGAGATCTGTGTTAATTGAGAGATACGTAATTAGTTTACGAGTTTCTGCGTGTGTGTGTGTGTGTGTGTGTGTGTGTGTGTGTGTGTGTGTGTGTGTGTGTGTGTGTGTGTGTGTGTGTGAGCCAAGTGCATGGGAGTGTTTAATTGCGGCACTGTTAATTAAACCGGTTAATGCTGCAACTTTATGGTTTCACTATATTACCCGCGGAGTCCTGCCTTTTCATTAGCTTTCCGTCCAACGCGTAGGTCCGTTGTCTGTCTCGCGCGTCCTCATGGTGAGCAGCGGCCGTGTCAGTGCCCCCCCCCCCCCATACCGTACCCCCCTCCGTCCCCTACGTCCGTGTGCTGACAGCCATAAACCGGCAGACGAGCATGTCTCTTTCAGCAGAGTCAATTTTACAGCCCTGAGTCGCAGCTCTGAACTGGCAAATCAATAAAATCAGAGGGAGTTAAATAATTTAGAGCGGGCTCTAATTAGTCTTCTAGTCCTGCAGTATGGATTCCTCCACAATATTGATGACAGAGTGCCTGTTTATGGAAGAGATTGGAGGACTGAGCTCTCTTCTTCCCTGCCTCGTTATCAGAGACTGCGGAGTGCAAAGAAGCATCAAAGCATCGCGACATGGATTCAAAGTGGATTTATTTTTAAATCTTGTTTTTGGGGGATAACAATGCAGAAGTGAAACACTTGAAAGTGGTAGTGGATTTTCAATAACAGTGTGTCATTTGACTTATTTTTTGTGTAATTGTCCAAAAAGGTCACCCCCATCATGTGTGTGCTAATTTAATGAAAATAAACAATTAGAAACACATATAAGTGTTTGAATTACAAACTAAAGGGCTTTTATGGTATGGGGGAAATGGTGACTCCAATTTATCATTCAATAAACTGAGATATTATCTTTGGCCCTTAATCTACGTTACATCTGGCTCATCTACGAGCCAAAGAGAGAGGGGGCTGTATGATTCTTCCCTGGCAGTGAGAGTCTCCTTGAAATCTGGCTGATCTCCATCTGCTGATGGAACAAAGACCGCAACTAAACAGAGTGTTGCAGGACTGAGTCCTGAAATCCAGAAATGAGTTTGTATTTTTTCTCAAAGTCAGCGTTTTTAAATTTTTTAATTTGTTTGAATAAGATCTGTGGTTATCACAAGCTTAAGTGTTTTTTAGCATTTTGTTCTATAATATAAAATCTGTAAAAATCCCTCTCGTGTAGCTTTTAGGGTGGTTGCTGAATGAAACTGCTGAACGGCGTCACGCTGACTAGCCCTTCGTTAGGTCAGCGGTGGGGACTCAAAGTCATGTGATGTTATTTTTTTTACTTCACGCTTACAATGGCATAAACGTGGTGGTCATTTGAGTGTCATAATTTGCATTTGGCACAGGGTTTGTTTTCTGCTATAATACAAAATCTAATGGAAGCTTCTGGGTCGGCCCACAAAAATACGTCATCCCTGCAGCACTCCATAAACCTTGAGGTGAGATTTGTCTATCAATTGTTTGATTTTCAGATCTGTTGGTTATAGATACAATTGTCTTTCCCTGAAATTAACAATTGTTCTTCCACGTGTACAAAGTGACACTTTTTGTACACACACACACATTGCCTGGATATGGAGGGTGTCATTGTTCTGCACTCGCTCGCTTTGCTTCTTTATTCCCTGTTTGTTTGTGTGCTTCTGCAAGTGTGATGTGCATGAACACCCGCTGCAGTTATCTGTGCATTGTCAGTGTCTCGCTTGTGTGTCTGCTTGCATCTGTGTGTGTGTGTGTGTGTGTGTGTGTGTGTGTGTGTGTGTGTGTGTGTGTGTGTGTGTGTGTGTGTGTCTGGTGGTTATCAGTCACGGGGGGGAAACTATCGATCATCTCTTTTAATTACCCCGAGCATAGCGAGAGGCCTAAATTAACTCCTCTCCTCTCCCCTGGCTGCTGAAAAAGCCATGCATATTTCACGACTGGGAGACCAATCGTATGTCACTCAGCCCTTCTCCTCTCCTCTGACAAGACAAGACTTATCACTGTTATTTATCTCTCCCCATCCACCCCCCACCTCCCTCCCATTCTCCCCAGCAAGCATGTATGTCTGTGTGCAAAACAAAAGCGTGAATAATAAATATCCACATTGTGTGTGCGTGAGTTTGTACTGGAGCATGTTGCCTTGGTGAAAAAAAAGAAAAGAAAAAAAAACGTGAATCTCAAGTGTCCTCATCCTCGGCTGGTTGCCTTGCTTGTTTGTGTGTGTGTGTGTGTGTGTGTGTGTGTGTGTGTGTGTGTGTGTGTTTGTATGTGTGCAGCCGTGTATGGGTCCTCGCTGCTATACGAGAACCAGTAAAAACCCATAGAGGTGCATTAGAGGTGTTTTACCATGCTGCTGTCATTGTGGCTTGTCTGCTGGTGGTGACACTGAGCGCTGTTTTCCTTCAAGGGGCTATTCTGTAAGGGCCTGCTCTCTCTCTCTCTCTCTCTCTGTCTCTCTCTCTCTCTCCCTCTTTCTCTGTGCCTTTTGCACTTTGTCTTTCACAACACAGTCCTACACCCCATTGCTTCTTAATTTGCTCATGATCCTTCCACTGTCCCACAGCAGGACATACAGCCAGGGGTCTGGCTCAGACCTCCTCCAGCAGCCCGAGCAGCAGCCTGCTGGACCGGATGATGGTCAGCTCCGCTATGTGCAGGATGGAAGTCTTCATTATATGACCCAGTTTCACACAGCCGGCCTCTCTCAGTCTGGATCTCAGGGTGACCGACGGTAGGACCTGGGACGTAGTGTAGCTGCTCCCAAAGCGTCCAGTCCTCCTCAGCAGCACACAGGCAGTATCAGCCCATGGCAGGCCCAAACTGTACAGCAGTCTTTGAGCCATCAGCAGTCTGAAGGCTTTGGCGTGTGATGCAATGAGACCAGGTCTTGCCCTCCCTCCTGGACCGGCAGGTGCAGCACCGCAGCTCTCAGCCAGCGAAGCCCGGACCAGAAGAAGTCTATTCTGCTTGATGATATCGGCAGTGACCACTCTCCTCTCCTGGTCACTCCCACCATTAATATTTAAAGAATTTACCCTCACCTTGTGCATTGGAAAATTGAAAAGAGTGGTGATGTAAACAACCAACAGTAACAGACAAATGAAGTGCAACACATCCATGACAGTCTTACTTAAGAATTCTTAACCTTTTGGAACTTTTATTCCTCGACATTAACTTCCTGCAAGTCGTCAGGTGTTTTCTTAGTCGGTAACGTTTCTTCACATCTAATGACTCCCCTTTCTGTATACATAAAACACTCTGTACAAACTTTTGTACGTCTGGAAAATGATCTAAAACTTGGACAGTTTGACCAAACGTCTCGTCCAGGAAGTTATTAATCTCATCTATCGTATACAGTTCTCCATTGAAAAGAAAGAAAAAAAGAAATTATCCTTTATTAATCCCCTTGGGGAAATTCTTCTCTGCATTTGACCCATCCTTGGTTGGGGGGCAGTGGGCGGCCCTGTGAGGCGCCCGGGGAGCAGCTAGGGGTTGGGTGTCTTGCTCAGGGAGACTTCGACATGTGAACTATGGGGGGACTGGGGATCGAACCGGCTACCTAGCGGTTACTGGACGACCACTCATCCCCCTGAGCTGCAAGCCTCACCTGGTTGGGGATAAACGGTGGGACGCCGGACACGGTGACCCGGGTGGGGGGGCACTGCCAGCGGGGAAACCTGCAGATACACACAATTCAGCGAGACGCCACTCGCTATTAGCTGCGCCACGTAGCACTCCTCTTTTAAAAACACCACCACCCCTCGGTTCATCCTGGAGGCGTAGCACAGGTTGGCGTGACCCACACGGTCTCCCACAGCCAGGAGAACCGCCTCCACCGGGACACACAGGTCGGGCTGAACCCGCACTCCATGCCTCAAAGACAGGGACGACGTCTCAGAGGACGCCATCCCTGACAAGAAACACGGTTTTCTGTCTCCAAAAAAATTGCAACAATCACCAAACATTTAGCGCCGCTCACAACGCTGTCCACCACCACGCTCCACAACCTCCCTCAGAGAGAGAGAGAGAGAGAGAGAGATATGCTGGAGGGAGATGACAGAAACAGTCAGAGTTTCCGGTGAGTCCAGGAAGCTGCCACACAGGCACACTCCCACGGACATGGCTAGTGCGTCAATCTGACAGTGGGGACGGTACCTGGGCTGCTTCAGTGGTCAAAGTGTCATGGACAACGCAGGGCTCGACTTTATATCGACTTTATATCTGAACACACCTGAAGGCCCACGGTCGCATTACCATCGATGCAACAAAAAACGAAACAAAAATCACCACATACCCTGCAACAAAAATAGATGGAGCGAGCTACATGGTGTGCTGACAAGGCCACGAGGGAATCAGGAGCAAATCTGTGTATGCTGTCGGGTGGGTTTATTTGTCTCTGTCTTCTGACGTTTTTTGGCTCTTCTTCCTCCTCCTCCTCCTCCTCCTCCTCCTCCTCCTCTTCCTCCCTCTCTCCCCTTAACTCTGCACAGAGAAACTCTCAAACATTCTGCGGAACACGTCCTTGTCCCTTCAGTTGCGTCTGAGGAGAGCAGGCTTGTCCCAGTAATGCTCGGGCCACCACCACACTGGTCCTCTCTTGAAGGGCTGAATCTGATCCAAAATCAGATCCAAAGTCTGCATTTCAGCCAGCACAGATCCCGTGATTAGAGTTTGTAGCAGGCCCGTCTTAAGTCTAAAACCTATTTCTGTCAAAGACATTCCCCTTTACAGCTAACATTGCTGTGAGACAATGAGAATACATTTTTATGTTTAGTAAAGTGTTGAAATAATTGTAATATTCGCGCAGTTGATATAATTAAAGTATTTTTTGTAATGCTTCGGGAATGATCATCGGTACAATTCTCTGTCTGGGGAGAGATTTGCAGCTCGCACAGAAAGAGAGAGAAAGATGCTGTTTAAAAAATGTAAATGCTTTACAGTGCATCTTAACTGCAGATGCATTTAAAATGCATCTTTATTTTGGTCATCCATTCACACCAAGGAGCTTTAAAAAATGCTGAATTATAAAATGCTGGATTTTTCATGAGGTCACGCGATCCATTTTTGACAAAAGAGAGAAACTAAAAGAGATTTACCTGTCTTTCTTCCTGGCGTGGATGCTGAACCTTTTGAAACAAATAAAAAAGTAAATCTGATAACGCCAGCGTGACTGAGAAACCTTGGACAGGTAAATGCTGTTTACAGATTTATCTGCCTCACCCATTTCCTTCCGTCCCTCACCGTCAATCTCTTTATCAAGCCGCATGGGTTGATTGCTAGCCTAGGAAATACATTTATTGTTGTTTTTTCAGCTCCTTCACACTCCTTTCGTCGCATTTCATTGTATTCTCTCTCATCTCTTGTTTTCCTCACATTATATTATTTTCCTCTCAAAGTGTGTGTACGAGAGAGAGAGAGAGAGAGAGAGAGAGAGAGAGAGTGAGAGAGAGTGAGAGAGAGATTTGAGTTGTACTGGAGAGCTGACATGGTAAACAAGCCTTGCCTATCCGTCTGTCTGTTTTCCAACAATGAGTCAGAGAGTCCGTCAGCTACACAATCAGTCAACCCGCGAGTCAGTGAATTATCCCACAGCTACTAATGGTCCTTCCTCAATCCCACTCTCATTCTCCTTACACACACACACACAGACACACACACACACACACAGCAGCAGCCATCCTCTGTGTAATTTAAATGACTGTCAGGTCAGTGGCGAGAGCAGCACCTTGCCACGTTAAAAATGCCAGGCGGCTGCCATCGTCACCGCCAACAAGCTGCCCAAACTGTCACACACACACACGCGCGCGCGCGTGCGCGGGGAGCTGTCAGCCACCGGTCACAATGCATTTACTTAGTGACAGAATTCTAATTAGTGGTCTGGCTGGTGTCACCTGACTTGGAGGGAAAGGGAGAGAGAGAGAGAGAGAGAGAGAGAGAGAGAGAGAGAGAGAGAGAGAGAGAGAGAGAGATTTGTATAGTGGAAGGGAGGGAGGCATTGTGGGAAGAAGAAAAAAAAGTGGACAAGTGAGATGGAAGGGTGAAGAGAGGTATAGGGAGAGAAGGAGTGGCGGGTGGAGAACGGAGCTTGTCCCAGTGACACAGAGAGAGAGGAGAGAGAGAGAGGAAGATGAAGTGACGGAGAGGGGAAAAAAAGATGATGATGTAAAACTGAGGGTTAAAAGAAAAGGAAAAGAAGAAAGTCAGATGAAAGAACACATCAGCATGCCTCCCCCCTCACCAGATGCATTTACTTAAAACGTAGCAAATTACCTCCCACAAGTGACTAAAGCGATCCCAGTAGCTCCCAACTGCCCGCTTGCCTAATTGCCACGTGGAATGAGGGTGCTAGAGTTTAACCCTGCACGGCCCCGTGACGTGACTGCGCCCTCCACCATGACACGCCATCACAGGCAAAAGGGGGATGGGAGGAGGCGGTATTACCACAAGCTGGAAGCTATGATGACCGCGATTTACCCTCACTGGCTTTGGTTGGTTTACATCACCTCGGCTTGTCTCTGATGCTGTAGATATTGACGATGAATATTGTTTCAGTCTGTATCCCAATGCAACGATTGATTGGTGGAATAGGTTTCAGGTTCACACTGCACAGATGTCAAGGATGACACAATCCAAGTCCAAGATTTTATTTCCATTGTGGTCCTGAATGAGAGCCAATGCCTGGTTGTCTTTCTATAGAGCTCACAGGTGTTCCATTTCATCCCAAAAGGTTTTTTCTGATGTTTTTTTTCTTTTCGGTTTACTAGTTCTTCCACGCCAAACTCACAAAACGACTTATGGATCTGGCTTTGGGGGCATTGTAGCCTTAAGGTATATGACTATGTTGTGGCATTAAGGAATAGTTCAACATTTTGGGAAATACACTTTGAATCAATTTCTTGCTGAGACTTAAATGAGAAGATTGAACCCTTTCTGTTGTCTTTCTGTTTAAGATGGAGCTGGAGGAAGCTTCCAATTAGCTTTGCTTAGCATAAAGATTGGTTGTACGTACAACAACTAAAGTGTAAATATAGCAATTTGGGGGTTTTCAAAGGGGTTATAATGTAGAAGTCACTGCACCCGGCCAATACATTTTGTGCTTAACCCTTCGTAAAACCACCATCGCATTGAATTTACAGTTTGCCAGGCTGAATGCAAATTCATGACAATATTACGCAGTCCATTTGATATCTAATTTCCAAAATGAATCAATAGTTTGCCAATGTCCTGAAACAGACCTTCCATAATATAAGATACATGTAGACGCAGGCTAATCTGAACTAATGGTGCACATATTACTTGAATTAAAGATGTTTAACAAGCTTAACGTGATAAATGAATTGCTGGAAGAGTTGGTAAAAATTGTGGTTCAAAATTGAGCCTTTGGTGTTTACTGCGTAAATTTAAAGCAACTAGCGACAAGGGAAACTAGCAACAAGAGAAACTAGCAACAAGAGAAACTAGCAACAAGAGAAACTAGCGACAACTGAAACTAGCAACAACTGAAACTAGTGACAAGAGAAAGTAGCAACAGGAGAAACTAGCGAGATTTTGAAAATCATCCGACTGAAAAACCCATTGGACAGACTTACTACAGTCCTAGGGACAGCCACAGATGCCTTTTTTTTAATTAATTGATTTTTGACAATACGTTATAAGAATAAGCAAAAACGCAACTACCGTACTTTTCGGGTTATAAGCCGCTACTGCCTTCGGTCAGTGTCCCCGACAGCTCCCCGCTGTAGCCAGCTGGGGCTCCTGCTAGCGCTCCGTCACTTCCCCGCTAACTTCCGCTAGCTCCCTGAAAACCACCGAAGGTAGCGGGACCAGGCTCGACACCCGACTTGGGCAGAGGGGACGCGGGCAGTAGCAGCAGCAGCGGGCAGTAGCAGCAGCAGTGGCCAGTAGCAGCAGAAGCGCTAGCTAGCAGCGCTACTAGCAGCGCTAGCTAGCAGCGCTACTAGCTTGCTACAGCGGGGACACTGATCAGCCGTAGGAGCGGCTTATAACCCGAAAAGTACGGTAATTTCTGTCTTAGTTTTGTTTCATTTGAAAATATTTTCTGATTAAACACCAGCAACACAATGTGCAGTAGCTCAGAATGGGACTTCAGTATCCTGCTCCTCCTGAATCGACCCTCTTGTGACCTGCGCTGACCTCTGCATCTCTTCCCCTCCACCTCGACTCCAGTTCACCACTCCATCTCTCCACTCGACTGCCACTCTGCCTCTTCACTCGCTCTATGCTCTGGCTCTGCCGCCTACCTCGCAGTGGTTTTGTTCCCACTAGAGCTTCAAAACAGCCACAACGTGGACCACTTAAATATTCATCAGATTTGAAGTCCTTAATTGTAATTGTCCATTGTTGAAATGTTCTCACCTTAACTGCAGTCTTTATTTCAGTACTCATATGAACTGGAGGTCTTCTTCACCGGAATAAATAACAAAGAATTCACTTGGCATTATTTGTCTTAAAACTCTAGCCCCAAAAAAATTGGATTGAGAACCGTTTTTGGCAGGTAGTGGAAATGGAGCCAGTTTAAACAGCCGGAGCACAGGGGACACAAGAGGCTTTTAATCCCCTTGAAGAGTTCATCCAGGCCCTATTACCGAGCCTCTACAGTAGGGTTGTGGGGTTAGCTCTGACCCAGGAGATCTAGGAGAGAATAGAGGGCTCTGGGACTCAGTGAGCCCAGGATTGAGAGCTCTTCGTGGGGTCAGGCAGCCAAGAGGTTCCCTCTCCGCCCTGCTCCCCACTCTGGTACTATTAACTGGCAGTGTGAAGAGGCACTTTGTTTCCCTGCTCTGCATTTGTCTCTCTCTGTCTGCTGGCCTGCCTGGCTACTGGAGTCTATCCCTGGATGGTTGGGAGAGAGGGGTCCTTGGGACTCGTCACATCCAGGATAAAGAGCTCTTTAAGGGGCAAGGAGGTAGTGAAGTGCTCCCCTCTGTCTTAATCAACTTCCAGACCCTTTGCACCTTCAGAGTTCTCAGCTGCCCGTATGTCAAGGACCAATATACAGATCCACAGATCCACATATCCCAGTTTCTAATCCTACAGGCCATTGTGTTATCGTCTTTGTTTCAGTATTATGTCTTTGTTGTGCATTCTATTCCAGTGAATTAGGAGCATTAGGTTGCATCCAAATGAACTGTGGCTCATTTTGCTAGGGGATCATCCTGGAGTCATGTGGAGGCCCCTGAAGGAGGAATCTTGAACCCCACTGTGAGGAATGCTGTACTCCAGACATACTTGACTCCAAGATGTTTGGTAGCAGCATTGTGTATATTGTACTATGGAGGGAGAGAAGACAGTGAGTCTTGCTGCTTCGAATGCGCATCCAATGTCAGCTGAAAACTGTCCATTTCCATCAACTTGTTTGGAGTTTATAAACCCGGCAACAGCAAAGTTTCCTCAGAAGTTGACGCTATGTTCTACGCATGGCTGTACTCCGCCAGAAGACTGAGGAGAAGAAGAGGAAGTAGCGAACAGGACACAAAACAAGTCACTTTGACCATCTGACCATCTACGAGAGAAATATTCCTGAAGAAGGATCTTAAGGAATTAGTTTGTCAGCTACAATTCATGTTTCACGCTGTCCGAAGACGAAGACCAGCATTCAGATGTTTAGGAATACGCAGACAGCTCAGTCATTTGAGTTAAATGTCAAAATGTATTTGACAAAGGTGTTTCTATATCACATTTAGGGCATAAGCTCTTATTCAACAAAAGCAAAACATGTTGGCACAATGGACTATTTTTTATTGAATTCTGTCTCTTCTATACAGCTTTTCATATGCAACTATTGAAAAAGGAAAATGTGGCTATGCACATGCCTAAATTTGAACTGTGCTGATACAGGGGTTGGGGTTAAGAGACTTGTTCAAGGGTGCCTCGCTGGTGGTAATAGGGGGAATCAAACATCTGTGTGTTTCTCTGCTCGTTTCTTTTGTCTTTCAGTTGATTCCTTTTGCTTTTCATCTCCTGTCATCAAGTGCATAATGGTGCTTCTATAAATATAGAAGATGTAAAAGCTTCCAGGTGTACCAAGAGAGACCTTTTCAAACTATTGTAACTGTCACCCATTCATCATTTCAAACTGAATTGAATTATGAGTGTGTGAAACCAAACAAACGGAGATACTTCTCCAATACATCATCTGCATAACCATAAAGGTCATGGGGGAAAGATTTATGCTAATTGGTTAACATTTCTATCAAGGCCTTGTCAATATCATGATCAGGGAAATGTTGCCACATGGTGTCATGTGCTTCAGAGTGCTTGGGCGGAAAATGTATGCATCTATTTTTTTTTTATGGGTGTATTGTGCATCGTGGGTATAGTTCTTGACTATAGGATGTAGATCTATGAAGTCCAGGATCAGAATACCACCCTGACCGCACTGGATCAGTGTAAAGTTAATGTAACCTTAATGTAAAGTTATGTCAGAATGTATATCACATGTTGCCAAACCAAATAAGTAATCATCTTATGATTTGCAAGTATTCTCCGTTGCAAGTAAAGCAATTGAACTATGACAGTTTGGCAATGCAAAGAAAGGGCAAAGGACGATTTGGGATGAAGCACAACTCCTCTCCTGTCACACCTGACACAAGCACAACACATCATCATCACCACCGTATCTCCTATAGCTCTCAAGACGTTCCCCTCAATCTACGCAGCGATCAGCTGTTGGCCTCTCGCCTTTTCACAACAACAGACGTGCCCTCACATACGTTTATCCTGTGTGTGTGTGTGTGTGTGTGTGTGTGTGTGTGTGTGTGTGTGTGTGCCTGTGTAGTTATGAGACAGGGTGATTGCCATTACGTGTCCGGCAGAGGGCAAGGGTCAGCCAAGTTAGACCCCAACCCACCCCCATCTCTGCACACACTACTACTAAAGGTGATCCATATTGTTGTCAGTGCGTGGAGGAGGGGAGGGGAACAGGAGGAGGAAAAGGTGAAAATAACGGCGTGGGCTTATTCTACATGTTTCAAGAAAGCCCAATCTTCCTCTTGAGATGCGAGTAAGAGTATTCAGGGATGGAGTCCGGCCACCTCTAGACCCATTTTTCTAAACCTTTTCAGCTCGAGACCCTTTGTCACAGGTGATGTACGAGTTGCAAGTGTCTAAAAGAGTGATGCTCCTGTCACAGATTTCTATCCATGTTTGCAGCAAGTATGAGGTTGGTCGGTTGGAAATATGTGTTGAAGGCCTTCTCGTCCCCTCAGGGTGAATTATAATTACTTTGCTGATCCCTTAACCTTCCCCCTAGAAACGTTATCAGGTCAAAAATGTCACTTTGTCAATACTTTGGCCAAAACACCTGCAAAACTAATTACAAAGCGAATATGAGCCCAGCAGCACTCTAAACTAAGCTGGTGATTATGGGAAACATTACATCTGCTAACAGCATGTTAGCGTTGATGCTGTGAGCGTGTTGCCAGGCTAGCATTGAGCTAAAGTACAGCCCGAGGATATACATTGCATGCGGTCATTTGATGTCCCGATACTTGAGTTCATGATATTTCTGAGATAGTGAAAGTTGCAACCAACAACATTTCTTTTTGAACGGAGTTCTGCTGATACAGACACCAGCTCAGAGCGGGACTCTGCGGCCGGCGAGCTCTGCACACATGCTCACTGCCAAGGAAATAGCCTACTGCTCTTATTAAAACACTGCCATTCTTAAAGTACCGGTACTAGTAAAAAGGGGTTATAGTACTTTGCGGTACCTTTCTAGTGTCGGTATACTGTGCAACACTAGAGAGGGGTCATACATCAGAAAAGACCCAGACAGAAGAAGTCATTGTTACTTTGTAAACCCTGAGTGGCCTCTGTGGCCTTCGTTTTCACTGTGCACTGACACAGCAGCACGACATTATTAGAGTTGTGTGTGTGTTGAAATTAGAATCATGTCAGTGAGTAAATGTGCTGTGACCCAGGCCTGTCAGGCCACAACATACTGACGCCATTACACACACACACACACACACACACACACACACACACACACACTCGTCACCTCTGTGCTGCATTTGACCGCTTCACAATCACAGGAACCGCTGGCCATGCTTCCTCAAAGTTTCTTTGGACGGATGGATGGATGGTGTGTGTGTGTGCGTGCGTGTGTGCGTGTGTGCGTGCGTGTGTTTGTGTGTGTGTTTGTGTGTGTGCATTCACGGTGCAGAGAGGGAATGACTGAGGGCAGCCGTGACACCTTCCTCCGCCGTCCTTTGTCAAACTCAAAGTGTGGAACATTGGCAGGGTTGTTTCTTTGGTAAAAATTTAACCAGAGCAATTATAATAGACATATATGTTGAGTCGTGGTACTTAAACATAATAAATCATTACATCACTGCGGCCCTCAAGCTATTACATTGGTTCTTTTCTCCACTTCCGTTCTTCACCGCTCTTCCACTCTTTTATTTCCCTTTGCTCATCATGCTTCCGTTCGCTCTTTCATCCCTTCTTATTCCTCCTTTTTTCACTATTATCTACCTTCCACTCTTTTTTTCTTCCTCTCTCTACCTCAACACGCTCCATCATCCCATTTTACCCTCCCTTCCTCCCCTCCATCTCCGGGCTTAGAGCAGTCCATGGCGCTTTAGGGAAAACACTCAGGTAGGCAAAACAAATGTCAGAGCAAATGGTTGCTCCCCCGGGAGGGAGACAAGAGGAATCCGTCTTTTCTTTTTTTTGCCTTCCCTCATTTTCATTTTATTATTTAGAATTCTACCTTATTCCACCAGCTCACACTGTCAGAAAGAGTCCCAAACAGAAGGTACCACTGCACGTGCAGTGCAGTAATACTGTAGAAAACATTTGCCTACAAGCAAAAAATAACATTTGTGCATTTTCATGTATTTCATCATTCTTGTGTTTCTCCCAGCATGTATCACACTGTGGAATTGTTTCAACACATGCTGTAATATCTCAGTTAAAACTTTCCAGGACATGTAAGAAATACATTCTCAGTGAAAACACAGAAGTGCATCCGCAGGACATCCTAGAAAAATGTGATGAGTCAGCAAGGTTTTCAACGCTGACTTGGTTGTTGGCTTTTGAATATATAAAAATGTTTAATGCAAAAAAAAAATTATATATATATGTTTACTGATCTGTAAGTTTGATCAGAGGATATCCTTATGTATTGTAACCGGCAGGGTGGCATTTCTGGTTTTGAGTGAAAACTCTCAACACCTATTGGATGATTTGCTATGCAATTTGGCACAGACCGTCACAGTCTCCAGAGGACGAACTCTCTGGACTCCAGCCGTGTTCAGACAGACAGTTGTGCAGTTGAGCAGTGAACCTGTCTCCACTTTTGCAACGCAATATGCAACTTACACAGCGTATTTCTACTGTTGTGCTGTTTTGGCATGCGTTAGTCCTGGGCTGGACTTCCCGGATCATATTTCACTGTCCCACCTCCTTTCCTTTAGCACAGATCAAAATGTTAACTCACCCAGTAAAATATTCCCACATCTGCAAGACGTACGGCATAAAATTTGCTTGAGACATTTGTGGTTTTCCAGACAATAAATCCGATCGTCTTTAGTGATTCCCTCGAGTTCTCCAGCAGCTTAAAATTTGTGTTTATTTAGAACGAAAAATAAAACTTGGCTTGTCAAATGGAAATCCCACCGCTCCACCTACCCATCAATCTTGGATAAGAGATATCTTCTACTTTGTGAATATGGGAAAAAATAAGGTGTCGAAACCATTTTTGGCATATGCAGATAAACTGAGCTTTGACCGACAAACTCTTTCCAATATTTTGTCCACTGAAATGATTCACGTTGTGTATTATTGTTACATGCTCCTCATATGTGTACATACACTGTGATGTTTACTTCTACGGCTTCCATGGAACAGCACAATTTCTTACTTCTCATAGGTGAGTTTATTTTAGTTTTTGCTTGTTTTTTTCTGTTCTCCATACGAATATATCAAATATCATCTTCAAGTCTCATACAGGTGTTTCTTTTCCTTTTTTGATCTTCTGTTTCGTAAGTACTTAAAGTCTAATTTGAAACTACACTACTGTTTTATGTTATTTGTCAATTATAGTATGAAAAAAAAATGCAATGTCATATCTTGTAGAGGGTGTCTTTACGATGAGCTGTGGCATATCTCACCGAACATGTAATACGACAGAGGAAGGAGTTTGTTTTGGGAAAGTTCTGATTGTGGGAGCGGCGTTGACCAATTTTGCGCGCTGGAATTTGCAACAGTCGCACTTCCTGACAAAATCCAAGCGCGCCGACCCACAGCAGCGAGTGTCACGTGTCACGATCCAACTATCACCTCTGGGCCTGTTTCCTTGACACGCTAACAACGACACAAAAACTTCTAGTTACGATAACGTTGGGACGTTTGACATAATCTCTCTCTCTCTCTCTCTGTCTGATTGCTCCCAGAGGGGTCCGTACTTTCTGAAACAGTTGTTCTCACTCGTGAGGCAACATCATTAATGGTGCATGCGCAACCGCCAGCTATCATAATATCACGATCCATAACTACAGACACTGGGGGGACAAAAAAAGAAGAAGGGGCGAGGGAGGTAGAGCGGTGCAGGGGGGCATAACGGCGGCGGAGCTTGGTGAATCACACTTGCGGCTCTCCACTCTCCCCGGCTCTATTCATCTGGGGGTGATGGAGGACGGCACGCTTCCTATGAATTATAGAAACAAGCCCATAATAAAGCGATAAATATATTTCTCAAGGAGAGCCGCCGAGGCATTAGCTGAGACATTAGCATATAGGCTGCGTCCGTTCTCTGTCTAACGCGGTGGTTAACTAATGGCGTGTGTGTTTGCGTACGCGGCTCTGAATGCATGCGCGGTGAGACGAGGAGGGTCGGAGCGTGTGAAGTCGGGATTTTCAAAGTGTGTGTTTTAAATGAAGAAGAACGCAATAGTGAGCATGAACGCACTATTGCGAGGACATTTGTAAGTGTGTTTGTGTCTGCGATTGGATTAATGCGTGCGTGTTATACCCGGTACGAGTATGTGTGTGTGTAGTATGTATTGTGATGTCTTGAGAGGTCGGGATCGTGAGGTGAGGCGTGGGTGTACAGATCGAGACAACAAGCAGTGGGTTTCTTAACTCAAATGTCTATATTTAGATGCTTCTTAGTAAAAAGGTAAACTTAAAACCAACCAAAAGGTTGTTGCACTAAACAAAACATAAATACTCCAGTTTACTCCTGGTTCCTTGGTTCTTTAACGTCATCTCAAACTCTCCTTCTCCTCTACTCCTGTCCTTGGTTCTCCCTCACACCAGCTCTCTCCAGGGTAATCAGCCTCATCACTTTCAGCTGGGCAGCAGTCTTGGGCCTGGCTGCACTGCTGACTGGGAATTGTAGTTTATTCATTCAATGTCATGCTGGATTGTAGTCCCTGCTGCAACCACTGGGAGGGGATGTACCTCCCATTAATGACCCTTCCTCTTATGACATCACAGTATATTGCACTTTTTTTTTGTCAAGAATGTATGCAATAGACACTACGCAAATGCATATGTGGCTCCCTTTGTGCATTAATGGGTAAATACATACGCATGCGAGGCAGGGATACGTCTTCAATATAAATAAGCCCCCCCTTCATGGAAACTTGATGCCATTTAAATATGGAATTAAGTCTTGTCCCTTCAACATATTTATCCCCGGTAACAATGCAAATAGCATATTTGCACTTGGTTAACAATATAAACCACTGGGAAAAAAAATCCAGTAAATAAAATGGCTCATTAGCATACAGGATGTGGTGAATATGGTATGAATAACACTTACCTCCTGCGTCAGGTGTCATCATTCACAGCGCAATGCAATGACTGCCGAACACCTTCATTATGTGGTGTTATCACACGTGAGTGTGTGGGGAGACATAGTGCACGGGCCGTGATTATTGTGCTTGTGTGTGTGCGTAATGCGCCGTTTCTCCCTTAAATAATTCCGCTGCTTAGTGAAAGAGCAGCAATAAGGAATTGCAATGTTTCTCGGGGCCATCTGTAGGAAATATGTGACTTTGAGTTATCTCCTCCTGCACGAGTAATAACGATGAATCATGGTGTTTCCTATATTATATTCCCTCAGATCTTTTGGCTTTCTAGAGAAAAAAAACATGTTTTATTTATTATATTTAATTTTTAAAGCTGCACTGATCAATATTTCATGTTATCACAAATGATTATGTGTAACGTGAGAGGGCCCACAAAGAGGCATCGCCTGACTCTTCTGCTTTCTCACTGCTCTCATCAACCATTTCCAGCTGAAATGGCTCTGATGAACCCACACACAGAACGCTACCAGCCCCGCCGAAAGATAAAGTTAGCGACTGATCACAGTGGAGCATTTAGCAGCTCCAGAGCCTCAGATTTCCCTCAGGAGATGGCGGCTATTGGACTTTCATTCATCAGGTGAACCGACACGACTCCAAATAAATGCAAATGTGGCTCCGTGTCTGCTGGATGTGTAAATAAGTAACTACATTCCCAATGAAGATGACAATTCATTCGCCCCAAAATAAACATTAATAACGCGTCTGATTCATTAAAAACAATATTCTATTGTCATGCTGCTGCTGTCTCTCGACAAAGTGTTCGTACAGAGCAGTTGTACTGCTGCAATAAGCCAATTGCAGGCATCACATTGTTGGGTCTGAAAAACTCACACACTTTAGATGATTGTGTTTTTTTTTCTAGCTGCAGCTTGTTCTTCAGTCTCTAATCCACATTGTGCAAATCAATGCATTTTTTGTAATTGATGACGTCTAAAGTGTGGACGAATCTCCCCAGCCTTGTGGCCATAATAACTCTATAAAAGATGATATGTCTCTGATATAATATTATGAATGTAGTTCATGAAAAAAAAGAAGAGAGAGAGAGAGAGAGAGAGAGAGAGAGAGAGAGAGAGAGAGAGAGAGAGATATTGACAATGAAACAATCTGGAGTTGAGTATTGAGATCAGTCAACAGTTTGACCAATAACAAAAAATTGTTCAACTAATGTCTGTAAAGTGAGTAGGGATGTTCAAAGTGAATTATTTACACCTAGAGAAGTTTAAACTTCTGTGTGTAACCATTTTTAAATCAATATTCACATGTTTTTATGAACCAAATTCTATTTTAAATGCAGCTGAAATAAATTTGCACCATTAGTCCGTTACGGTCGTCCAGTTAGGTGTATAGGGTAATATTTGATGAAACGCCAACATGGACTGTGGTCTAAGACAAGTCTTGGTTTGGCATCACTTACACCATTAGTTAGTTTATTAGCAAGTTTTATTATGTTCCACCTTCTCTTCACATGTCCCTCTCTCAGCCGCACAGGGAGCGACGCGTCACTCAGCCATGTCTCTGTCCTCCTCAGTCCAAGTCAAAGATGGATATAATAGTTACCAACATTCACAACATGTTTTTATCTCACCAAATACTAATCCCTTTTTGATAGCGTTTAGCATTTAAAAGAAACAGTTTAGTCTCCCGCATGCACCTGTATTAACGAGGCAGTCTAGCAGCAATCTGACTGAAAGTAAGTCAGGACCCACTGATGAGTTCAGATCAGAGCAGAGGACGGGCGGCTCTCTACAGCAACAGCTGAGACAGCATATTGTCAACACGTAACTTAAATGTGTACATTGATAAAATGATAACCGGCTGGTACTTCTGCTGCCGACAGGCAAGAGAGGCACCGGTTGACTAACTAAAAGGTCCAGTGGTGAAAGTCTGCGCTGTTGAGTCTGCTATTATTCAAGATTCAGATTTTAAATGAACATGATTGCTTTGCATGCATTTAATTCCCCAGGATTTGGCGCAAAACAAAACACACAAACTCTTCAACGCTTAAATAAAAAACATTTTAAAAAGCTTTTCCGAGGACCAAACTTTTTGCTGAACGTTGACTTTTTCATCGGAAAGCAGTGACGGATGGACACGTGTCTTCACAAAACCAGTGTGTAAAACCAGATACAGTAAAAAGACAATTTTCCTTCCTAGGAGGTTAATTAAAAAAGTCCCAATCTTTCTGTGCTGACATCAATCAAAACTCCTCTTAACAGTGGGGAGGAATGGAAGTCTCTCCATCGCCTCTTTCTTCTCCGTTTGCCAGACTGCCTTATTAGCTCTACAGCTTCTTGTCCTCACTATGAAGACCCGGTCATTTATGTTTGTCCGTACATGCCTGTGAGAGTGTGTGTGTGTGTGTGTGTGTGTGTGTGTGTGTGTGTGTGTGTGTGTGTGTGTGTGTGTGTGTGTGTGTGTGTGAGTGTGCGGGGGAAGCCACTTCACCTCCCTGAGCATCTCTCCCTAGTTTGTGTCTAATGAGCGATGAGCGCAGCACGGCCACTAATGACGCATCTTTGTATTCGCATGTTGCATTAAGTGTGTGTGTGTGTGTGTGTGTGTGTGTGTGTGTGTGTGTGTGTGTGTGTGTGTGTGTGTGTGTGTGTGTGTGTGTTTTAAGCGGCCGAGGCGCTAGTTAGCAGTGTGGGTGTGTCCTGTAGTAGCTGGTTTTGATTCGATGTGTTCCTGATGTAAGGCACCAGAGGTCACAGGGTCAGGCCAATTACTTCCTTGTTGAGAGATGTCTGCTCTTTGATTCGCCGATTGCAAAGGTTGCCGGGGTTCTGAGGGTTCTGCTCGGGGTGTGGGGGGTCCGCTGAGCCCCGATTAAGGAGGTGTTAATTGGAGCATGTTGTTTGGACCGTGTGTGTGTGAGTGTGGCTGCAGGTTGTGTGTGCATAGTAAGTGCTAATATAACACGCATCATTTTATTGTTTTGCACATTTCTGTGCTCAAGGCAAGCTCTGTTGCTGCCGTGGGGCCGTTGGCCTACTGGACCTGTGCAGCGTGTCCTATTTACATGTGACACCAAACTTTTTACTGCAAAGTATAAACGGGAGCCCTCGTTCTCCTTCTCGCCGAGACACAAAAGAGCATTGGCTGAAGCGATCATCAGGGGAACACAGAACACAGAAGTGGACGGATTTCCTCAGTGTCCGGTGTGAGGGGGAGTCTCCATGTTGAGTCATTCACTCTGAATCGCTTCGTCTGTGTGGTTTATATCGCCACATGAGTAGCTAGACGGCTACACTTTACATTACACAATAAGAACAATAGACATTTAACATGAACTTTAACCACCTTTTAAAAATGTCACTTTTTAGTAAATTTTCTGGGGTAAAAGTCACCTTCAATGTGCCGTCTATGAACAATGAATGTGAACATATTAAGTGCACATCTGCAAAAAATTTAAGTTTGACTTAAAATAGGAAATGAAGTACCAACATTGTACCATTTAGGGCAATATTAAGCTCCAAATATTCTGTTCCAAGGTGTCACTACTGTACTATTTTGAGTCAGAAATCATACATTATGGTGCAAACACCATTCCATCTCACAATGAATCAATTCATATTGTTTTTCCTATCATTAGTATATACTATGTTTCACGTCATTACTACTGGTTACATCTGTGATTACTGTGATTACTGTGTATACTGTACGTGTATGTGTACCGTCCCTCACTGTGACTGTCATCAGGAATGCAAACAAAATTTACTGTAAAATTAGTTTTGGTGTGTGTGTGTGTGTGTGTGTGGGTGTGGGTGTGTGTGTGTGTGTGTGTGGGTGGGTGTGTCATCACACACAGCACAATTTGCCGTGTGTGATGAGGTATTGAACTGGGCAGCTTCTCACTGGGCTCGTTTCACTTGTCATAAAACACACTCCCTTTATTGGCCTGGCCATTCACACACACACACACACACACACACACACACACACACACCCCTTAATCCACTTCTAACAGAACAATCTCCTGGGTTTTGACTGTGTGTGTGTGTGTGTGTGTGTGTGAGAGAGAGAGAGAGATGACCAGGATCAATGACATGTTGTTGTCAGGAAAGCATGTATTTAAAGTACAGGGCAGTCCAGGGAGCAAGAAGATGGAGAGGGGCTGGGAGGACGAGGAGGACGAGGAGGAGGAGGTGGTGGAGAGGGAAGGATGACATATTTAATACTTACTGTTTGCTCTACTTGCAGTTAAGTAATGATTCCCATATCCACCAAACCCCGAGAGAGGAAAGTTGTTCATGTTCAAAGATCAGGACCGGAGTGTCTGAGAGAGAAAAAAAAGAAAGAAAGTGCAGGATTCATTTTACTCTATCGGTTTGCTTTCAGCACTTCTTTCAGAATATATACGGCACTGCGCTTTCATATCCTTCACATAACGTATGGGCGGCCTCCTATTGGGAACATGAGCCATGGCTTTCTTCAATACAGTATATTGAAGCAGTGAGACGGTGTTCAGACTGCAACAGCTCTTCACAAGGGGACTTTGTTTTTACAAAGATCAACTTTTCAGGAGATACTGAAACTGACTGAGCACAAGGAGACACGGGGAGACATCAACCAGCAAACATGGACATCGGTCATGTTGATATTGTGAAATAATCCATTGCAATTGCAAGTGCGTTGCAATTAAATCTCTGTGACATGTTTCTTTTTTTTTAAATGACAAGATGTGTTTGCTGTAGTTACGCTGATTTATTTGTGACTTGTGTGTGTATATTTACATACACACACGACATATATATATATATATATATATATATATATATATATATATATATATATATATATATATATATATATATTACAAGCACATAATCATGGTATAGGTCAGGATCAGTAACCTGAAGCCATTCTGTACACACACCAATGCAGGAAGAGAGAGAGTGAGAGGGGAAGAAGAAGAAGAAGAAGAAGAAGAAGAAGAAGAAGAAGAAGAAGAAGAAGGAGGAGAAGAAGAAGAAGAAGAAGAAGAAGAAGAAGAAGGAGAAGAAGAAGAAGAAGAAGAAGAAGAAGAAGAAGAAGAAGAAGAAGAAGAAGAAGAAGAAGAAGAAGAAGAAGAAGAAGAAGAATCCTCTGTTTGCCACGGAGACATAGAAGCACCACTGACGACCGTCTCCTAATAATTGGCGACAGCAGACAGCGTTAGTTGTAGATATATTGCAACTATCTGTCACGTCAGGTATTTTAACTGCTTGGGGGTTTTGCTGACACAGCATGTGTTACTTTAAGTGGATTGCAATTAAATCTCTGTGACATGTTTTCTTTTTTTAAATGACAAGATGTGTTTGCTGTAGTTACGCAGATTTCTTTGTGACTTCATCCATATATGTATACATACATATACAAATATGGCTATATTTACATAAACACACACATATATATATATATATATATATATATATATATATATATATATATATATATATATATATTAGTGCTGTCATATTAGCGCGTTATTAACGGCGTTAACGCAAACCAATTTTAACGCATTTTAATTTTTTGCTTGTTATAAAGTGCACATTTGAAATGTGCACTTTATAATTTTATTTTGTAAACCCTTGTTTACCTGAAATGTGCACTTTACCAGAAAAAAAAATTGTGATTAATTGCGATCACAGTTTTTTTCGATTGCTAAACGACAGTGGGCACAACTGGAGTCACATGTGCAAAACTCTAACTACAGTCTGCACAGCAGCAGTTCATGTGGACCAAACTCTAGTTCGTTTTTCATTGCTTGAACACAGTTTTCAAAACTCTACACACTTATCCCATGACTTTAACCACAACCTGCACAACACTGTGGATTTACAGCACTTTTTTCAAATGCTAACACACTGCTGTCAAAACTGTGAACCACACATTCAAAACGGAATAGATTTCAGCCTTGTGCCTTTCAAACACTGCTGATTGCAATTTCAGCTGAAAGGCTAAGCAGGTGTCTTGTTTTAGACTTGTTAGTGAACACACACACACATATATATATTACAGTATATATAGGTAGAGCTCAGAAAGACTCATTTTGGAAATGGAACAAGGAAGACGGGTTCGTGGAGGGAGAAGGGTGGCAGGGAGAGGGCGGATGCGTGGAGGAAGACAAAGAAGACAAAGAGCTGTTATTTCAGATGAAATAAGGGCTACACTTATAGACCATGTCGTGAACCATGGTCTCTCATTGAGAGAGGCAGGGTTGAGGGTGCAACCCAATCTGCAAAAATCTGCAAAAATCTGCAAAAATCTGTAATGCGCATTTTCCATCATACAAACAGGTGAGAGTTACATCCTTACAGTAAATGAAAACATTACAGGAATCTATTTTGTATTGCAATTATAGAATATTTACACAGATATATATTACAGTAAGTTTGACTGTAAAATATATTTTTACAACAGGACCCAAAGGCTGCCCCCAACAGGGGGAAGAGGAAAAATATTTTCAGATGCGCAGGAAAATGCTATTGTTGACATGGTTGTTGTCAACAATGCAATAAAACTGCGGGAGATTCAAGATAGAGTGCTGGCTGATAATGAAAATGTTAATTCTGTCAGCACAACAACTATTGCTCGAGTCCTAAAGAAACACCAAGTTACAATGAAACAGTTATACACTGTACCGTTCGAGAGAAACAGTGAACGGGTAAAAGAGCAAAGATACCAATATGTCCAGGTAAGACGTCTGAGGTAACATACACAGCTATAACAAATATTTACAGTAAAAAAAAAACACTAGCATTTCTACAGTAAAACTGTGCACTTACTGTTTTTCAGAGAGTAATGGAGGTGGAAGCACTGGAAAGACCACATTCATTTGTATTTATCGATAAAGCTGGATTTAACCTTGCCAAAACACGGCGCAGAGGAAGGAATGTTATAGGTCAAAGGGCCACTGTGGAGGTTCCAGGCCAAAGGGGGGGAAATATCACCATGTGTGCTGCAATGGCCAATGATGGTTTGCTTCTCAACACACCACTCATTGGCCCATACAACACAGAAAGGCTTATAGCTTTCCTAGAACACCTCTATGCTCAGCTAGTGCCAGCAGAACAGGGGGAGCCAGTAAGAAACCCCCAAGTTTTTGTCATAGTTTGCGATAACGTTGCTTTTCACCACTCTGCAGCTGTCACAGATTGGTTTGCAGCACATCGCAGATTTATGGTTTTGTACCTGCCTGCATATTCACCCTTCCTCAACCCAATAGAGGAGTTTTTCTCTGCCTGGAGGTGGAAAGTGTTTGGTCACCACCCACATGACCAAATGTCTCTTTTGGAAGCCATGCGTGCCGGATGTGAGAACACGAGTCCAGAGGACTGCCAGGGATGGATAAGGCACTCCAGAAGGTTCTTTCCCAGGTGCATGGCAAGAGAGAACATTAGATGTGATGTTGATGAAAACCTGTGGCCTGATGCTAGAGAGAGGCAGGATTAGCCCCTCAATTATTTGTTCGAATTACAGTATGTACTTTTAGTTTCTACCTTTTTTTTTCTCATTACTGTAATTCCGTAAATTACTACAGACTATTGAAGCGAACTGCTAATTTTCATTTACCTTAAAGAATTGTTATGTTAATAAATCATGTGAAAGAATGTCACTCTTTTCTTTGAAGAAAATATTACTTTGTATGAAGTCACTGAAATTGTTCAAACTGTAAAGATGAAAAGTTTGTATTTTCTGTATTGGTGTTTGATGCTAGTGTTTTTACTCTGAGTGTGTTCTGAGTGACAGTGTGTGTTATCTCAGTGAGGGTTGTGCATAGTGTTTGGCTGCACTGAGCGTGTTTTGAGCCATGTGTTAAGAGTTGTGTTGCTTGGAATGAGTTTTGCAGGTGATGTGAACTGTTTAGCTCAGGTGACTGTTGGTAGTGCAGACTGTAGTTAGAGTTTTGCACATGTGGCTCCAGTTGTGCCCACTGTCATTTAGCAATCGAAAAAAACTGTAATCGCGATTAAATATACACACACACACACACACACACACACACACACACACACACACACACACACACACACGTACCAAAGCATTGCAGCCGGCTTTCAACAGTAGGAGAGTGAGTTGTGTCGTCATTTACTTAAAGAAAACACAGAACTTGACCCTTTTGGTCATTTTACTTCCTTTGAATATGTGGCTCTGAATTCCACTCAAGTTTTATTCCTCAACATTTACAGACCACCTAAATACTGTGCAACCTTCTTTGATGAGTTTACTGAACTGCTGTCTATAATCTGTATTAATTTTGATTGTGTTGTCATTGTTGGTAATTTTAATATGCACACAAATGTCCAAACCGAAGTTGTGTCTAAGCGTTTGAAAACACCAGTGAACTATTTATTCAGAAGTTCTCCTCCACACCAGCCCTCTCTTGCATCTCAGTCAATGAGCTTATGGATGGCTTCAATTCTAAAGTTAAAAGAGTTATTGATGCCATTGCACCCAATAAGGTGAAGGTTGTCTCGGGTAAGAAAAGATCTCCTTGGAGAAATGCCACACTGGTCAGAATAGAGAAAAGAGAGTGTCGGAAAGCTGAGCGCAGGTGGCGAAAAACTAATCTCCAGGTTCACTGTGGTATCTATAAAGAGAGACTTCGCAATTATAATTTGGAACTTAGAAATGCAAGAAAGTCCTTCTTCTCTGACATCACAACCAAAAACAATAACAATACACGTGCCTCATTTGCTACCGTTGACAGCCTAACAAACCCTCCGGTGTCGGTAACTGCTACGCTCCAATCCACCTGGGCATGCAATCAATTTGCCTCCTATTTTGCTGAAAATTCAGAAAATTAGACAAGCAGTCGGTGGCTCCACACCAACCACAGGATATATGTGTTGTCCCCATCTTTAAATAACATCCATTCAAATATCATGACACAATTTCACTCAAACATCTGAAAACATCCTCCTGCTGCTTGGATATTTTACCAACACACTTTTTCACTGCATGACCACTGATCTTTTATTGTAAATTGTAAACACATCCTTTCTTTCAGGTGTCTTCCCACAAGCCTCCAAAACTGCAGTTATTAGACCACTCCTAAAGAAGGCTAGTTTAGACCCCAAAATTATGAAAAACTATAGGCCAATATCAAACCTCCCATTTTTAAGTAAAATAATGGAAAAAGTGGTTTTTCAACAGCTGAACAACTTCTTGGCTGAAAATAACTGTTTTGATGTCTTCCAGTCCGGCTTTCGTCAACACCACAGTACTGAAACTGCTCATTAAGGTTTAACGACATCCACTTAAACACAGACAGTGACAGAACTTCAGTCTCAGTAATACTGGATCTCAGTGCTGCATTCAACACGGTCGATCATGACATACTACTAGACTGAAATTCTGGGTAGGACTCTCTGGCGCAGCACTTATCTGGTTTGAATCCTACTTGAAGGACCGACAATACTTTGTGTCGGTAGCTAATTACACATCAGAGCTGACTAGGATGACATGTGGTGTTCCCCAAGGCTCAATACTGGGGCCTCTTCTGTTCAACATCTACATGCTTTTACTGGCTCAGATTATGAAAAACAACAAAAAGTGTGTTATCATAATTATGCAGATGACACACATTTCTACATAACTATATCACCAGGGGACTATAGTCCCATACAAGGGCTGGCTAAATGCATTGAAGAAATCAATAACTGGATGTGCCAGAATGTTCTTCAATGACATACAGATAAAACAGAAGTAATTGTTTTTGGTCCCAAGGAAAGTGAGCGCTCAGCTTCAATCACTGATGTTAAAAACCTCAAACCAAGCCAGAAATCTAGGTGTAGTTATGGATTCAGACCTCAACCTGAACAGCCATATCAAGACAATTACAAAATCAGCCTACTATCACCTGAAGAATATATCAAGGGTTAGAGGACTTATGTCTCAACAGGATTTGGAGAAACTTGTCCATGCATTTATCTTCAGTAGACTGGACTACTGTAACGGTGTGTTCACAGGCCTCTGTAAAAAGCCAATCAGAAAGCTGCAGCTGATTCAGAACGCTGCAGCTCGAGTCCTCACTAAGACCAGGGAAGTGGATCACATCACTCCAGTTCTGAGGTCTTTGCACTGGCTTACTGTCAAACAAATAATTTACTTTAAAATCCTACTGCTGGTTTATAAAGCACTGAATGGTTTAGGGCCTAAGTATGTTTGTGATCTGCTGCTACCTTATGAACCATCCCGGCCCCTCAGGTCGTGTGGGACGGGTCTACTTTCTGTTCCAAGAGTCAGAACTAAACATGGAGAAGCAGCGTTCAGCTTTTCTGCTCCACATATCTGGAACAAGGTTCCTGAAAGCTGCAGGTCTGCTGAGACCCTCAGCTCCTTTAAGCCCAGATTGAAGACTTTTCTGTTTGCTGTTGCCTTTAATTGATCCAGATTCAATTGCTGCATCTCACTACTGCATTTTATTTCTTAAACTGCACTGCAACTTGTATTCAATTTTTATTTTTTATTTAGCTTTTTGACTGTTTTAAATCCTATTTTCTCTGCATTATGTTTTGATGATTTTAATGGTTTTATGTGAAGCACTTTGAATCGCCTTGTTGTTGAAATGTGCTATACAAATAAACTTGCCTTGCCTCGCCTTACCTTACCTTACCCAATGTTCTTGGTTCCTAAATAGTAAAAAAAAGTTTTACTATCTGTATATTCTTTCCCTCAACAATGTGGGGTACAAGTATGATTGATTTACAGTATTCACTTGAAGTCATCGTCCTTACTGCATGCAGCGCATCTGTTCATCATAAAGCAGGAAACAAAGCAGCATGCACATGTTGTGTGTTGTCGTGAAAGCTGAGAAGACAAGAGAGAGACAACCGTCCCGTCTGTGTGGGACGGGCTCCAGATGAGACATGGTTGCTGCATACACATTCTGTGATCACACACACTGTTATGAATGTAGGGGGTAATCACTGAATGCTGTTCGCCTCCCTGCCTGTGGGGGTGCTGTGATATGTTTTCTCTTGCCCTGTGTTTTTTTTTGTTCGCTGCAGGTGATTGGACGGCTACTTAGGAGGGAACCTGTGGAGCCGGCTCTCTCTCTCCAGCTTCCAACCAGGCCATGCTGCACCAGAGGGATCCTTGGGGTGGTGGGGTTAGGAAGGGTGTCGGTAGGGGTGAGCAGCCATTTTGTTTAGCCATGTTTTCTCCTGTTTACGGGTAGGGAGATAGGTAAGCCATCTGTATTTTCTTTTGTTCCTTTTGTGGTCTAGGGAAGTTAGATTGCATACCCAGATTGTTTTGTTTGTTGTTTTGGGCCAGGCTCACCCTGAAGACTTTGTGACACCGGATAAGTAACGCAAATAAACGCCACCTTGTACGACACCTCTGCAGCATTTGTCCTGTTTTGGGAGGTGGGGAGACCCATACGTGTGTTGCGCCCAGGCTCCCCTAGGCCGGACGTAACACACACACACACACACACACACACACACACACACACACACACACAGACACAGCTATGTGCAAACTTGTGCCTATAAACAGACTTTTTTTTAGACCTCACACACACACAAAAACAAATATAAACATACCAGTAGGCACACAATGATACTCCTACACACACAAACACAAGTAAAAATATATCTTCACATACTGCACTATAAGATGGCATATAAATGGCATGTGTGCACCTATATGCAGACAAAGAATTGCCAAACACACACATACATACATCCCGACTTTCTTCTCCAAGGTAGGTCTACCCCCCCCCCAACCCCACCGCTGAGACGGGGCCATTCATCCATCCTCCCTCCTCCCTCCCTACCTCCCTCCCTCGGCGCCTACCGCTTTATTTATTTATTCACCGGCTCACGGCCGGTTTGTTTTTTAAGCAAGACAAATTGAAAGGAATAAAAGTCCAGGCTTGTACAGGCTGCTGCTCCTATCGCCTTTGTGTCAAAAGGCAGCACACTGGGTTATGAATCACGGTGCATGCAAGTGTGTGTGTGTGTGTGTGTGTGTGTGTGCTTGGGTCCTGTGTGTTCTCCAAACCTCACAGCGGCTGCTTTCCAAAGGGGTTGGTTAGTCTCTCGCTGCTCCACAACAAGCTGAGCTAAACTGAAACAGGGTCTCTGCAGAGCTCCCATTAGGAGCGGGGCCTCAACGGCATTGGGACAAAGGGACACACCAAATGCCATGCTCAAATTTGACACGCTAAAGGTTTCTTTCAATTATTTCAGTTACTTTTCCTAACATGTGTCGGTCACTTTTTTCCATATACACATGAACCACTATACTCTTCGCTTTGGCCTAAATTATATCCACCAATCAGGACTTATTTAATAAGAAAATACTTTAAGTTTAAAGCTGATGCACCTGTTAACAGTGGTGGCAATGGAGCCAATGACAAGAGTTGACTTTGCATTCAAACAAAATGATGACTTAACTTCATGCCGAATGAATCAGAACAACAAAATATTTGGGGTGGGGGCGGGGGCTTGTGTCTGGGGTTCTGGTGAAGCAGTCTAGAGAATGGATGATAGTCCTAACTAGCAACACCTCCTATAGTGTATCAGTTGATGTCCCCCCTTTGTGCTGTAAAGCTTCCATCATGATTTTAGCAGAGCAACGGGCCGGCGGAATAACTAACAAACAGAAACACAGAATTAATATTGGTTTCACCCTGATGATTGTTGTCATCATGTATTAAAATAAGCATTGCACATGCAGGAGCTTTTAAAAATATTTAAAAAAAATCCAGAACCAACATTTTTGTTTAAACTATAAACTATAAATGTTGCTGTGACCAGCCAAATATGGTCACCCCAAACACACACACACACACACACACACACACACACACACACACACACACACACACACACACACACACACAGACAGACAGACAGCATCTAAACCACAACCTTTATAAATTTATAAACTGCAAAGACAGCGGGGCCTGAAACAAGCTATTTTCTTCAAGAGGTCAGTTTGGGAAAACGAAACACAACAGTGAGCATCGAGTGTGTGTTTGTGTGTGCGTGTGTGTGTGTGTGTGTGTGTGTGTGTCTGCGTGGCTGCTGAGACCGACGTTAGATGCGCTGTCACACGCCGCCTTCATATCTCGCTGTGTGTGTTTCTGCGTGACTGACGGATTGGAAACATAAACACTATGCGTGTCTGTGTGTGTGTGTGTGTGTGTGTGTGTGTGTGTGTGTGTGTGTGTTCGAAGAGGTGTATAGGTGTGTTTTCTGTGAGTGAGTGACAGAGTGGAAACAGAATCAGAGGCCTGGCAGTGAAAGACGAGGCGAGTAGAAGCATCTGGAAGACAGAGAGGGGCCCCATCAATCACGACTGCAATGCCAGCGCTCTCACACACACACACACACGCACGTACACACACACACACAGTACTGTACTGTACATACAATATACACACAAACATAAATTGTCACAGCAAATAATGAGGTCCAATTAGATTCTATTTGGAAAGAGATGCTCAGGTGAGCTAAAAAGCATCCTTTGGGTTATCTTTTCCATCACTGTGCTAATTCATCAGAGGTTCCTCAAAAGCAACGTATGACTGAATCGAGCACAGACAAGAGGTGACATGAATGGGAGCCCTGGAGCGGGATCCCGACGCAAGACCACAAAACTCCCAGAGAACGCTCAGTCCATCTGGTCATCCATCACGGCCAGGTGGATGAGAGGTGGCGTCTCCACCTTGACCGGACGTGTGCATCGTTCTGCTGCGTCTGCTGATTTGCGTGGAGAGAGAGAGAGAACATTTTACAAAAAGTGCAAGAAAGGAGGAGGGCAAGGGAGAGCGCAGAGAGGGAGGAGGAGAAGCCCCGGAGTGTAACTCAATATGGGAGAAAGTGTCACGTTGACAAATGTAACGCAGCGTGATCTATTAGTTATAGCGCAGACTATGTTAAACAGCTGCCCTTGTGCTGCTCTGGTGTTGGCACACACACACACACACACACACACACACACACACACACACACACACACACACACACACACACACAGTCGGTCCAGTGGCCATCTCATTTGGTTGCCTTTGGAGAGAGAGAGAGAGAGAGAGAGAGAGAGCTACAAACAAAGGGAAACTAATTTAGTCATGTGGTCTCTCTCTCTCTCTCTCTATCTGTGCTGGAACAAACAAATATCTGTCCTCATTACTAATTAAACAGCAGCGAGAGAGAAAATGCACGGAGGGAAATTGGTGACGTTGTGCACCCCCCTCCCCGTTTGCAAACAAACACACACAAGGCTCCGCATCCTTAAAAAAGAATACCAAAAAGTACATTGTTTTAAATGAAAGAGTGAATATGTGTGTGTGTGTGTGTGTGTGTGTGTGTGTGTGTGTGTGTGTGTGTGTGTGTTGTGATTTACGAGCGGCGTTGCTCGGTTGGTGTTGGTAGCATCCACCTGTAAGCCATTCATAAAGCGAGCAGCTTGAATAATGAATGGCTGGTGTCTGGGGCCGGGGCCGTGCCCTGGTGGCTGTTTTAAATGAATAGGAATTAGTGGGCTAGAATGAGGCGCAGAGCAACGTGTGTGTGTGTGTGTGTGTGTGTGTGTGTGTGTGTGTGTGTGTGTGTGTGTGTGTGTGTGTGTGTGTGTGAGAGAGAGATTGTTGTTTATAGGCACAAGGGACGGCCATTTATCAGGCAGCCGCCATGTTGGCAGGAGCAGGAGTGTGTGAGGGTGTGTGAGAGTTTGCTGGGTTTGGACTACGGGGCATTTAAAAAAGAAATTCCAGTGTGGTCTTGGTCTTGTTTTCAAAGTTTTGGGCCCAGTTACTCCCCAAGATCATTGAGATATTGGGACGTCGGCTTAATGAAAATGCCATCAATTGCTGTCAATTGCTTGGATGTTGTTTACGTAGATTTTTATTATCTTTATTTCCCCTTTTCAGGCGCTGGGTTCGAATTCCAGTTTGGCTCCGTTTTGTCCCACAGGAAACAAAATGGTCCAAATAGAGAACCCATGCTCCACTTGGGCTTTAGTTTAAATAATGCTGACATAAGGGGATTTCTCCATTTCTGTGAAGTGACAAACTGTAGAGTCCATGGACAACGGTA
>JBAMJR010000326.1:95000-147500 GCA_038501785.1 Myoxocephalus aenaeus
TCTGCCTGATGGCAGGAGCGAGAAGAGTCTGTGTTGGGGGTGTGTTGTGTCCCTGATGATGTGGGCTGTTCTCCTGGTTACTCTGGTGGAGTAAATGTCTTGAAGAGAGGGGAAAGCTGCTCCTGAGATGTACTGTGCAGTTTTTATCACACGCTGGAGTGCCTTCCTGTCCTGGGCAGTGCAGCTTCCATACCACACTGTGATTGAGCTGGTAAGGACGCTCTCCACCGTACATCTGTAGAAGTTGCTGAGAATTTTGGGTGGCATGCCAAATTTCCTCAGCCTTCTTATGAAATACAGTCGCTGCTGTGCCTTTTTAATGTTCTGCAGTGCGTTATGAGACCAGGTGAGGTCCTCGCTGATGTGTGTTCCGAGGAATTTAAAGGTTTTCACCCTTTCCACCTCTGTCGCACCTATGCAAAGTGGTGTGTGCTGCACCCTCTTCCTCCTTGGGTCGATAATCATCTCCTTGGTCTTGTCTGCGTTCAGGGAGAGATTATTATCCCGACACCAGGCCACAAGTTCCGCCACCTCTCTTCTGTACGCCGTCTCAGCCCCACCAGTGATCATTCCAATGACCGTCGTATCATCCGCAAACTTGATGATGCTGGTGTTTTCCTGGGAGGCCACACAGTCGTATGTGAAGAGGGTGTACAGCAGGGGACTCAGCACACTGCCCTGGGGGGTCCCTGTGCTCACAGTTCTTGTGTCAGATGTGCGATTGCCAACTCTGACTGATTGGGGTCTGCCTGAGAGGAAGTTCAGCACCCAGTTGCAGAGAGCAGGTGTCAGACCAAGAGTGAGGAGTTTTTCATAGAGTTTGTGTGGGATGACTGTATTGAACGCTGAGGTGAAGTCTATGAAGAGGAGTCTTTCATAGGTGTCCTTGCCCTCTAAGTGCATGAGGGTTGTGTGGATATATATCTTGGCGTGTGTGTGTGTGTGTGTGTGTGTGTGTGTGTGTGTGTGTGTCTCTCTCTCTCTCTCTCTCTCTCTCTCTCTCTCTCTCTCTGTGACGTGTGTTCAATTATAACAAAATTATATTTCACAGCTACTTTAGGATCTCAATTTTGTAAAACAATGCAAAAAGAGTGAATCTGATTGTTTTTAATGTGATTCACTTTGTTTCAGGTATTCTATAAGAAAACATATTTATTTCTATTTCCACTTTTATGATATCCGGGAGAGGATCGATCGACTGATCGGAAGAACGTGGAGGATATGAGGAGGTAGGTAGCCGAATTGACAGAAAGAAAGAGAGACAAGGTGAAGGGAAGACAGAGGTTGTCATAAGAAACAGAACAAGGAATAGAGAGAGAGATACAGAGAGAGATACAGAGAGAGAGAGAGAGAGAGAGAGAGAGAGAGAGAGAGAGAGAGAGAGGTGCCTTTGGGCAGTACTTTCACCTCCACTGACATTTAACTAAAAACCAATCTCCATGTCTGCCATCTACAGCCCCTCACCTCAGGGCAAGAGGGTTGGAGAGGGCTCTGTGTGTGTGTGTGTGTGTGTGTGTGTGTGTGTGTGTGTGTGTGTGTGTGTGTGTGTGTGTGTGTGTGTGTGTGTGTGTGTGTGTGTGTGTGTGTGTGTGTGTCTGTGTGTGTGTGTGTGTGTGTGTGTGTGTGCGTGCGTGCGTGTGCGAGTGTAAGCGCGGCAATATGCGGGCATGGATTTCGGGGGATGAAGCGTACGTTTGTGTGTGTTGAGTGCGAATAGAGAGAGAGAGAGAGAGAGAGAGAGAGAGAGAGAGAGAGAGAGAGAGAAGAGCTCAAGAATGTCCATTGTCCCCTGGGTGAGGTCAAGGTCTCTGTCCCCACTCACAATCATCACCTCCTCCATCTACACACACACACACACATAGCGCCAATAATCATGCCATTGAATCACATATATAATCAGAGAGGAAATGTCCCCTCGTCACCACCATGCCATAATCCTGCAGGAATTGGAATTGGAAAACTTATACAAGGGTTAGCCGGTGCAGCGGGATGGTGCCCCAGGGCCTCGGCAGAGCAGTGGCAGGGAGGGAGGGGGGGGGGATAGCGGGGGTGAAGAGATGACACAAGAGAGTGAGACATACAGTGAGACATACAGAGAGATGGGATTTTAAAAAAGAAATGGAAATGAAGAGTAGGAATTTGTAAAAGAGAAGATGATAGAGATGTTACAGGCTGAATGAAAGCAAGATGGCGAGCGAGAGAGACGGAGGATAAAACACATGTATGAGCGTGTCCTTCCCCATGTTTGACATACTGCTCAGGGTGTTTACGACCCCGCCCGTTCTCTTCTTTAACATCGCTGCAATCTTCAGCGTTTCAGGGGAGAGGGTCTTTGAGCTCGGGTTAACTGCCTCCCCCCGGGGTTCACGGTGACAAACCAACTGGCCCTCCGCCCAACCACCAGCCTCAACTCCACAAATTACTCACGTGGGTAAAGGGTGAAGCATAAGAAGCACAACAAATAGATGTCATTCGTCTCAGTTCCATTCATTCCCGTTAATTTAGACAATTACGATTGGAAGGTTTTCCGGCGCATGGCCCTTGAGTCTCAGTGTGTTGGGTTCCTTTACGAGGCAGAGATGAAAGGAGAGCAACGGTTGGATGACGGAGGAGGAGTACCGGCACTTTATTTAGTGTGTGAGAAATTCTCTTATCAATATATTTTTTGAAGTTTGTTTCTTTTTCATACGCACTTTCACACATAACAAGAATTTTGCGTTGCCAAAAAGGGATTTACACAACAAAACTACTTCGTTCGGATTTCGGAAAAGATCTCGAACAACTTATTTTGGTTAAGGAACGAGGTATGACTTTCTACCGTCTTTATACTTCCTGATTGTGATCAAGTGTTACATTGATTTAACTTCCGCGAGATGTCTACGAGTTACAGTGCACTCGTTCTTCGTAGGCGTAGCGACGAGCACTGTATGAGAACAGCCGCCTCAAAGCGTTCCACTTCAAAGCTCTCGGACCAGCCTGTTAAAACAGACTAATGAAAAGGAGAATACTGTATCTGAGAACGTTAAATATGCTCTAAAAGTCACAGGTCAAGGTTGTGTCGCACAGCCAAGTCTCTATTCTCATGACTCCTTCATCACCTGCACTGTCTCTTCCTCTCCTCCCTCCCATTTTTTCCTTTTTTTTAATCCAGTCTTTCTCCTTCTCATTTCTTTTCATCAGTCTCTGTCGTTCCCTCAATTTGCTCCCTCCACCTGCCCCTGCGTTGTCTTTACCTCCCGCTCCGTCTCCGTCCTCATCTCTCCCTCCTTTCCTTGTTGTCACGGCGAGGCCACCGCTGTCGGGGAAGTTTTCCCAACCTCCTCATCCTCTCATTTTTCATCAGCCCTTCTGTGCTCCCCCCCCCCCCCCCCCCCCCACCACCCCCGTCCACACACAAACACACATCGGCTCCCATCCCCTTCCTCTCCTCTCTCCGTGGCACAAATGCATTTGTTCAATACCTCCAGCAAACAGATTAGTGAGCTGTTATCAGCGACAGGGAGACGGTGATAATGGTTTTCACCACATCTTCTCTCTGCCACAGATTAAAATGGGCCAGGTCACCCATCACACACACACACACACACACACACACACACACACACACACACACACACACACACACACACACACTCACTCACTCACTCACGCACTTTCATGTTCACTCACAAACACATGCAAACACCTGCGTAACCACGTCAATGTCAAATAAATACACACATTTTGATCTAATACACATGATAATACACACGTGTCCTTTCAATTTCATTATGAAAACATATTGTAACTTATATGTTCACACACACACACACACACACACACACACACACACACACACACACACACACACACACTTCCGCAACAGGCGCAATATGCAATCTGTTTTCCTCTTCTGCTCCTCCATCCCCCTCTCTCCTCCTCTCCTTGTCTCTCAGCTCGCCATTGGATTTCCTGTCCAATCTATTGTCGCAAGCCGGGGCCAAAAGATACAAGGTGAAGTCAGTTTCAATCTGATGGGCCATTGTTTTGGCTTTGGCTTTTCACACACACAAACATGGTCACGCACACATTTTATACCAGCCGATTCTCTGCTATCGATCGTATAGCTTCGCCCCCGCAGCTTGTCACCTTGGATGTGTGTTCGAGCATGTGTGTGTGTGTGTGTGTGTGTGTGTGTGTGTGTGTGTGTGTGTGTGTGTGTGTGTGTGCGTGTGCGTGCACGTGTCTGTGTCTGTGTGTGTGAAAATCTGATCAACTTGACACTGCTCGATTAAGTGGCAAAAAGTTTTCTTTTCAAAAGGCTTCAAGCTTTGTTTCTCAAAGCTTGAAGTGCTTGAGATCAGGTCAGGGCCATATTTAGGATGTTAGCATCTTTACGTTTGGCCCGAGTCTGAACATTATGCATCCAACTCTCAGGTGAAATCTGAAGCCAGGTTCAAGATTGCAATTGTAGTGGCTGATGATAGTACCGATAAAAACCTACAGGTCTGCCTGCATCCTAACGCTAAGAAGCACTATAGTAGCAGCTACGTGAATGCAAACATCAGCAGCAGCCCAGACTGGCCTCAGGGAAACTCATCTTTAACCTATGACATCGTCTTCCTACCACTCCTCCAGACGGCTAGACACTGAATGGACGCCCCACTTTAACCCCGGATTGGTCGGCCCAAACTAACTTTAGAATCTGGGCAAAATGTCCACCTGATCGGCTGTTGTTTGACTTGCAGATTGTGCAGCGGTCGCTCAGTCTCGTTTCTGGCTTGTCGGGAATGTTGGTCTGGTAAGGACGCAGTTGTCTTGTCTGAGTGATCTCTATTGTAATTGTCAATGTATTGTACCAGTGTCCTGTCTTTGTGCCTGTTTCCTACAGTATCTCCTAAATCTTCTCACCTTCAACTCCTTGCAGCTCCTACGAGGAGACACGTGATAAGATTATCAATTTCTCAAAAGAGAACATGAAAGTGGGAATGTTTCACAATCCAGGGCAAAATATCTCTTGTCTAATGTCCAGTGGTGATTAACCGAGCTGGCGGTCAGTGCGATGTTTCTCTCCCCTTGTAAACCCCTCCAGCGGCACCCTTAGACCGGTCAATAATTAATGCTAGGGATGCTTGGTGTTTTACGGGAGGCCGCGGCCGTGCTTTATCGTTGTGCCACATCATTCTCATTAGGCCAAATTCGATCAAGATTCAGTGTACACAAAGACACAAGGAGAGAGAACCAGTGAAATACAGAGAGAGGGAAGCAAACCACCTGACCACACAGAACCACCTTAAATAGCCTCTGCTCCTCCACTCTTTATGTCCCTTCCTCTATCACCATCTCCACCTAACCCATTAGTAGGCTTCTCTCGACAACCCTCGGCTTCGGTGTATGTGTGTGTGTGTGTGTGTGTGTGAGCGCGAGAGAGAGAGAGAGAAAATAAAGCGGTTGTGTGATAAGATATACATATTTAATGAGACGGAACGAGATGTGGGTGAGGGCAAGGTCAGGGGTGACACACACTTCAAACATGCATAGCCCCTCATAGACATGTTAACATATACATACTAAGTGAAGACCACACACACACACACACACACACACACACACACACACACACACACACACACACACACACACAGCAGAGTGTGTGAAGTATGGTCTCATTAGGCAGGCTGTATGGGATTAACAACGGCAGTGACATTTGGTGGCTTGTAAGCGACCAGTCTATAGTCTATAAAAACAGACTGCAAAGGTGTGTGTGTGTGTGTGTGTGTGTGTGTGTGTGTGTGTGTGTGTGTGTGTGTGTGTGTGTGTGTGTGTGTGCGTGTGCGTGTGTATGTGTGTGTGTGAGATATAAATGTTTCTACATCTCCAATCTTTGCTCTCATACTGTGTAGCGGACACAAACGCACACACTTGTACACATACACCTGGCAACGGAGGGGCCCCGACATGTTTGATAGGAGAACCTTATTATTTGTCCCCTGGGCATTTTAGCGTTTTTTTTTCAGCTGTAGTCAAAGTGATTATGTGATCCAACTTTTATTACGCAGCTTTGTCCTAATACAAAGCTCCCACCCCAAAGGATTCTGGGTGAACGCATGTGCTAACCGTACCGCTGTCATTTTCTTACATTTTCTCGTCCTCCCCGCTTGCTCGCTGCCTACCTCTCCTCAATAAACACATGCAAACCCACACAAGCGCACCTACACACGACGGCTGCATATTCTAACGCACACAGACACACACACACACACACACACACACACACACACACACACACACACACACACACACACACACACACACACACACACTACAATTTACCATCCTGAGGGTGGCGGATGGCAGAGCAGGCTCAGCAGGCAGTGGCTGCCAAATAAGCCAATGTAGAGGAGATATTCTGGTTAATGAGCTGCAGAAATACAGTTCTCACCTAGTGTGTGTGTGTGTGTGTGTGTGTGTGTGTGTGTGTGTGTGTGTGTAGATGTATGTATAAGGGAAAGAAGAAAGGATGGATGGGTGAAAAAAAGTCAATATTTATGCCCCTGTAATGTTTTCGGTCTCACTGTAATCTTCCTTCTCATGTCTTCTTCTTCTGTTCTTCCTTTTTAAAGTCGACTCTCAGCCCTTGCTTGGGTCTTTTTCTGTAGCTATAGGTTCTGACAAGTGAAGCCGATGCGGAAGTGTCTTAAAACTTGCATTCATTCTACTGACCAGCAGGGGGCAACTCCTCTGGTTGCAAAAAAAAAGTCTATGAGAAAATGACTCTACTTCTCTCTTGATTTATTCCCTCAGTAAACCTTGTAAACATTAGTTTATGTCTCAATCTCTAGTTTCAAGTCTTCTTCAATACAGCATGATGTTCATTAAATAAATGATGGTCCATTTAGAGTAAAAGATGGTACGTGCTACGTATGGTAACTTCTGTTCACTGGTTGCAAAAAGTCAAGATGGGGCGACGGCCAAATCGACAAACTCAAGGTTTCCAAACGACAGTCCACAAACCAGCGGGTGACGTCACGGTAGCTGCGTCCACTTCTTACATACAGTCCGTGTACAAAGCCTCTGCTCAGATTTTGGCATCGCCATTAAAAATGGGTGCAGGTTCATAATATATATATATATATCGAGTCTCATATCACAATATCAATATAACATCAATGTATTGCCAAGCCCTTCACACCATGCATTACATTTTGCAAAATTGAACTCTTGTACAGTTGCCGCAAAGACTTTCTGCATAAAACGAGTGATGCAGATGGACGACGCAAGTTCTCGACAGCTAACCGGCCGTTAATCGCTTATATCGCAATCTGACCAGCGCGCCTGAAAATTGGATATTGCACCGCCTGATACAAATTGTGATGTAGATTTTATGGGACCCCGTCTTCCACAGCGTGACGTGCAGCCGTCCTGCAGGATCACTGTCATCACACTGTGTGTGAGGGCCTTAAGGTACGGTGAAGGTTAAGCAATTAAAAGACTTGATTAAGGCTTCAGAAAGAAGAAGAAAAAATGCGAGTTACGGTTTTGGAAAAAAAGGTCAACATTAATTGTTGGAACTGGGCGGGAAGCACTACACGCCCAGACTTTTTCTAATTTTATAAAGGACACACTGCCTCCTGCATTGGCACAGAGTGTTGCCAACGGGCGTAAATCATCATGTGCTGCAAGATATCGACTTACTGGACTCGTGAGGACGCCTTGAACCATTGGGCAAAGGCTACAGTAGCACATCGGTCATGTGATTCTGGTGCCGCCTGCTGTAGTCCTCAGCATCCCATAACAACTATTAACAGCGCTACAGTGTTGCGGCAGTGTGCCAGTGCGCAGTGCATTCATTTCAGAGGTAATGCTCAAAAACAGAGCAGATAAAGAAGGAGCAGCACCTGCTCGGCCCTGATAGTTTCACTCTCTCGCCATCGCCCCTCCGTCACCCTCTCCTTGCTTCTCTTTACCTGCAATTTCATAACTTCTTCTCCTCCTCCTCAGACCATTTCACACCGTCCCTTTCTCCGTCACACTCTCCTCTCCTTTCACTGTCTCTCTCCTTTTCTCTACTTCGTTTCTTTCTCTCTCTTTCTCTCTCTCTCTCTCCACATATCTCCCTCTGTCAGCGCGCCGATGATTATGACTAGTGAGCATAATGCATAGCCATGAATAGGACTGTCCGGCTGATTGTGATGTATAGCTTTTCATTACAGCTCCCCAGCCCCCGTCATTAGGCGCAGGGAGGATGGGTGGAGTTGGTGAGAGAGAGAGAGAGAGAGAGAGAGAGAGAGAGAGAGAGAGAGAGAGAGAGAGAGAATGGAGGCACCGGCAGTGGGGTATCTATTTATCTGCTAATTTGTAAGAAAAAGCCCTCCCCCTCCCCGTGCGGTGGCAATCAGGGGACAAGGTAATCGCCCCGCACGTGCGAGAGGCCCCAACGGCCGGCACCTGATGAAGAGCTATGTGGTGTCAGGCTATTGTGTGAAAGAGAGAAACGGGGTGGGGGGGAAGAGGGAGAGCGTGTTCGTGTGACACACTTTGAAAAGTATCCATCTTATTTTACACAACGTGAGAAAAGGTGCCGAGGTGGTGAGGTGGTGAGGTGATTCCACTTGTTTCCGATGCAAATCGACTTCTTTTTCACAGACCAAGAGTCTGTTTCTTAATAAAAGCAGTCTACCTCATTCCGCCTCCTTTCAACAGCAGCCATACTTGTCTCAGGCTGCAATGGGGATGGATTTCCGTGCATATAACTGAGTCTGAACTAAATGGTGTGTTCAAAGACCGGGTGTTGAATCCTCTTGGCTCTTTGTTACAGAGGACACGTAGACAGACGAGACACAACGTGTGAATTTGTGACCTTTAGATGGGTGCTTAGGCATGTTTGTTAAAGGGACAGTTCTCAAAATATAAAATACTCCTGTTACCTGTGCTATTAATTGTGCTATTAATTGTTTTGGTGTGAGTTGCCTAGTTTTAGAGATAATATGTACTTTTGATTTTGGGGTGAACTGTCCCTTTACCTTTGAAGAGAGCAAAGGAAGTGGTTTCCCTGTGCCTCCAGGCTTGAGAGTGGTATTGATCTACTCATCGAACTCTTCAAAAGGACAAATAAAAAAAGTCTCCTAATTTAGACTCAGACAGTTTGCACACATTGATGCTCTTTGTAAAAATAAAACAATAAAAAGATAAAGAGATTATACATTAAAATGCATTTCGAGACCTTGTACGAGATGAAATGCCTGAAAGGCCTGTTTGAACCGGACGTACCTCGATGCCAGTGCTGGGGAAGCTGGCTCCTCCCGCCTCATCCCGCTGGGAAACAATAACCATTTGGTGTGAATGGCAAACGGCACAAATAGAGGCAAGCGAGTGGGCAACCTGTGCTTGGCCTCTGATAGCCAATCGGATGCACACACTGCCACACGATCCTGGCTGTCAGAAAGGGGAATAAGGGCACAGACATTTGGGGGTGGGCAGTGCTTCTACCTCATCAAAGGTGGAGACATTTCGGGTTGAAAAAAAAGACATAACGAGAGGGGAATTCATGTATTTCTCATTAACTTGTAAATATGCACACGGACACACACACACACACACACACACACACACACACACACACACACACACACTGAAAGGGAAACACAGTGATCAAAAGGTTAATGTATGTGATTGATGGTATTGGGGGAAAAAAAATCATAATATAGTTATGGAAAATGGCCGTTATCAAAGCTTTTTTTTTACATGTCATATTTAAAAGATAGGGTCACAGTTGTTCAACACAAAACAATAGTCTTTTTCAATCAGCATTTAAAACTAAAGACACTTTGTCTCGGACTGCTAAAGCCTCATTGACTCCTCCAGACAACATGAAGTGGAACCTGTTTCAGTGCTCATATGGCCCCCTTAAACATGGCTTGTACTTACTATTTACACATTTGTTTCCTCCACAGATGTTAAGTTGGCAATTACTTTTAACGTTGTCACCCATTGGTGGTGGGTGTCATATTTAAATAATGTTGCTATAGCGGAAGTGTAAGAGTGTTGCCACTGAACAAAACCCTGGATTTCTCAGAATCAACCAGCAGCAGCGCTCCATGTAGAAAGCTGCCCGTGTGGTGGTGTGTGGACCCCCCCCCCCCCCCCCCCCCCACACACACACACACACACACACACACATGCACAGCTGTGTCCTGGTCAGTGAGTGTCTAAAACTAGCCCGATTATGTTGTTTTGCATGTTGGGGAAGTGCGGTGGCGTGACACAGGCAGAGACGCTCACAGCTGTTAGTGATGTCTGGGACCCCAAAAAAATAAAAAATGTAGGAGGCACAACAAAGGAAGCACATGGTTGGATCACACACACACACACACACACACACACACACACACACACACACACACACACACACACACACACACACACACACACACACACACACACAGACACACATACAGAATGAGCAGGATGTCAACATGCTGTCATTAGCTGGAAACTCACCAGACACCATACAAACAATATTCTATGTACAGTGTTAGAAGTTCCGGCTTCTATCAACTTCATAAAGTCTCGTCCGGGATTCCTGACCGACTTAAACAGACTTTTACATTTCACGCAGGGCCACACGACCATTTGTACAGCGGTTGAAAAATGCAGCCAAAGGTTGTTTTCATATTTTCGTCCATTAAAGCTACATAAGGGATCGCTATCACTATTAACTATACGACGTCCCTCTGACAATGAGGCCTGGGGATTGTGCATTCAACGCTGCCAACATGGCCCCCGCCGTATTGGAGCTGCTGCTAATGTCCAAACGAATGGGAATGGGCGGAGTGTCACTCTAGCGCATTAGCCTGGCGAGTGAAAATGGCTTGTTGCTTTCTACACACATCCCCTGGCTCTGGAGCGCTGCCACCCGCTTTGTAGTTACTACTGCCCCCCCCTCCCACACACACACACACACACACACACACACACACACGCAAAAACATACCCACGCTCGACAATTAGCGCGTTTCACTTGATCATGAAATTATGTAAATGACGGAGGAGTCGAGACGCTTGCTTATTCAATTCAAACAGGTCCGCGGCCCCCCATTTACCGGAATTCTGAAACATCTGACTTAATTAGGAGGACGAGGAGGGTCCGGGACCCGGGGAGAGGGATGAGAGGGATGAGAGAGACAAAGACTTTTAACGGCATCCACTCGCCTCATAAAGAGGTTATTAAGAGTCGAGGCTGAAGATGGCCGCTAATGATGTGTTGGGGAAATTAGGCCGATCAAACATTAAAAGCCGCGCCCCCCCACCCCCCACCCCTCCATCCTGTGGGTAGAGAAGCAGCCAAATGGGTCAATTAGAGAGGTATTATTTCCCTCTTTCTGCTCTCCCTCGCTCCCTCTCTCAAGGAAAGGGAAAACAAGTGGAGGCTGATCTGCATAAAGTGTTTATCAAGACAGACATGTCCACTTAGGGGTGATCGCGGCGGAATACCTCATCCGGCTGCATGCAAACGAGGGGGGAGGGGACAACGAGGTCTTCATCGATGGCACCGTTGTGTTTGAGATGGATTTACAGCCACAGCCGAGTGTATTTTCTGGCCCTGTGTCTTCCCACTGTAGGTGAGACGGGCGTGTTTGTGAAGTTGGCATGCGGCAGGTTTTGAAGGTAGAGGAAGCGAGAAAGGGGGTGTGTGGGGGAAGGGGCTATTAGCGGTCCTCAATAAAGAAGTAATTCGGTATCAACCGTATAATGCTTCGGTCGTAAATTAGAATAACCGAATTAAGGCGCAAAGCACTTGAAATTGCCAAAAATAAAGTACAGGCATACATCATGAGAGGACGAGGAGAGTAATGTTCTTGGCAGAGGGTCCGCTCACTATAAATTGCCGGTTTATCCCTTTTCTACTGTGTTTTTACCTCGCCTTCCAAGTGACATATTTTCAATTAACTGCCGCACCCTAAATGGAGTTCAATTTCGACTTCGAGGAGGGAATAAATTCCACAACCTGGCGCCTGGTGGTGGGTTAAATACACTTTAGTCCCGTCGCTCTGCGTGCGCTCCTCTCTTGCGTTTGAGAGCGAAAGAGTGGAGCATGAGAAGGAGGGAAAGAAAGAAAGAAAGAAAGAAAGAAAGAAAGAAAAAAGAAAAAAGAAGAGGCATCAGAGGAGCGGACTGTAATTCTCGCGCAGGGTTTGAAATAAATTAGCTCTTAGCCATTCGGGGTTAGGCTAACATATTAGAATTTTCCATCCGCTTGCTCTAAATCATCTGCGAGTCCGCTCGGCGCAAAAGGGCAGGCTGCTCATCTCTCAACTGGTGGGACAGATTGCATTACTGGGTAATATACCTTTATTCCCCCCCTGCATTTAATCCTCAGAGCGGGGGCTGGGGGCGGCAATAAAACGGCGGAGTCGCGCGTGCGCACAATTACACTTGGAGAAAAAACATGCGCGCAAACACAGGCATGATTTAGATTACACGCCTCACACTTGTATACACGCAGGGATACACCGGCGTCACCATCAGGTGTCATTTTTAATCAGCTGATAACGTCTTTGTGTTTGTGTTCCAGAGAGAGAGAGGTGTCAAAACAGGGTCCACGCGTCTGAAACACTTAGCAAAAACCACCCAGACACCACACACACAGTGTCAGTCTTCTTCTTCAAGTAGCAGGTGTCTTGCCCGTCTCTCCCCCGTGCATCAGTAATCAACCTTGATGCTCACCGCTGTTGCGGCCATTGATTTTTCTGTTCCACATGTGGGTGAAAATTGCACTTTAAGTTACCCTGAGTGTTAAATTAATAATGAAACCACAAGAGTGCCCTCTCCTGACTTTCAATTAACACCGTCAGGATTAGAGAGAGAGAGAGAGAGAGAGAGAGAGAGAGAGAGAGAGAGAGACTATCCATGACACTCGTGCTCAAGGTTTGGGTTTCGATCGTTTTGGCGTCCTCTCATCATGTGGGAGTTAAAAAATAAAAAGAAAGGGGGAAGGACTCCTCTATAGCAATTACAAACAAGTGGAGAAAAGAAAGAAAGAAAAGAGTGATAGCCAAGGGCAGAGTATGGGTGTCCAAATTGGCCAAAAATGGCATTTAAATATGTAATCTATTTAAAAGAACACACTTACGGGGTGCTTCTATTTGCAGCGGAGGAGGAGGAGCTTCTGCTGATGAGGCTGAGGTGAGGTTGGAAGGGGGAGGAGCTATCCATACGATTTCACAACGACAGAAACCTAAATTAGCTGGCAGCTGGCAGGAGGAGATCGCTTGAACGTTTCCCACCTGTTGTTGGCTTTACCGTATGTCACCTCCAGGAAACATCACAGTGATGAACTGCAAAACGGACAAATCACTTATCACGACGTCTCCAGTCGGATTGGGTTGTTAAATTATTGAACAAAAAACATAACATTTCATTTTCAATTAATGAAAGTTGGGTGACTCCCATCACGCGGTGCTGTTTTTAAGTATCAATATTTCAACGACAGCCTTTTCTATGGGGTTAATTCAGTCTCTTTAATGGCAAATGCGCACAGAAAGATTCACAAATGCGCACAGAACAATTCACAAATATATTCAATTCACAAATGCACACAGAAAGATTCACAAATGCGCACAGAACAATTCACAAATCAGACGTCGCCCTCATTTTCAACCAATCACATGAGTGCAGCTCCCCCCTCCCCTACCCACGAGGGCGGTGCCAGCGTACAGTTACGGAATTTGCGGAGGTGATCAGTCAAACAATGGCGCTGGTACACACAACTGAAAGTTGACGTTCTCTAAATACTACAGTTATTGAGTCACAACATGACATTTTAGGATGTTTTCAGGCGAGAAGTTAGTTGTTTAAGCATCAAATCTGTGGTTCGTTCATCTAGAAGCCGCCGACTTAAAAAGATACGCCGACGGGTTGAGGTCCGGCTCGTGGGACAGCTGAGTCCCGCCGGCACCGGGCCAAGAGCAGCCTGATCCCGGCAGGACTTTTTGAAATGAACCGCTGTCTCCGATTTCTCCGTAGCGGTTAAACATTGATTTTATTGATTTTATTTTTACTGTAATTGACCTCCTTGAAGCATATCCTGCTTAATATGTATTTTTTATTTTGAATATATATATATATATATATATATATATATATATATTATATGTAATATATTATGAATATGTAATAATTAATTGTAATTCACAATTAATTCATATGTATTTTTTAATACATTTGATATAATTGCAATCAATTCGGTCAAACGTCAAAAGACACCGCTGTAGTTCAAAGTAAAAGTTAAATTAAAATCTTAAGTTATGAATCTTAACCTTTCCCTCCGTCAAACTGATGTAACGTTACTGTGAATAAATAATAAACTAATAAAGATTGCTCGTTAGTTCCTCAAAACTGAATTATATCTCATGTTTAACCGCTATGGAGAAATCGGAGCCAGCGGATCATTTCAAAAAGTCCTGCCGGGATCAGGCTGCTCTCGGCCCGGTGCCGGCGGGACTCAGCTGTCCCACGAGCCGGACCTCAACCCGTCGGCGTATCTTTTTAAGTCGGCTGCTTCTAGATGAACGGACCACAGATTTGATGCTTAAACAACTAACTTCTCGCCTGAAAACATCCTAAAATGTCATGTTGTGACTCAACAACTGTAGTATTTAGAGAACGTCAACTTTCAGTTGTGTGTACCAGCGCCATTGTTTGACTGATCACCTCCGCAAATTCCGTAACTGTACGCTGGCACCGCCCTCGTGGGTAGGGGAGGGGGAGCTGCACTCATGTGATTGGTTGAAAATGAGGGCGACGTCTGATTGGCTACGGATAGTTCCATATAGAAAAAATGCATTTACGAATCCAAAGGACGGCAGGGGAGTCTCATAAAAGCCACTCGTAAATGTGAAGCTTTTCACAAACAAATGCAGAAATATATTCGTGATTTTTTTTTTATACATTGATATAAATCATTGGAATGTATTTGTAAACCCTTCTGTGTGCATTTGTAAATCAAATATATTTGTGAATTGTTCTGTGCGCATTTGTGAATCTTTCTGTGTGCATTTGCCATTAAAGAGACTGAATTAACCCCATATTTTCTGAATAAAACTTTCATTTTCACAGGAAACAACTTGGTTAGGTCCAGAAAAATATTTTGGTTTGGGCGTTGCTTAAAACACGACATGACCAAATAATCAACGTTGACTTCTCGCTTCACACGTGGGCACGATCAACGGTCTCCTGGTGAAAGAGCAGTTTTGTTGTACCCAGCCACCGTCCCAGCCTGTGTGTTTCTTTTTTGCAGTCTCGTTCCTCGTTCATGATTACGCGGAACGTATATGAATTAATTTCATTGGTATTTATATGAATAGCAGCGCACTCATTTCTGTAGGTATAGCTACGAACGCTGTATGAGAGCAGCCTGTAACTTTCAAATTTGAATATATTTTTCTTTCTTTTCATTCTTACAATCAAACATGTATTCAAATTGAGAATAGTGGTTGACAACCTGAGGAAGAGTTACATTAAGAAGTGACGGTGAATGCCTCACTCAGAATTTGGACACATTTCTGTCACTTACTAGAGTTTCCCCTGCACAAGTCAGCTTTCACCCCGAGTAAACTTTTAAGCTTCAAAACCGAGACTCCCCCTCAGTTCCTCTAGTCAGGCCGTCCCGTCAAACAGACACACGTCCACAGGAAGCCAGAGCCAGCGAACACGCAGACAGACAACACGCCAAGCCACGGGGCACGCAGGTGCCTACTGGCAGCTGGCCCAGCTGGACACACAGACTAAACAATTAAAGAAACAAAAAACGTTTACAAAAAATCAATTGAGAAAAGAAATCATGGCACGCAACCCTCGACAAACCCATTTCTAATTTTTAGTATTTAAGAACAACAAATCAGTTATCAAAAGCACTGGTCTAATTCCTAGATTCATAAAAGATGAATTATTTCTTGATCTTGACGAATACAATCGAAAGAACATTCTGCTTCACCCTGTCATAACACACACACACACACACACACACACCCTCTGAGAGTGAAGTCCACCACAGTGATGGCAGGAAGAGTCATTTATTCAGGTGCTTCCTGTGAGTCCTTCATGTTGGAGGTTTACCTGCAGTGTCGTGATGTTTTCAGGAAGTGCTGTGTTGTGAGGACTGGCTGTGATACTGCAGGTGTCGGAACAATCACACTGAACTTCAGTGAGAGTTCAGCACCCACGTGCGCACACACACACACACACACACACACACACACACACACACACACACACACACACACACACACACAGTTGTCAGCAGTCTTTCCTGCTTTCAGGATAGTACAGTCTGGTCTCTGTCCGTCTCTATAACGCTTTCCTCTTCCTCCTTCTGACCGCCACACACACACACAAACATACACACACACACACACACACACACACACACACACACACACACACACACACACACACACACACACACACATGCGGTGTGCGCATCTGTTGTTGTTCTCTTGATGTACTCCACAGTCCAGTGTGCTCAGATCATCCTGGCTAATAACTTCCTGTTTCCTGTTTCTGACTCTGGTACTTCCTGCCTGACTGAGCCGCGTGGATCGGGGGGCCTGAAAAACACACAACTGATGTCACACTCCCTAAAATAAATGTTTTATTATTTTATTTTAGCACCTGTAAACCAGATTGTTGTTATTTAATGGTCCAGATTCCATTTTTTTTTTTTATATTTAAAACAATCTTACAGTAATGAGAACAACAAGCAGGATCTGTATCAGCGGGCAAATGACTAAAAACCCAGCAAGAGTCCTGTTTCCAAAATCCTATTTTATATATTAACCCAATTGTCAGAAAAAGTTTTGCCCTTAAGATTAAAGCCTTAAGAGGAGTAAGGCTTTAAGGCTTTAGGAGACAAGCGGTGCTGTGCTAAAATAACACTGCACTTTACACTATACACACACACACACACACACACACACACACACACACACACACACACACACACACACACACATAGCAGCCAGTTTCCAGTCAGCACTCAGCGTCATCCCAAACAGTGAGTCAACTTTGTTCTCTTGTTGTTGCTCGGCCGTCCAACCGCTCGATGCTGACAAAGACAAACGGAGCTCCACAGGATGTTTACCACACCTGTATCCTTCACCTACTCTCTCCACTGGTCCACTTCCCCCACCCCACATACACACACACACTTATTTTGTTCCCCGGTCCATCCTCTTCCTCAACTCCTCCTTTCGCCCCGCCCACCCCTCCCACCCCACTTTCCCAGACAGTCATTCAGCTCTTTAACAGCTCGCCGCGGTCGCAGGAAATAGCGCGACGGTGAGCTCATGTCAGCTTCCTGCCCTGACGCATTCGCGCGATGTTTTGGCGCTGGCCAAGGTGAAACGGGGCAGCCGGGGGCTTGTGCCATGGAGCGCAGAGGCCAAAGTGGCCCATCCCATGTATTCACTCCAGACGGGGTCGACACGGGTCCAGTTGATTTCCTCGCCCTGTCAATCGTCTTCCTCTGTGAGGCAATACAATCAAACATAATTAACTTCTGATGAAGGGACCGAGCAGGTTTTTCCAAAAGGGATGCAGTCTTCGTTTTGCAGTGATAGCACACAAATAAATGATGCAAAAAGAAAAGAAACGGGTTGGGGACTGTGAATGTCATCGGTGTGCTCACTCCTCTGTCAGGGCCCGCTGACTGTGGCTTGTCTCCGGCTGGTCTCACACATCATTCACTAATGAGTGAGTGACATCTGCTGGGGGCCCGTGTGACAGAGCGCTGTCACACGGGCCCCCAGCCTGACACTGGGAAAACATGTCTATCCATCCATCCATCCATCCATCTGTCCATCCATCCCTTCATCCGTCCCTCCGCCGTCTTGCGGCAGCGGGCGTGTTGTAAAAATGTAAAGGTCGGACTGGAAATAAATAAATAATATGTATTTATAATTGTGGCATATAATCAATTTTTTTTCTTCATATTAATTTGTGATAAAAATTAAAAAGACAAAAGTAATTGCTAATAATAGAAACACATTTCCTTCACCTTTAGGATGTCTATAATTGGGTGGACCACAGGGGTTTTACATAGCTCGCTCTGCATATCACTGACACCCGGTTGGAGCCGTCTCCTCCGCCCAGCTCACTCATAAAGCCCCTGTGCTTCTGCTTGCATCAGCACTCGACCTCATAACAATTTGTGAACAGTGGATTATGAGCTTCTTCCCCACAGCGAGACTCCAGGTCTCCGCTTTTTTTTTTCTCACCTCCCGTCGCGCCGATTGACGGACGACGGCGTTTTGATAATCTACTTTAAAATGGTAAAAGATTTGCACTCGGCTTATCGCACGGCCGTGTGCTTCTTGGAGACGCGTGAGATGTGTCTGAAGGCCTTTAATATGCCCATTAGCCTCACAGCTACGTCTCTCTTAGACAGAGTGAGTGGTGAGAATTGTGAGCTCCTTTTATGATCTTCAACTCTCCACTGGGCTAAGTCATACATTACATTATTATCAGAATCAGAATCAGAATCAGAAACCGTTTATTTGCCAGGAATGTTTACACAAGCGAGGAATTTTTCTCGGCGGAAGGTGCATACATTAGACATGAGACGTTAGACGAGACAAACAACAATCAACAATCAACAATCAACGAACAATAGTGCAATGGGTATTAAATTAAATTAAAGTATAAGATAAAGTGCTCAGAAAAACAGATAACGTTAATCTAAGTGTATGTTAAAGTGACATGTGTGTTTAAGTTAAAAAGTGTATGTTAAGTGGCATGAGTGTTTAAATATGAAGTGTGCAGGGGAGTGACCGGTAAGAAGAAAGAAAAGAAAGAAAAGAAAGAAAAATAGTCCTGGGGTGACAGAGTCAGTCAGTGGGGGACCCGGGCTCTGTTGATGAGCCCGACTGCCGACAGGAAAAAACTGTTAGTGTGCCGTGAGGTCTTGGTCCTGATGGACCTCAGCCTCCTGCCAGAGGGAAGGGACTCAAACAGTCTGTGTCCAGGGTGAGAGGGGTCAGCTACAATCTTTCTTGCCCGCTTCAGAGTCCTGTAAGCGAACAAGTCCTGGAGGGACGGCAGATTGCAGCCAATCACCCTCTCAGCAGAGCGGATGATGCACTGCAGCCTGCCCTTGTCCTTGGCAGTGGCTGCAGCATGCCAGACGGTGATGGAGGAGCAGAGGATAGACTCAACGATGGCAGTGTAGAATTGCACCATCATTTTCTTTGGCAGGTTGAATTTCTTCAGCTGCCTCAGGAAGAAGATCCTCTGCTGGGCCTTCTTGACTTCATCCTTTACATACCACTCGTTGCTATGATTGACACCTAGAGAGCACGGCCACTGGATTCATCTCAAACAACTCTTGTGATGTCGAACACCAGAAGATTCAAACGTCTCAAACGTCATGTCTGCTGGCATTAATCCCACTCCACACTTGAAGTTTCACACCTCACTTAGCTCTGTTAAACGTCGCTCTGCAGCAAGATGGAGAGCTAAGGGGTGGGGTTGAGAGGAGGTGGAGGGGCGGGAGAGGACAGAGGATGTTAGAGGAGAGGAGTGGTGGAGGAGGAGAAGGAGACGGTGGAAGGAGACGGTGGAAGGAGACGGTGGAAGGAAACTTTGGCGTGACTTTGGCTGTGGATTTACGCTGGTAAACGGACTGTGTTAGCGCCTTGGACCTTTTACCAAGTTCACACACGTCAAAAGGAAAAAGAGAAGAAACTGATCTTTGTTCTTGGAGTTGAGCTAATGTTCAGCGCAGTGGGACTTTAATTTCTATTTCAATGCCATTGCTGTCAAAATAGTGTATGTGTATATTACTTGTACTAGGACTGGGACTAATGGTTTTGCATTTCTAAACTCACAATATGTATCAGACGGTAAGAGTATTGATTTCGTACCGTCCATGCAGCCATTGATCCCCTTTGATTTTCACGACCAAACCGTCTTCATAGGAGCAGTCCATCCAACAGTTGGTCAATCTAATATTTACAATCACACTGTGGTTGTTGTGTGTTGCTGAGGTTGAGAGTTCTTGGTATATGTCAGTATAGCACAGTACGACATATGACTATAGACGGAACAATACTGGCTTTTTTTAGGCCGATACTAATATTGATTTATGGAGTTTTACTTATATGCTACATAAACAAGTAGCATAACACGAACAACATTTGACAGCGACAACAATTGATACAGATCCCTGGGATTATTTTTATTTTATATATAATTGTGACCAAGATGCATAATGAGTGGGACGTTTTACAGTGTGTACAAACCAAGTTGCTCGTTCCTCAACAAAGGACAAACCAAAGTTGAAATTCCTTGAAACCTTACTTCAGTATTTCGTCCTGTTAATTTCTCGTAACAGGTTCACTGCGATGGATTACCTCAAACAAGCCCTTTAAAATGATGTTCACACCAATTTGAAATAACCAGAAACAACAAATGGCTGCATTTCTTTTTAAAACCAAAAGTTGCGCACTTCAGAAAATACTCAAAAACACGGTGAACTGTGCGATTGTGAAAGTTAAGAGCTAACGCATAGAAAAAACAACAGTATGGTCCTACGGAAGGTTGCATTGGTCATCAAAATCCACTCAGCACGCGGTTTAACTTGTAACTCGGGTTGCTGTTTGTATGCAACAGCTCGAATGAGTTAGCCCAAGTGCTGAATAAATCCCTGCCATGCAAAACAGACAAGAGGCTGACAAAGAAAATAAGGGGGCCGGAGGTGAGGTGATTGGGGAGGACTTGTTTTGCTTGCCTGGTCCTACCTCCTGTATACATGCGGAACACAAATATCATTCATTAACAGTAATGTGCCATCTTAACGCTGATGGATGGGGACGCAGGCCCACAGACTCTCTCTCTCTCTCTCACACACACACACACACACACACACACACACACACACACACACACACACACACACAAAGCTATAAAACACACAGAGACTATTTAAAGACGGACCTGCTGGGGAGCTGGGATTGGCTGACTATCTGTCACACACACACACACACACACACACACACACACACACACACACACACACACACACACACACACACACACACACACACACACGCATACTTTTACACACATGCAAGCAGGCACAGGCCAAGTCGTACACGCAGAATCCCGGAGCTCAGGTGTCGGGCTAGCATGCTGCAAATGAAGACATTTCCTACAGCTGGCAACCTTTGATGGCTCTATGATTCCTCTGCTGCTCACTAGCACTCCGCAGAGGACACAAGAGATGTAAGAGAGAGAGAGAGAGAGAGAGAGAGAGAGAGAGAGAGAGAGAGAGAGAGAGAGAGAGAGAGAAAGTGACCGACCTACATAAGTGGAGAGGAACAAGTGACACGGCGAGCCGGAGAAAGACGGTCTAAGCCTCAGGGACAGCAGATAGCAGCTGTGAGGCATGAAAAGGCGTCTTTGTGGGGGGGGTTTAAATAAAAAAATGCCTCATTCCTGCGTTATATTCGAGACATCCCAGCATCATTAACTCAGGCCAGATTTCTTCGCAGCACAAAACCGGAAGAGGGCACCGTTATTCCAAGTCGAACAAAGGATAAAAGCCTTAAAGGTCAAACGGAATCGTTCAAATGAGAGCAGAACATCTAAACTCTGTTTTGCAGTGTGAAAAAAACCTTTTCACAATCCCTCCCAATAATTACTAAAAAAATAACAGCCGTACACCATGTCCTTCCTCAGCGGTGTGTGTTGTAGGGATTGTAATCTATCAATCAATATTTCTTTCTTTCTTTTTTCAGCGGTCTTCATTGAGCAACACTTTCCACAAGCCTTTGTGGGTAAAATGTCACCAATTCGACAGAAGCTCTGGAGGTTGTCCTAACACCCTTTTTGTCACAATAAAACATGGATTTAAATACAAGCTTACCACAGGCAATTATTAAGAGTTTCTGTATCATTTCATCATAACAAATCTGGAAGGAAGTGCTTTCAAATGGAAGGCTTATTAAATATTTTTTGGAAAGTATGAGTACTGTTTATATTCAGAATGAATGGAAAAGTGTATCTGAGATTGTATGACTAATGTCTATTTTCCAATTAGAAGTACCATCACACATTTAGAAAACAAATGTATTAAAATAAAGCATATATCAAGACAGACACGTGACTTACACAAGTCTATTATTCAAGAAAATAGCAGGAAAAAAATCAAATCAACGAGCCAAAACTGGATCATAGATGTAAAACTCAAATCACATCAATTACAAAAAATACCCAACACACAGTATCCCTTATTGAAGTACATTTGTAAAAACAAGTGACTTATACAGCACCACAAAGAACCAGACCTCTTCATGGCTACATCCAACCTTGACTCACACACTATAGGTGGGAGTATATTATAAATGTCAAAGTGGATAATTCAAAATTATTTGGGGACAGGCCCTGTCCATGGTGCTGAGTGTTTGTGCCCAAGGACAAACTCCAAGTTCTATACAACCACATATAATAGACCAACAGAGAGGGAGGGGGGGGGGGGGTTGTGTTTTGATCCACCCACCGGCGTATTTGAAGTCCGCTGTCTATCATGGCTGCAACACTAGCGGAAACCCTGTCAGGTCATCTCCCACTGGACTCAACTCTTCCCACCACGGACACTTCCACCTGACCTTCCTCCATAAGAATGCACTCAAGTTCCTGTGAACCTGGAGCAGTGCAGGCCCACCTCTCACCTCTCGAGGGCCACTGTTTCCCCAGGATGATAAAAAAACAGAAAGAAAAGAAAAGAAAAAAATAAACTCAAAGAGATACAAAAAAACAGTGAATGTAATATTACAAATATTTCAGCACTTTTATTAGAATGATATTTGTTCCTTGATTACGTTTTTTTTCATATTTTATTTATTGAGTAAACTGTCCAATTATTTTCTTTTTTATTTCAATGGAGCAGTTATTTCCGGAAAATCCCCCGAGAAAATTATTATTCACGAGCTAAACCTCAAAGCAGCCACAAAAACGTTGTCTATAATGTCCCTCTTACTGACACATAGAGAAAACACAGTTGTTTTCATTGAATGTAGGAAGTAATCTCAACTAAAAAGACAAAGAAGTTGGACCAGCAAAATGTCCCAACGTAAGATCCACACTTTGTTTAAAATGCCCTCTCCACAAAGATCACCCACATTTAATGAATTTAAATTCAGGAAATGTTTAAGGCCTCATTACGTTGCGCTTGCAGTTTCTGCAAACCAAACAAATATTGATGCCCCATGTCAGCCAAAGTCCGTCAGCCAAAGTCCCTCATTCAAAATAATGAATGGATACATGCTTTACTGATGCTTTATTATCAATGAACAGGATTTCTAAACCTCACGCGGCTGACCAGTGACGTGATGATGTCAGTGATGACAATGAAAACCTTTCCCGGCCTCTACCATCCCTCCACGACGCATAGGACAAGAGGCAACCAGGCCACCAGGGACTGCAATTCATGGGACATTTTGAGAAACATGAGCAATAGCTAGCCTGTGTTATGAAGCAATTGCTTCATAACACAGGCTACTAAAACTCTTAAAAATGGGCTTAAACATTGGTCCCAATTGGTAATTAGCAACGCGACAATGACATATTGCCATTTACATTTATTTATTTATTTATATATATATTTATATATTTATATATGTATATCTATATACTTGAAATAGATCTTTGCTATATTGTCTGCTGTAAATTATCTGTCTTATCAATCTTGTGTAACAGCAAAATAAATAAAATGATGAATAAATAAATTACCATTTGTCTGCCTTTGACAGGGATATGCTAATCAGGTTGCCGGTCAGTTATTCCACTTTTCCTAATACATTTTCTCAATTTGATCCCCGGTCCAACATCCCATCACGTGCTGGCTATTCAGATGATAATGTTAAGAGATTAAAGAGAGAGAGAGAGAGAGAGAGAGAGAGAGAGAGAGAGAGAGAGAGAGAGAGAGATTCAAATGATGATATTAGAGGAGAGGGATGGTTAGAGAGATGGCTGCTGTCACCGTTATGCGTTCATGACACCTCAATGTGCAATAGTCATTTGTGTGTGTGTGTGTGTGTGTGTGTGTGTGTGTGTGTGTGTGTGTGTGTGTGTGTGTGTGTGTGTGTGTGTGTGTGTGTGTGTGTGTGTGTGTGTGTGTGGCAATATGGGAATTGATGCAGAGGGCTGACCTCCTCTGCCCCTCTCATTTCCATGCAGCCATTTTAGTTCTTTTTCAGAGTCGGCAGAGCCATCGTGGCTCAACCGGGGAGCCGTTTGTCCTCATTAGAGCGGTTCTGAACCAAACCCGGGGAACAAAGCAGGGTGCTGGGAATCCATTTTTGATGTTGTACAACAGCTGAGAAGAGAAGAGAAGAGAGCCGTCCTCTCATTCATCACTGCATGGTTAATTAGTGTTTACGTTTTTTTAATACACATGCCATTTGCACAAATTAGAAATTAACAAGGTCGTGATTTATGACGAGAGGTTGAGGATGCCAATAAAGAAATCATTTCGACTAGTTTCCGCCTGGCTGGTGTTTCGTGAAGCACCAGAGATGTGACACAAGCATCTGTTTATCTGCGCGGGACCGCTAGACCTGATGATATGTGAGCTCCAATGAGCATTATCATACCGAGCAAAATGCCTTGATATATAAGTCCATGCTGCCACGCCGGCGTTATGGTTATGGATTAGGCACATTCCATAAGTGCGGGACTGTGCTGTGAGCGAGGCAGAGATGTATCGGCCGTATAAAAACTGAATCTGTGATGTAGTTAATCATTTTTTCAGCCGGCTCTTTCTCTCCTTTAACACCGATGCAGGGCCGTATTTTTTACGGGCAAAATCCTTTCGAAAGCCGCTTCCTCTTCAGCGTCTGTGTGCACCATCTCCCTTTTTCTTGTTCTCCACCTCCATCGGTTTCGGCATTGCCTCATCTGTTTCATTCAGTTTGATTTTACTCCACTTTCCCCTCGGCTCAGAGCGTCTTCACTGCAGAGCCTTCCCCTCTCCCCTGCCGCCGCACTCCTTTGTCCCTCCATCTTCTCCGAGCCGTTTCATGTACAGACAGGTAACAATCAGGCTTTTACTGGAGGCAGTCGAGTATGAATGGCCACCGTATCCTCAATACACCTGTCAAAGGTCATTTTACAGTGCTGGAGACTAAAACACACCCGTACACACTCACTGCACAGAGACACGCTAGAGTGGAGAGCGGTCAGTGACAAATGGTGACAGATTGATCCAGTGTGAGTCCAGTCGGTGTCACCGGAAAACATGGGAGAAGTGGATTCAGTGTGTGTGTGTGTGTGTGCGTGTGCGTGTGCGTGTGCGTGTGCGTGTGTGTGTGCGTGTGCGTGTGTGTGTGTGTGTGTGTGGGTGGGTGAAAGAGCTTGTGGTTCCCTTTATTGTTGCTCTGTAACTCCACCGGATGAAAGCAAAGGCCTCCAGAATCCTGAACCAATGGGTTTGTGAGATAAAGAATTAAACACAGATATAGTTTGACTGTTACACCTGTAAAGATATGCATTGTGCATTGAACTATACCACAGATGCTGTAATTACAAGGCTGTGTAATCACCATTATATTGTGAGTAACTTTTATTTAGAAAGGCAGCTTAAAATACTGAGGCTTTTGATGTCTGAAAAACACAAACACCGTAAAGAGTGTTGAGCATTGGTTGAATATCAGCATTTTCTCTACGGGCATCTCAGTGTCAATCAGAATCAATGAAATGTCAAGGATGCAGCAGTTCTAGATTAAAGTCAATGTTGAGACCCCAATCTGTGATTGTGTGTGTGGTACCTCATCTACACCAGTGAATATACCAACCATACAAGCCAGCATGTTTTCACTCTCAACTCGTCAGATACGGCAGTTTAGTCAATGGCCCTACGCTTCAAACTATGACGCTCAGCGTGACCTTATATGCTACGAGTAAAGGACGAAGTGAGGTCACGTAGTATAAAGAGCCATAAAGTCAGCATAGGGAGGATGTCCAGTTGGATAGTGGATGGATGAGTTAGACCAGGGGTCAGCAACCCAAAAAAAAAGCTGCAAAAGCTATTTGATATCACAGCTTATAAGGTTTTATATATAGTCATATTATATATACAAAAACTATAGTTTGTTCTATTTATGAAATTATAGAACAAGAATAAAGACAATTATTGACATTGTATTGCTATTTTACCTGTTATCACTATCAAACTCTTATGAAGAGGAGAACAAAACATTTTACTAACGGACGTTTTTACTAACGGACGCCTCACTATCTCACGAGCTGCCACAGAACCAGCAGCAGTAGTTGAGTTTGGAGACGTGATCCACTTCCTGAAAGTATATTTAATTTGCTCAGTTTGCTGCATTTGCAAATGCTGTGTTTTTTTTCTGGAAGAGTCTTTCAACATTAAATATTTTGTTGTTTGCTAATTTCTCACCACATATAAAGCATACAGGTCAGCCATTAACGTTGGCAGTGAAAGAAAATGAATACGTCCAGACAGAATTAAACTCTCTACTTTTCATTTTTTATTTATTTATCCGTTGACAGTTTAGCGAGGGCTCTGCAAATCACGATTAGCCACCTGCAAGGGAAGGTGCTAGGCAAACACAGGATTTACACCCAGGAGATTGGTGTTCATGTCCCATGTTAAACCAAAAGTCGACGTAACGTTGCTATATTGCTGACATGACGTGGTCTACTTATCTACAATATGGTTACGTTGCGTAACGTTGTTACGTTGGATACATAAAGTAGTCTAAGTTACATAGTGCTGTATCCGTCCTGTAGTCTACTTAACTACATGACGGAGGTTACATATCGTTGCTATGTTGTGTATGTAACGTAGTCTAGGTTATGTAACGTTACTTCGTCACATGTCCAACCTAGTCTACTTAACTATCTCACAGAGGTTATGTAACGTTACCACATCGCGTACGTAACTTAACCGAGGTTACGTACCGTTGTGTATGCATAGCCTAGTCTACGTAACTACTTTACGGACATTACGTAACGTTACTACGGTGTGTATGTAACGTTACTACGGTGTGTATGTAACGCAGTGGCGGAACACAGGAACACAGGAGCTGTGCAATGAGAAAATAAGCTAATAGGGAAAAATAATTATAATACATGTAGTGTATTTGTGAAAAACAATTAAATTATAAAATAGCTATAACTTTTAATTATAAAAATATATATATATATATATATATATACATATATATATATATATATATACATATATATATTAGTGCTGTCAAACGATTAAAATATTTAATCGCGATTAATCGCATTTATGTCATAGTTAACTCGCGATTAATCGCAATTAATCGCAATTTTTTGCATTTTAATGCTCTTATCAACATGAAAAAGTGGATTGGCTTGCTTTATTTTATTGAAAAACAACTGCCAAACAGGGCGGTACAAAATAAAATTACTGCACATTTCAGGTAAACAAGGGTTTACAAAATAAAATTATAGAGTGCACCAGGCATGAAAACGAGTCAGGGGTGAAAAAGGTGAGAAGGATATTAGCCCTCTAGGGGGGTCCGGGGGCATGCTCCCCCGTAAGAACAATTTAAATATTCCATATTTTAAAGCATCAATCTGATGCATTTTGAGATGCTTTTTATGCCAACCTGGGGAGAGCTGGAGAAACTTAACTTCAGCCATGAGTCAAAAATGATTATGGCCTCCTTACTAAGTATTATGCAAGCCATTTCATGCCAGCCTGTCACTGGGTCTAACATTTACAGTATATGAGGCACAATGTGGTAAGGGAGCGCATGGCTGCCTTTGTTAGCACAATTTATATCTTTGATGCAGAGAATGCATCTGGTGAATCCCTGCCTGTTGATTTTGGAGAATACATCTCCTAGATGAAAGGACACCTCTTGCCCTTTTATTGAGATCTTGCCTTCCAGTTTTAGCCACGACCAGTTCCAGCTGCATTTCAATCCAGCATCCAGCTGTTTAACAATGGCTGCATCCTTCTCCCCTAACACACTCATTCTGGAAAAATAATGTTTGTATTAGTGTTAACTTCTAGTTTAGCCTTATTCAGACCTGCCAACCTTGATATATAACCTATATATTGATAAGTCATTAAATACTCGTCATGCATTATATTGCATTGCATATAATGTGTGCTGGTCAATTAGTCTAAAATTAATTTTAGACTAATTTTTACTAGCGTACTTTGACGTCAAAATGCGTATCCGCTACGCAAATTGCGTACAGGTTGGCAGGTCTGCTTATTGATAGAACGGTGGACGACTTTACCTTCTGCCTTGTCAGTCCCCTCACCTCAAAATCTGCCTCCTCAAAAACGGTAGCGTTATGCCGTATTCACACATTTTCCACCGGAGCTTTAGCTAGCTGGCTAACGTTGCGTTCTCTCCTGCTGTGTTCAATGTGTTCACTCGCGCTCCCTTCTGGCACGCGCACCTGTTCGCAGTTCACTGAATATCATTCATTTTGCCGTATCGCGCTCACCATTCATTCATTTCAAACCGTAACGTTAGCCTAGCTTCCAAGCCCAAACGGCGTGCCTATTGTTTTGCTTCCGGTTGAGCTACATCCGGCGTGGTGCTCGCGAAAAAAAATAATTGAAAAATAAAAATGCGTTAACGTCGTTAATAAAATTGACGGCGTTAAAATGGGTTTGCGTTAACGCCGTTAATAACGCGCTAATATGACAGCACTAATATATATATATATATATATATATATATATATATATACTTATTTCAAACAAAACCACAGTCGTTTCTGAAACCTAACCAAGATGTTTTGTTGCCTAAACCCTGCAGTGTTTTCAGGTAATGAGCAGAAATTGAGACGTGCAAAACTGATGCTACAGAGTAATAGTTTCAAAGTAAATTTTATATTTTACTTCTCATTATACAATTGTTCTAGGGCCATGATCTTTAGTGAAATATCTGCACTGTGAAATCATTTGTTTGACTCAGAGGATTATAGAAGACTTGAGGTCCGGATGTTTGTGTGGCAGATTTTGTTTTTAGAGCTCAGAATATGAGACAAAGCTCTTTGTTAGCAATTATAAGCTGCATGCCAGACATTGTGTTCTTTTTTTTTCACCACAGCAATGATATTCTATTGAGTCACATAATCTCACCCTGTGAGATCACATTTACAACATGAAACACTTGTTGTGTTTGAAGCTTGTTTCCACTGCCCCCAAGTGGCCAAAAAGTTATTGAATGCAGGTTTAGTTTTTTGGCCATTTTGTGCCTTCAGTAGATAGCAACAGCGGAAAGATGAAGGGAAACAATTGAGAGCGAGAGATGCAACACAGATTCAAACCCTGAAGTTGTGGTTCATGTTAGACCTCTTCACCCCTCAGTACACCGACATTATCTTCATATATCATTGAGTGATATACCTCATTTTACATTTTCTTTCCACATATTAACGCCAACTACAAAATTGTCAAAAGGTGAAAGAGTATTGAAAGGAGGGGACATTTGTATGAAGTGATTGTGTTCTCCTATTCGCCACAATAAATTCCCCCCGCTTTGTCCTGGTTTCACCTCCCTCCAGGCTACATATTCACTCTCATCCCTGCATTGAAATTTATGAAAATCATCTCTGTAATATTCAGCGAGTGCCTGTCTGCTATATATATTTATATATAACAACCTTATTAAATCAGTTCAAGTAGGACGATCCCATGATTACATTGAAGTGTGTGTGTGTGTGTGGGGGGGGGGGGGGGAGAAAAATCAATGCCACTAGGTAATTGCATATTACAGCGTTATTTTGTGCATTGATATTGATAATACGTATGTTTACATTTGCCGTGATTAAAATCAATGCCGTAAAGTGAGTTATGACAGCGTGGCCTGATGGGACGGCTTTATGGCTGAGAGGGACTAATGAGGTGGTTGATGGTGAGGAAGGATTGCCTCCATCCATCCAAAACTTCCTGCGAGGGACCGAGGGACCGCTTCTCACTGACTGTCGGTTAGTAGCACGGCGTGCAGGGCTCTTTTCTCAAGATACATTTTCACAAAACATCTCAAAGATTATGTCAGTGGTGAGACCATTGTGATTTAAAAATTCAATGCATGGTTACGTGAGCCGTTAAAGCAGTGGTTCTCAAACTTTTTCTGTCACGCCCCACTTTGGAGGAAGAAAATGTTCGGACCCCACCGCCCCAACAAAATTGTAACAAAATGGTCCAACTTTTTGTGACTCCTCCATCCGTGCTTTTTTCAAATAATAGAATAAAGAAAATTAAAATCCCTTTCAAGTAAACCAGATTGCTCCATCAGACAAAAAATAATAACATGTGCAATCATTTTGTTAGAACAATGCAAATAAAGTTATATCTGTGCAAAAAATAACTCATATTTGGCAAATAAATGATGTATTGTGGCTGCAAATAACCTGTTTTGCACTAAATATATATTTCAAGATAATAACAATAATGTTCAACCTGTGCAAAACAAAATGAGTGCAGATGTGTGAGCATCAAGTTGTATCAGCATTAGTGAATTGACAAATCACGGTGAAAGGCGGAGCTCCACACAGACTCCACAGGCTGTCAGCTCCTGTTACAGGTAAGAACACACAGAGGAGGGAGGCGGAAACTATAGAGTTTGGCTGAGCTAACAGCACCGGATTCTTATTTTTGCGCCGTTTTTTCGCGAAGATATGAATATTTAAAGAAAGTAAACACTGTCAATCACGTCGGCGTGAATGACCAAAAATGACTCCAAACAGAACGAGCACATCATATCATTATTGCTCATATCTTAAGCCATGTTCGTTGCCAATGAATGGAATGCCATTGAATTAGATATAGATATTTACATTTACAGACTGAATTACAACGACCTTGGTGACCCCTTCACTTTTCCTTTGGCACCATCATAAGGTCAAAATTAGAATGTTTTGTCAAATATGACCAAAAACCTGCAAAACTAGTGGCATTCCCATCAGCCTCGGTTGTTATGTGTGTTAAGTGATCATTAGCAAATGTTAGCATGCAATAACCTAAGCTAAAATGATAAACACGGTAAACATTTTACCTGCAAAATATCCGTATGGTCTTAAACAAACACAGGACGATCAACGACGAGACCGGTGTTCTTGTCCCAAAGTGGTGTTGAGTTATTTTGGACATGTGTTTTCTACTTGTGTTACGTTGTTAACGTTTCACTTAGTTTAGTTACTTATTTTAAGCCCAACCATGATGTTTTTCCTGAACCTAACTAAGTGGTTTTGTTACCTAAACCTAAATTCACGTAGTTATTTTACACCCAACCTTGATATTATTCGTGAACCTAACTACATGGTTGAGTGTTTTTTTGGGGTTGGGATGAGAACGTGTTCGCATGTCAGCATGCAAATGATTTGAGTGTTTAACTAAAAGCAAAACTGTACATTAGCACAGGCTCACCGAGCTAATAGCTGAGCTGTAGACTCTTAGTCGTGTTAAAATATCAACCGATCTTTATTAGTTTTGCTCTAACTGTATAAAACACGTTTGTTCAGTGATTATTTCAAACTGTGTGAACGGATCCTTTAATTCCCACGATGCCCCCCGCCCCCTCCCATCCTCTTACTATCTCGCCTTCTACTAATGTCCTTCCACACTGAGAGCTGTTGAGCACACAGTTCCTTTACTAACACTGTTATGTGGCTTTTTAGATTATCCGTTTCACGTTGGCTGCTAATGTTGGCGCAGTGTTTCTGGCATCAGATGCCTCCGCTAAGTGTATGCTCCTCTACTGTGTAAATGTGTTAGCGGGTGTTTTTTGGAAATTAGACCCACAGCGGGGAAGCACGGTGGTCCAAATGCACTCTGAAGTGCAGACATACAGTATGTTCACATGCGTCGTACACACAGCAACACACAAATCTGTGCGGTAACCGCAGCTTCTTTGGAAACCACAAACAGCCATCTCTGATGATGGAGAAACGAGTGAGTGCTATCAGATACACACACACACACACACACACACACACACACACACACACACACACACACACACACACACACACACACACACACACACACTGCTGTGAGTACATTCATTCCCTGGCTGTGTTCTCACTGGTCTGCCACATCTGCTTTGCAACTCAAATCGTGTGTTGATGGAAGCCAAATAATTGATTTCCTGAATCCGATTCTTGCTTTTAACTGCTTTCCCGTATCTGAGCACTAGTGAGAACGAGACAATCCTTTATCAAGGTTAAGTAAATGTGGGGAGAAAGTATAATGCTTTCGCACTGGCCAAATTGTTGTTTAATGACTACGGGAAATCACTCCCGACTGAGAGGGTTGTGCATTAACTTGCCGCAAAATACGGTTTGGTTTCCATAAACAAGTCAAAACACTCCATGTCTCAAAATGTGTGTGTGTTTTTTGTGTGTGTGTAATTGAATATGGGACACATTTGTCCAGGGAAGCACTTTCAGGTTGGGTGTCAATCCAATGTTGCATATTAGGGACACAACCCTGTCCATTAAGTCAAATTCATGGAAATTGCATTTCTTTTTTCCTTTTTTTTCCTCTTCCACCACAGACGGAGGGAGGGAGGGAGAGAGAAGTTAAGAGATGAATAGAGAAAGATAAAAGGAAAAAGACTCACAGGTATGGAGGAAGAATCACAGCAGTATCCATCCACTCAATCCCCACCACCACCCACCCCTGTCCAGTCGAGGCTTTAACTTTAATTAAAAGTTTCTGCAGCAGAGGTGACCCGCCGGTGTACGAGGTGAGGGGAAGGCAGAGAGGAGAGGAGAGACGGAGAGTGATTAGGGGAAAGGGAGAGAGAGCAAGTAAAAATATCATCTCTCTTTTATATATATATATATATATATATATATATATATATATATATATATATATATATATGTCTGTGTGTGTGTGTGTGTGTGTGTGTGTGTGTGTGTGTGTGTGTTCATGAGCATCAAGTGTCTGGGTAAGTGATGCCGTTTGAGGTAACCTTTATTTGGCTCAAATTAAGAGAGAGCGTTTATTTGAGACAGGCCATTATTGAAAGCCGGTGTCAGCTGTATCGTTGCTCATATGTTAGGTAGATCTCTAACATGTTTGTGCTGTCCGTTTCCCATTTGCTGCGTTAATCTGCTGCTGCTACTGCTACTGCTGTACCTCAATCTGTTTCACATTAAAAGCTTTCCAGGTTTTTTTATGGGACCTCACATCCCTGGGGGGCTTTTATTGTGAAACATCTGCAGGACATGTTTATTAACAGCAGGCTGATGGCTGAAAAGTATCGTAAATGTTCAAATGCTGAGACATCTACACTTGTGTGTTTGAGATGGGCTTATGTCAGATGACTGATTTTAGGAAGATGTCATCCTGCTTTCCTATTTTATCATCAGCCTTGCTGATGCTGTTTATTGTTTTCAGTTCACACATTTTTAGCATATTGGACATTTCCACACCTTTCAGTTCTTTAACAAATCTTGTTTTCTTCTTAAGCTACACTTCCCGCATACTTCCTGCACAGATGTTTCACATTAAATGCCTTCCCGTGACCTTCCTAGAAGGTTTCGAAACATGTGCACGAATTTCGGTGACAGATTAACGTCGATCAACAACACAAGTTGGTGGTGAAAGTTTTACTGTGGAAACATTACATATATATATATATATATATATATATGACGTTATGATGAAATTACAATGTGAGGCATTCAAGCACAGATAATTCCTTATCATTTACATCTGAGACTCTTCATCTCGTTGTTTTTAGAACTGACAGAATATGAGAAAAAAATACTTTTGGCCTCAGAGAGACCTTTGAGAGTTCATGCAGTTTTGTTCGACTGAATCTGAAATGCATGTTTTTATTTTCTTCCTGTAAGCAACCAAATATCTCTGTTACACCCTTTCTTCCTCCGGCTTTTTACGGCTGAGCTGAACTGTTTCTGTGCGTCTGTTTTCTTGTCCCCAACCCCATCAGTACTTTAGGTTGTAAGGGTGTGTGTGTGTGTGTGTGTGTGTGTGTGTGTGTGTGTGTGTGTGTGTGTGTGTGTGTGTGTGTGTGTGTGGCTCTGCAGCAGACCAGTGGATCGTTGCGGTGTGCGGGCCGCAGGGACAGTGAAATATAGCCACAATTAGCCCTGGACACAGTTCAATGATGATAGAGAGGCCCGGCACCCCTTAGACCATGATTAAAAGGCCTGCCCGGCCCACCACTGATAGAGACAACTGATCTCACATTATTAGTAGTACGATCACCACCAAGCAGCAGCAGCAGCAGCAGCAGCAGCTTCATTCTAATGTGATCTGTGATGGGCTTTGTTCATTTATCACTCACCGCCAAACGTATTTAGCTCTTAATTGGCATGTTGTTGTTTTTTAATTCCTCTTTTTAATTCTTTTCATCTTCATTTATATCTAAAAAAATGTCTACTGTGTCCTCCAAATGGGATTTCCTGAATCCAAGAAATAAAATAATAAATATCTGGGACGTCTTTAGGTATTTATGTTGTATTTCAAATCTGGTTGAACACGTTTATTGCATATATTATGTTAATATACATTTGATGAGAAGATGTTTTTGTTTTTTTGGAAGGACAGGAAAAGCTTTGCAATTGTGCTTTTACAGTTGGCAACCAGAATTGCTGGGTTTTGATTGGTCTACAGACTTTATTTGTTTCTTCAGAGTTGTTAATCCTTTTTTATACTCTCTTATGTTATATTTTAAATGTCAGTTGTTTTACCCCCAACAGTGTCTTCTTTTTATCTCCGTAATCCTGTACAAGTGGAACTATTTTAGATGTGTCTGCAGCCACACAGGATGCATTCTATTCTTCCGTTTGCTTCCTCTATCCCCCCCCCCCCCCCCCCCCCAACACCACCACCTTACTTCCCATCTTCTCCTCAGTTGCCGTCGCGCTCGTAGATCAATGCTGAGACCTTCTTTATCTTTTACACATCAGTAGTGCGGCGCCGTTCAGCCCTCCGCCCCATTTATTCTCAACACCTTTTTTTTTTCTTCTTTTTTTTACATCCAGACCTCTGATGATGCTGCTCCGTCTCTGTTCAGCGTTCACATCGAGTCTGCACGGGGATAACACAGCTCATCTGACTGACCCCTGAGCACTCAGAGACAAAAAATAATAGGCGTTCAAGCGCACATATATATGGACAGTGAGTGCATGCAGGCGTGTCCATGTAAAGCAAAGACATATGTGGATGCCCCCCCCCCCCCGACATGGAGGACATTCAAATAGTTGCAGCAAGAAGCAAAAAGCAGGAAGAAGTATGAACACAAACTCGTGCAAGACTGCACTTGTCTGCGACACACACACATCCAAACACTCACAGGCACAACAGCAGGAGTGCAGGTATACACACACACACACACCAGTGACCATGGGGCAGGCGTACAACCACAATCACAGCGTCTCTGTCCAAAACTGTGCGAGGAAAGTCACTCCTTACAAAAAAAAATGGGAAAGGTTGATAGATGGAGGCCTGGTAATGAAATGGAGACATCAAGAAGCATGAAGAGGAGGGGAGGGAGGGAAGTGTGGAAACAAGCCGAAAGAGAGGGAGAGAGAGAAGGGGGGGGAGAGGGGGGAATAAGAAGAATAGCCTTTCGCCTGTGTTCCATCAAGGGAGAAATTACACATTTACTAAGGTTTTTTCTTAAGACGACGGCCCTCATAGATCAAACCGCTTGGATGTACCAGCCAATTTTCAACATGAAATATAGACACCAGAAATCTATTACACCTGTTCTCTCTTTCTCATTCTCTCTCTCTCTCTCTCTCCCTCTCCCTCTCCCTCCCAAAGGCTGATGCATCTACATCACTGTCTCGCCCTGCGTCTCTCATCCCCTCTTCCTCCAAGGCTCTGTTCTCTCCCACCGTCTCTCTCTCTCTCTCTGACATGTACATTATGTTATCTGTCGGTACATTGGCTTGACAAATGGAGAAGTCGATCATATTCAATAATTATCTGACCTTTTCCCTCCGCGTTGTGTTCCTGTTGCTTCCTTTTAGCGTGGCGACGTTGAGAAGACTTTTTTTCGGGCCGTCTCCCTAATTTGGGAGAGTCACTTTTCGGAGCAATCTCCAAAAATGGTAGGCTTGTGACTTTGATATGATGAGCCGTCGTTTAAGGTGCACTGTTTTTGAGTTTTAGTTTTCAAATTGTCATATTATGGATTGTGTTCATCGAAAATAATAGTGGTTGACAATGTGGGGAGAGTATGAAGGCAAACCAAGCATGTTCTGAAGAAATGCACTGAGACAAGTACTGAACTGTGGAATTTAGATGAATAAAACAGTGATTTGAGTGAGGATACATAGATAAAAGCTTTCAGTCTTTAAAGTCTTTTTTTTCCTCAAAACAAGTGGAGAAAATTCAGAATATCTCGCTTGTTTCATGTATTTCTAAAATCCAGTTTTATTTTTCCCTGAGTGCAGCAACCTAAAAAAAAACGAAAAAACTGAATCCTTTCGGTAACACTTTAATCCCCCAATTAGCATTTATAGGCACTATAAAACCTTATACACACTGGGCATACGCATGAGGATATTTTGAGTGTTAATAATGAAACCTCCAGTATTTTTCAGAAATTAAAACTTCTCCCATGAAGACGTATAGTTTATGTTATGACCACATCACCATTCATTATCTGTTTATGCATAGAATCCACACCAGGGTTATACTTGCTGACAATAAATGCATGTATCTGCTGACAGCTACATTACGTCTTTTATGAACCTTTTATTAATTTTTTATACGGCTTATAAATGCTAAATGGGGGGGAGTAAAGTGCTACCATTACCTCCAGCGAATGAGATGATTTCTGTTGGACACGGGTTGAAAAAAAACCTTTTATTACCTGTTGATATTAGCATGTGCATTTCTGCAAGAGTGACGTGAGAGCTTATTTGAACAAATTCATGAAATGTGTTTTTGGTTCAGAAGATCGTCATGATTGACTGATTTGCTTTTTCCGACACTAGCAACTAGCAACAGTCTAGAAAATCGTCTAGAAATCACCTCAGCTGAACTCCCCAAAAAAATTATAATAAAGAAAAAGGACACTATTTGTTATTCACTGACTGCTTTGAACACCACACCTGACAAAATAAGGAAATTAGAGATGTTAAAGTGAATTAAAAAAAAGTGCTGATATCACAGGTCCATTGTTCAGAGAGCTTGAGCTCAATGATGTCAGCGAGGTGTTGTTACAGTCTGACCTGTTAACAAAGTCAAACAGCTGACACCTGCACAGCAGGATGTGTTTAGTTCACCATACATCCTGGAACACCCACTCACGAAACAAAGGGTGGGTTTTCACGCTGGTACAACCCGTAAAAATGTCCCGATTTTTGTTGAGCTCTCTGTTTTTTTTTTTTTTTTTTCAGGTGCAGAGATATAACATTAAAACCACGAATGATGAAGTGATCTTTCATAATAACTTGGTAGTTTATAACCCACAACCCCTGGTTGTTGTTTTGTCATCACAGTTCAGGCTTCTGATCAAAGCTGATATTTCTTCAGTCTCAAACCCATCGAGCTGGTTTCTCAACATTTTACATATCACAATTGTTGTCCAACTCGTTAAGTAACTTTTACCAGCTTATGAAACTGACTCAATTTAATACTGACGCCTCTATATGACTTACATCCGTAAATGAGGCCATTAGTGAGAAGACTTGTCATCAGTACCACCGGGTCAGATTCTGGCGAAATCAGACGAAATCATGCAGGTTCACCGGAAACGTCCTGTCCTGCGAGCCCACATGGACACCACGCTGCTGGTGACCCAGGATGCAGTGCTGGGCCCGCTGGAGGGAAGGGAGGCACTGGGGAGCCAGATCCAGCGATCGGACCCTGCTGCAGTGAAGTAGTGGTTCTCAACCTTTTTTCAGTGATGTGCCCCCTGTGAAATATTTCTTCAACCAAGTCCCCCCTAACCAGTGCAAAGCTTTTTGGTTTGAAAAAAAGACACAGCGCTCATCAGTGTCTGATTTAATATAGAACATATACAATTCTCTTTATGAACTTACGCTTATATTTTATTGATGTTTATGTATTAAATAACTATTTTAAAGGATTTTTGAATGGATGCTAATTTTTTATATATTTTTTACAAATCTCTCATACCCCCATTTGAGAACCACTGTTCTAAAGGAAATCCGCTTTCATTTTGAGGCACTGCCAAAATAAGCACAAAATATATACGTTCCTCAAAGTAACTTTAAAGGTACATATTTAATGCACTAATACTTTTTTAATATACTTTCATCTCACTGTTTTGGTGTACGTCCCCCACCATTTTCATCCCCTTTGGAGCAAAAAAAAAAAGAAGAGAAACTGTTCAAAATTCCTGATAGAGCCACTGGACGCAGTCTGTCTCACGGTGAATAGAGAATGTTGGACGTACAATGTCAAGCGGCTAAACATGACTCGGAGTCTGCACGGTGTCTGCTGGACGTGTAAACAGGCAACTGCTCTCTAACACATAGCCCTACACATACTCCCGCCTCCCGCCGAGTGACAGATAGACATTGCTCTCTTCAATGTACAGCAGAGGCAACATAAAGCCATCCATACCGCCACAAGTTTCACTTACTAACACACGCCCACTTCATCACGCCACGACTCCCGACTGATAGATGCTGTGATACAGGAGAAAAGAGGGTAAGTAGAGGGAGGGTCTTCATGTAAAATTCACTTAGCTGCCATATGTTTGTTTTTTTCCTTGCGGGACAAGATTAACTGCGTTATAACTTGTTTCAGGTCGGGGTGGAGGGAGAAAAATGGCAGCGGCTGCCGCCAACTCCCTCCTCCTCCTCCTCCCCTCTGTGGCTACCATCTCTTAATACATCCTGAGAAATTGAGGTTAAGAGGGGATATCCAGGGGGTTATCTGGCGTGGCGGTGCTCGGCGTGGGGAGATTGATGGTCTTAAGAGGCCGGGGTGCCGCGGTCATATTCATATGGTAATTCCTCCCCATTGTCCCTGCGGAAACCAAGGCTTTCTTTAATCTGAGAGGGAGGCCTCCTCTCCGTCTCGAAGCCCAGCGTCACTTTATCATCTCCACAGATGCTGATGAAGATGATGACGACGGGTTGCCGGTGACGTCTGGATGGATGTATCACGGTAACATGTTTAGTGTGTGAATCAGAAGGGAGAAGAGGTGGCATTGTTGATGGATAATGTTCCAGGGTGTTTTAGGGAGGGGATACAATGATAACTCTCTACTGGATGTTGTTTTAATCCCCCTTCCTGTCAGGAAGAGGAAGAGATAACTTCCATCCATTTGTGACTAAGAAGCATTTAGCGCTGACAATTTCAACTGTTGAAGTCCAATTCTGAGATATCAATCCTCTGTGATAAAGGTGTGTCGCTTTTTACACTTGTAAATCCATCTATTCAAACGTCTGGGATTGTATGAATGCATTAACCCTTTTTTTCATGATTTTTTTCATTTCGTTATCTGCCTTGTGACGCTTGTGCTTTTTGAAAGGGGCATATTTGTTCAAATTGAAATGTTGGCATTCATCAAAATAAGAATGAAAGCTTTTAAACCCTCAGGCAAAGCCGGAAATCCGCAACTTTGCATGTTTTTGTTCCCTCCAACAGATATATTACATGCTTTTATCCTCACGGTCTCTAACGCCCGAGGGCAGGAAAAAAGGAGAAGAATGAAATGTCAATTTTACGAACAAATTGTAGAGCAGCAGTTCAGTACAGATGCAGATAATGTGCAGTAAACCTGTCTGCGGTCGATCCATACGCTCACAGGGCGAATCTATACACGCGGGCTGAGATCAACCCATAATATATGGCTTATCTATACACTTGGTGGATCTATATATCCAGTACATGGCTGATCGATAGCAATAAATCTGAGCCCAGTAGATAGACAACAAGATGTCTCCTCTGAGAGTCAGCTGTATGGGCCCAAAACGTCACACACACACACACACACACACACACACACACACAAATTGGAACATTTTGGTCGCCTATATATCTTGTTCAGTGTTCTGTTGTACTTAGCTCCACCCTCTCGTGTCACTTCTGGTTCCAAAGAAACAAGATGGTGACGAGCGAATACCAAGATGGCGACGGCCATATTGTCAAACTAGATGCTTCGTACCATGACACGAACCACAGCTTTGACCCTTGTGTGATGTTCGGGTTTAATTTTGTATCAAAAGAAAAATTATACGATTCATTCAAACTCAGACTCGATAGCCTTGGCTCATTTTCTGTAAAGAACATGAATCAGAATACATTTTCAATGATCACACACTGTACACCCCCCTACACATGTATATCACATACAGGATGTTCGGGTCCAGGAAGAGGTTTCAGAATGTGAGGATCACATTTATGAAATTCAGAGTCTGACAGTGACTTTGAAGAAGAGGATGAGATTGAGCATCAGCTAGTTCCAAACAATGAAGACGAGCACCAGGACCAGCCCGTTAGCAGCTAGCAAGTGAAGAAATATGGATGATCCGATCTCAGGGTTCTATACTCTGATCTCAGGGTTCTATGCTCTGATCTCAGGGTTCTATACTCTGATCTCAGGGTTCTATGCTCTGATCTCACGGTTGCTCTGACGTCAGTGTTCTATGCTGTGACCTCAAGGTTCCATGTTCTGACCTAAGGGTTCTATTCTCTGATCATAGGGTTCTATACTCTGACCTCAAGGTTCTATGCCCTGATCTCAGGGTTCTATGCTATGACCTCAGTGTTCTCTGATCTCAGGGTTCTATGCTTGGTCCTCAGCTAGTTCCAAAATGAAGACGAGTCCCAGAACCAGCCCGTCAGCAGCCAGCAAGTGAAGAAATATGGACATTGAATGGTCTCCTTGAATAAAGATCTGTGCTGCCTGTGATGTCACTTCCTCATATGGTTGGAACTTACACATCTACACAGGAAAGCCTGATGGAGGAGCCACTCAAAAAATCATGGAATGAGAGTTGTCCAGGAGCATCACTCATATCTTGATTCTAATAGATTTTCTTTTTTTATTACATTTTAAAAATTAAATAAAAAACAAGTAGAACATTAATTCATACATGTGATCTAACAAAGGTAAATGGCAAATATTAACCATATATGCTGTTTATAATTGCTTGTAATTGGGATGAAGTAAACATCTGTTGAGTATTTTAACATAAAATTGTGGGATTGTGTTGAATTCTTCTTCCCTTTTTCCCCCGTGATTTTTTTTTTTCTATTTTTGGGGGAGTTTTTCCTGATCCGATGTGAGGTCCCGGGACAGGGATGTCGTATGTGTACAGATTGTAAAGCCCCTCCGAGGCAAATTTGTAATTTGTGATTTTGGGCTACACAAAATAAACTGGATTGAATTGAATAAAAAAACTAAATGCAGCGGGTCCTCCAGACCCACGAACACTGGCTGAATAACACAAATCTGAACGACACACAACGGTTAAGTTGGGTTGCAGTGATTTTCTAACCGCTGCTCTGGTCGCTCCCTTCGATGACCGCTGCTGCTGTGTGCACTTTTCCTCATATCAACACTCACTCACACACACACTCACCACCACCTCCTCTTCTTAATCAATACCCATATTAATCATCCAAAATATCTGTGTGACAAACCAATTATTAATCTGCACCGTCAAGTCCAATACAGTGATAATGAATTTAGTGGGAATGCTGTGGACTCCATCCGTTCATTAACTGCTGATGGCTGCTGTAATGACTGCTCAATGTCACCAGGATATTCTACCGCTATTGATGAAGCGGCGACGGTGGGCGTGTGCACACACACACACACATACACACACACACACACTCACACACACACACACACATACAGTATGCATACATAGGGAGGTGTTTGCATAAAGAGATACAGTTACAGGTGCAGACGAACAAGTAGAAATATAGATGTCTACCTCGTCCACTAGAGGGTGTCATCTGTTCCTCTCCTCCTACGTTTCCTTTTCTCACCCCCCACTCCACTAGTCCTCCCTTCCATCTTCCTCTCACCCTCTACTCCCCCTCTCCATATTGATGTCTTCGCTCCTCGCTCCAATAAGCATCTAATCAACAGCAGAGGGGATCAGATCAGATCACAGCAGGATGATGGATCTGGGAATCATTTACTGGGACCGGCCAACTCTGCTAAACCACGGGTACGTACCCTCAGGATGATAGCCCGACGAAATGATGAGCTCTACGTTCCACACTGTGAGTCCACTGCGGAGTATAAGAGCTGGAGAAACTTCAGGATTGGGAATTTGACCCAGCTTTTTGCGATTTAATGTTGGAGAAAAGTTTATTATTCATAATCTCCATCTGTTTTAAAAGGAGTTCAACTTCATACGCCTCTGATGTTACAACACTTCTTAATCTCATTATGATAAGGTCCATATTCGTTGTGTCACATGATGGTCTGTATTTTCAGAAGCCGTACAACATTACATTACATTACATGTCATTTAGCTGACGCTTTTATCCAAAGCGACTTACAATAGTGCATTCAATCATGAGTACAAACTCAGAACAACAAGAATCAATAATCAATAATCAATAATCACTAAAGTACAGTTTCTTCAATAGAGTTAAATTACAAAAATTACAGAAAATTACAAAAGTGCTATCAATAAGAGACATCAAAGTGCTACTAGAGTGCTAGTACAGTCCTACCTTCCTTATTCAAGGTGTAGTCGAAAGAGATGCGTTTTTAGTTTTCGACGGAAGATGTAGACTTTCTGCTCTCCTGATGTCAATGGGGAGCTCATTCCACCATTGAGGAGCCAGGACAGCAAACAGTCGTGACTTTGTTGAGTGTTTAGCTCGTAGTGACGGAGCTACAAGTCGATTAGCAGAAGCCGAGCGGAGTGCCCGAGCTGGGGTGTACAGTGTTACCATGTCCTGAATATAGATAGGACCCGATCTGTTCGTGGCACGGTACGCAAGTACCAATGTTTTGAAGCGGATGCGGGCGGTACAAGTTGATGTTCAGCTGAAGCCAGCAAATTCCTCAGCAGGGGAAGACGAGGACGAGGAAAAAGAGAGACACATTTTGAACTATGCGGAGCAATGTTTACTACTTTTGTACGGAGGTGCGTGTGCAAATTGTGACAAATCTTCATCCACAGTGAAGTAAAAGTAGCATTAATTCCGATATGCAACTCCATTGCAAAAAAATAAGATGCACCGGATGAGGGTGTGATGTACAGGAGTTACCCGGGAAAAGATCACTGACACACAACAAGTATCTCCAGCGGTAACACCCAATATACATGTAAAGGAAAGATTCTAATCATAATGGGGTGTAGGCGGGAACATAAATTAGCTCACCATAAAAAGCGTAACTTAATCCAAACCTAATGGACTGTCACTGTTTAGTCCAACTGTAGTGCACTACCAAAGGCAATGATCCGCACCAGCTCTCACTATCATTAAACAGGCAGATGACTCTGCAACAACACCACAAGCAAAAACATAAATCGAATCGTGCCAATTACAGGCGTCATCACAGACATTTTACATATTTTTTATTTATTTTTTACTTTACGCAGGAAAAGCACAGTTGTTACTAACAAAAGCAATGGCTCTGTTCTATTCAAGTGTCCCATTAAGCCATGACAGTGAGCCAGGGAGAACATTACCAGGACATGCGATTGAGGCAGCTAAATGGAATTCAGCCATCTTTACATTTATTTTTTAGACCTGGGATTTCCTACTTTGACAAAAAGTCCTCTAACGTTGACCACCTTAATCACAACTTTAAAGGAATATAAATGACAAATTTAAAAATAAATAATTCAAATTCGACCAAAATCTCTAACTTGCCAGGTTTTTTCTACACAAACAATGTGACTTTTAACACCTTCACTCCAATATTTAATACTTTTCAGCAGCTTAGACTGCTGCCACATGACCGAGAGGCCCTTGAGTGTTCAGTATTTGCACACCCGAAATAATGATGAATCATGTCGTTCCTCTCCTAGCGTGCGGGTCATCGTTCAGTGAGTACTGCTGCCCTCCATGTTGTCTGATGCCAGCTCCCCTCTCCTCTTCCAGCAGCCCCCACATTTGCATACAAATGAACATCTAAACGGGCTCTATGACATAATTGACTTGCAATTAGAAATTTTCTTGAGCTGGTCACTTTGCACTGGATGGAGCAAGTGCACAAAATGAGGAAACACACACACACACAGAAGGAGAGAAAAATGGCTGCTATTTTGCATATTAATGAGAGTCATTAGCTGTCGCTTGGCAATGGCTGACAAGGGGACTTATTTATGCCCTGGCCCTCGATGCCTGACTGGGGGAAAGTGTCCACTTCAGCGACCAGCGCTAATTGTTTCTGAGCATGTTGTCCGGCCGATCATCATCATCATCATGGGAAATTAGGTCGGCTTCAAAAAGACGACTTGGCTGACGTTGAGGGTGGCCTATTATGATAACTCTGTGTAAGCTTTTAACTTCTGGTGCTCTACATGAGCCAAGCTTTTAACTTGGACCATTAAGGGCCTTGTATCTTGCTGTTTCACTCCAAGTAACAACTATTGAATTCCAAAAAGCTGTGAGATGAGCCAGAATAGAGTGACTGCAGAAGCAGGCCATTATGCTAATATTTTGACAAATGGAAGTGTGGCAGGGGGTTGTATAAGCTGGACTTGGGGCGGAAAGGGGCTCCTTTCTGCATTGAAAACAACCGGAGTGCAAACAGATATATCCAAGGATTCAGCATCACATTAGATAGTTTCCTCTCTATAATCTAGTAACATTATTGCGTGGAACAGGATTTTGAAATGCGACCAAAGCAATGAAACCTCGGCAGCAGAAGTCTCTAAGCCCTCCATATTTGAATAATGGTGTGTGGCTGCTGTGGATTTATTGACACATGGCAAAAGTGTTCTATGCAAACCGACAAAGATTTGTTTCCATCCATATTTTTTTTAACACTGAAGTAAACATGACATATTTTATATATATTATATATATATTTTATGCCATAATGGGCTGTGAGAAATATGTTTTTTGAAAGGATTATGATAACCACATCTGCATATATTTTTGGATCTGGGCTCCAATGATTCTGAGCTGTCTTCATATTCTAACCGGGTGTGGGGTGGCATAAAACATTTAAATAGAAATCTGTCCCTGTAGATTTGTCACTGTTGTTTCGGGAAGGGACTAAACGGAGAGAGATGGATGGGCAGGTGGATGGATGGATGAATTGATGGAACTGAACCAGACCGGGGGGGAGGGGGTTACGGCATGTTTCATCACTTTACGTTTTTTTCCAAGCAAGTCTGAACTGTAACAGAACATAACGTAACTTTAACGCCAATACACAACCCAAAAACGTTAGCTTACATGATATCAAGCTGACTAGTAGACATCTTAACGCTCATTGGCCAAGACTCGACACGTCACAGCAAAGATGTTTTATTGCGAAAATCACAACATCAGCTTTTCTCCTTGTCTCACTCCAATCTCAGAAATGCCGGCCGGCCAGTTGACCACCCCCAAAAAAAAAAAAACTCTTCGGATCTACATGATTCACGTGGATGACATATTTTGATTTCAAAACGGCAAATTTCACCAAAAAGCGACATGTTTGCAGGTATGTGATTTTTTTGCAGAGTTTGTGTCCACAGTTAAACACTCAATGACTGTTTTCACTTCCATCTGCTGGAGGGGAAAGTTATTCTGAGCTCACCTTAAATTTCAATTTATCAGGCGGACGTATGTAGGGTTTGTGACATCACAACCAGAAGCCAATCACGGTCGAGTATGCAATTTACAAGTGTGATATGGAAAATCATCATTAATCATCTAATGCACACATGCTGACAGCGGATTTTCTGTGAAGACATCTTGTCGGTTTAGCCTTTGAAACCCCCCAACAATTATATTCATTGATTCTAACCAAACAATTTGAGGACATCAACTTGTATTCTGGAAATTTGTACTGGTATTTTTCAGTATTGTTTTTTGAAAGATTACCGATTAGATGAAAAAAAAGAATCTGCAGATTATTTACTGACGGGAATGATCATTTTTCGCGCCCCTATAGCTGAGACACACACACACACACACACACACACACACACACACACACACACACACACACACACACACACACACACGCTGTTGGCCTAATTATCATGGCTGCTGTGTACATGTGCTCATCTATGTCTTGTTATTGCTCTATTCCTCCAGCATGCAGGTTTATAGGCTTCTTTACTGAAAGGGCTTCCTCATTCTCCGTCTCTCTCAGCTGGAGTGCCAGGCAAGCGGCTCTGCAGCGATCTGGAGATGAGGAGTGTGACAACAAAGAGGTGGAAGACAAGGAGGTATTAGTGCACACACACACAATCTCTCTCTCTCTCTCTCACACACACACACACACACACACAGCAGCAGCAGCGTGCGGTAGTTATGGTCTCGACAGCTTTAGCACCCCCATATTGTAAACAGGGGGGTGGTGACCGCCTCCCTGTGCTTGTTAACATCATCTCCGTCATTCAGCAGACGCGGCACTGTCAGCACCTCGCTGTGCCCCGACACAATCAACATTAACCATGACACACACACACACACACACACACACACACACACTCTCTCTCTCACAGAGACCTACACACACACACAACGATGTACATTCATCCAGAACTTTACACAAACAGCAAACACACACTTACACAAGCAAATTTGTTCGCCTATCCTGTAATTAATGTATACACAAATATGCAAACACACATGCACAAATATAGGTAATGTATAGTGAATGCAAGCACAGTTAACCTCTGCCTACTGCACACAAGAAATGCAAGCACGCACACACACTATTACAAATCCTGGCAGCGCCCCATGCAATCAGCATTATCCATGTGAGCTCCTTAATGGGCACCTCGTAAAACAGACGACAGCTCTGCTACCAAGACCATCCACAGGAGAGACAAACTACCTGTGCTGGCACACACACACACACACACACACACACACACACACACACACAGAGGAATGTACGCACAGTATCATCAATGAAAACACAGTATGAAATTGATATCTAGTTCAGTGGCATTTGAACCCGCATGAGTTCAAATAATGAAAAGTCTCTATGGTCCTTCTTTGCGAGATAATTTGACAAAGCCATTTGACTTGTCGTGCAACAAGCGTAAAGCCGTTACAAAACAATTGAGATTCACACAGGACACAAACAGCGGTCTCCTGGGTGAGAGTCCTGTGTGTTTGTTGACCCATGCACACCCCGGCCACCCGCCATTCATGGACTTCCTCGTCTTTATACCAGTATATTATACCACGTAACTTACCTCACTTGCTCTACCTGAGAGCAATAAAACGTCCACAAAGAAAGGAAAAAAATTAATTAAAAGTCAACATTCAACGGGGATCAGACAGTTTTTAGCCAAATTTGATTGGAAGATGAAGACAAATGTAGAAACGACAAAGTCATACGTTACAGATCATCTTCTTGGTTTAACTTTGATGTTTTCCACTCGTAGCATAGCTTGCACACGGTTTAGGTAATGTCCCAATGAGGGATTATTATCGATACATCTCAGGTGCTTACTTCAGGTTTCACCTTGAACTAAAGTGGTTCACAAAACCTCTCTGATCGCTTGGCTGCTCGTTTCTCGCCACTCTGGTGCACAGTGTTGTCAAGACGGCCACAAATACTAAAAGCGAAGCGTAAATTGTAATAAAGGGGTATAATCCTTAAAGCTGAATTTCATTTTCCATTCAAAATTACGACGTCCATTCAACATTTCAGGAAAATGGACAACTGATCAGGGATAAGCAACGAAGCTTGTCAAAAAGAGGTCCAGGCAATCAGTGAAGACCGTGCCTTCACAATGACAGAGAATCCACACGCACACACACAGTGGTGCAAGATGCTATCAGGTAAAGCACCTGGCGTGTGTGTGTGTGTGTGTGTGTGTGTGTGTGTGTGTGTGTGTGTGTGTGTGTGTGTGTGTGTGTGTGTGTGTGTGTGTGTGTGTGTGTGTGTGTGGTCACTGGGACATAAAAAGGGAGTACGTCACCCATGTCAGATATGCTGCCCTTTCGGCTAACGGTTAACTGCTGTCGCTGCTCCCACCCACAGACAGCCTCCACCCTCCGTTCACGTGCATCGGCCACACGGCAGCGGTCGGCCCGCGCGTCCCCAGCCAGCTAGCGGCGACGTTGCCCGATCCACAACTGCCAGTGCGTTTGACCTTTCCCGTCCGGGCCTAATCGGATTGTGTCCCTCTTTATGAAATCAGACGCTAAAGGTCAGCGGGCTGCTTAACATGGGGCGGCGGCCCAGAGCTATGGAATTTGCCTTGGCAGTAAATTACCTTTATTATGTTTGGCCCGTGTGATTCTATACCCTCCCAACGGCCGCGGGGGTTCTGGACGCGGTGATACATGGAGATGGGCTGCGAGGGCCGTGTGTTTTCCTCAGGAGCAGAAAAAAAAGAAAATATCTTCACTCCGGGATAAAAACAACCCGTGAATTAGAAGCGGGGTGTTGCATGATGTTACACAAATGCAGTGCACTTGCAACCCGGTGAGCTTTCTTTCAACTCTTGCTTTGTGTTGCGTGTCTCGTCACTCTCTCTCTCTCTCTCTCTCTCTCTCCTCTCTCTCTCTCCGATTCGGCTCTGTGTTGAAGATGTAACAGATCAATCATACACACCTTTTTGTTTCAACGTTATCAGGAACATCTGATGGGAGCAAAACCTGACAGGGGAGACGTTTATATTAGGTGAGAGGAGAACAAATGTGTGACTCATGCGACTCTTCCAGCCAAATCACTTCTGCTGTGAGTTGTAGCGTGCACCATTTATTCTCAAACATAATTCCCGTGATGTTTAGCAGATTCTTTTTTGCCCCCGCTGAACTTTGAAAATGTTTGCGACCCGCCCAGATACGTCCCCCACAAGTGCCCTTTCCATTGATTTTATATGCAATGGCAACACATCTACAATTCGCTTCACGTTCTGTCTGCACACATTTTGACCAGGCACTCTTTTAATGGGGGATTAGGAGTTGTAACTAATGGCCTTTTTGTTTTTTAATGGTTAATGAATCATTCATTGAGGCTTTATAGATCCGCAGTAAGCCATTTTGTAGGAACAGATTTTGGTTTGACCCGGTTGTGAAAGATCCCTTTTACTTCCGACATTAGCCATGTGTGAAACAATGCAGATACGATGATAGCCCCTTTAAGAAACTTTAAATAAATAAAAGTCCTTCACCATGATTTGATAAAACCCTGTGTGCTTCTGACAAGCGTTTAAATGAATGGCTCTCTGACTCAAACTGGACTCGTTGGATCATATTTCATCTATACAGAATTAAAGTATTAATAAGTGAATCATTATCTATGAATAAAGTAATTAGTTACAACTCAATTCTTGAGATACGCCTTATCAAATTATTATTACTAGTATTTTTGATTACAATTAGTTTTTTCCCAAAATTCCAAACTTGCATGCATTTGATATTTTATGGCGAAACCATGAAGATATTAAATCCGTGCAGAGGCAGCCTCACAACCACGTTGACGTGCACTTGTACGAACGTGTATGAGAGACACGGTGAGAGATCATGGACACGTGATGAGGATGAGGATGAAGACACAGACGGACAGATGAAGACAGCACATCGTCCTGGATACTGGACGCTGTCTATTTCGGGGGCTGATCCCTTCCTCTCTCTCTCTCTCACACACACACACACACACACACACACACACACACACACACACACACACACACACACACACACACGCCACCTTTGAAGGTGTTCCATCCGAGAAATGTTCCCCTGTCAACCAGGGGAGTCCTCGCCCGGTTGTCACGTCACCCCTTAGATCCACCGCGCAAGCCACTTCCTGATCCCTCACCCCGTCGCGGCGACTGATCATCACTCACATGACATGCTCCCCACATCGCGCAGGCCGCGTGCGCTCCCTAACACGGGCTTGTGTGTGTCACCCAACGGTCAGAAATGCCGGCGTATTCAGGTCGACATCAGACATCAGGCTCCCGGCTACAAACAGACAGATGATCGGGGGAAGAAGCTGATCCGCGCGGACAACAAAGAGAAAAAGTCTTCAAGGCCTTTTTACGCGCTGTGAGTATCATGAAAGACGTCAGATGGCGGCGGACATTACCGAAGACGACAACTATCCGTAAAAGATTCTTACCCTCGCGTTCACAATCGCTTGATTGGCTGTAAAGCGGCATTCTTTCCTATTTTATACATCGTGGTAATACTTTTAAAAATCTTATATGCGATTCAAAAGTCACCTCCAAACATCCACTTTACGCTTCATAACTTCCCAAAAAAAAAAAAAAGATGAGTCCTGAGAAAAGAAAGAAAGGAAGGAAGTAAGCAGTGGATTCTAATAGAATCTCAACTCATCTCTCCCTAAAAGCCTCCTCCAGAAACAATTACAGATAAAAAATGAACATTGCCCATTTCAAACAGAACATGCTCACATTCATAACCCCCCTCTCCCCCTAAACCAATTGTAAAAATGTCTCCCCTCTCTGGATGAGCTGCAAATGTTTTCAGTCTAATACCATTGGCCTCATCAATCGGCTGCTAATGACTGCGCGGCTTCAGAGCCGATGTGAGCGAAGGGTCGCTGGCACATTACTTTGTCTGGAGAACGCTGCCTGCGAACTCTGGGGAGTGATGCTTTACAGTAGAGGTGAACTCCACACATGTGATTCCTGCAATCCGGAGACTCTTTAGTCGATATCGACTGAGAGAGCTGTGAACTGGCAGCGGAAAAGGAGAACACGTGACTGAGGATGTGGCTCATTTTGATGAAGGTGCTCAAAACAGAGCTAAATGCTCATCGTGCTATGTTGAGAGAGCAGGTTCAAACCACACGAAGGTGTAGCGTTCTGTTGCATTGTGGGATATTAATGTCTACACTTGTTATTATCAGTTCCACCCAGACTTTTCCTGCCTTGAAGGGGCATAATGTGTGCTGTGAGAAACCTCTATTCAGCTTATGCATGGCAGCACAACGTTGATATTGCAGCCTGAAAAAAATGACGGCACAAACGACGGAGATGGCGAAACGAGCAGCCAGTTGACCCGCCCCCACGCACCGGAAACTGCGAGGCTGAAGAAGTTTGGCCAAAACACAACCCAATGCCCATTACCCAAAGTCATAAAACTATAATACTCAAACTTGCATTAGGGAAAATAACAAAACAACAACAACTAATTTTTACATTAAACACTCCACGCTTGTTATGCGGGGACTCTGTTACAATTACAAAGTCCACCACTTAAGCCTGCAACATAAATACAAGGCCGTGGCAAGGCTGTACAGTAAAAACACATGCCTTCCATCAAAAATTAACTCGAGTAGCTATGATAATTATACGACGGCGTAAAATATTCAACGGCGAGCGCAGGGAGAGCTGTTTAGAGCGGCGCCAATGAGCATCAACTCCATCTGGGACCATAACAATTACAAACTGCTCGCCGCTGATCCAAACACTGCAGATCTCACTGTGTCTCACTTATTCCTCTCTCTCTCTCTCTCTCTCTCTCTCTCTCTCTCTCTCTCTCTCTCTCTCTCTCTCTGCACCTTACCATTTGCATCCCTCTTCGCGGGTGGGGTGAGGTGGGGGAGGATGGGGTGGTAGGAGATGATTTAAGGTAATGAGAGGAGTAAAACATCATTAGTGCAAATTAACTTTTGTCAGCGGAGGTGATCTTGGTGGGGGCACTTCTGTCACCGGCGGCAGCTCAGATAATGGCAATTTATGCATTAACGTGTGTTACTGTGTGTGTGTGTATGTGTGTGTGTGTGTGTGTGTGTGTGTGTGTGTGTATGTGTGTGTGTGTGTGTGTGTGTGTGTGTGTGTGTGTGTGTGTGTGTGTGTGTGTGTGTGTGTGTGTGTGTGTGTGTGATTCGCTGAGTGCGTGCGTGCGTGCACGTGTGCGTGAGATGATGGCCATCGAGGACGCTTTCAGTCTTAAAGGGCAAGTCCAATCTCCTGAGGAGGCCTCTCTCGGGCACCCCCGGGTGTTTTGGTGCCATGCTCATCTGAATACTGCGGTTGTTAAAGGTGAGAGGACGTCTTCGTTGGGCAAATAACCAAACATCTTGATGAGGAAAAGGTACCCGGAACCTCTTGCAGGTGTTTCGCTTCAAACTTATTACAATGTTTCCCTGATGCATCACTTGAATCGTCAAACAGCAGAGAAGAGCATATTTCTTACTGTAGTGAAATGGTTGGTACGTTTGTTCTCATTTGTGTATTCTGTCATCTGAAGTGTTTACGGATGCGCGTTGTCCTCTCTCTCTCTCTTTCTCTCTCTCTCTCTCTGCATCTTTCTGTCTTCCCCGGCTCTGGCAGCAGAGGGAGGCACGGTCATGTTTAATGCATGCGGTTTGTGTTGCACTCAGCGCCGGAGAATGGGCTCCAGTCCATTAATTAGTAACAAACGGTCGTTGGAAACAAGACAGG
>JBAMJR010000326.1:155000-405000 GCA_038501785.1 Myoxocephalus aenaeus
GCCACCCAATACCCAGCCTCCGTTTTAGAATCACTACCACTAAAGTACGATGCATCACATTTCACAGCAATATTAAATACCATTGAAATTATCCTAGAGGATTTGCCATTTATCCAGTGTAGAGCAATTGTTTGTGTTGTTGTAGTTTTTTTTTTTTTTTACATATGGTGCATGATGCAAACACGTCGGTGTCTGCAGGGTTAGGACCCTTGTGCCGCACACGTCTGGTTGTTTTTTCCCGGACGTTGATTAGACGCCTAGACCACGTCTGTGGAACCTTGGCATTATGTGGATTGGGAAGACGCCAAGATCCTGTAGTATAGTTCAGCTCAAAGTCCAGTCGTCTCGCTCAAATTATATGTGTTTTCTAACAGTCCCTAGTCTCAGACAATTAAGAAGTGGTCCATTGTTCTTAACAAGACGGTCAGCGCGCTCCCCTCCCGGGTCTCACTGATTCTGGACCCTTTGCCTCTTTGCCTCGGTCTCGTCCACGTCCTTCATGCAGGCCGCCAGGAAATCGCGGCACTTGGGTGCATACTGCTCGGGGAAGTACCGGAAGTGGCCGACGTGGGGACTGGAGACGAAGTCGAAGCTGTCTGCCGAGGCGCCCCTCCGCTTCAGTTCCGCCACAAAGAGCTCGACGTCCCGGTGCCGGATCACCTGGTCGGCCCTGGAGTACAGGTAGAAGTGGGGCCAGGCGGGCGGGCTCTCCTGCACGGCGTCGTAGTGATTCTTGTGCACGTACTTGGTCAGCGGGTACAGCACAATCCGCAGCAGGAAGACGGTCACCGCGAAGAAAGCCAGGAGGAGGTACCGCAGCACAGGGGTGATTTTGGGGCCCAGGGTGGCCGCCAGCGCGCGCAGGGCCCCGCGAACATTCCCGCTGCCGGGGGCACTGTCCACCAGGGCCCCGATCACGCACAGGGATTGGAACTGCTTGTCCTTATTCAGCAGCTCGATGACGTAGCGGTACAGCATGAAGCCGCCGTTGCTGAACACGTGAAAGAAGACGGGGCTGTTCTCCACCTCGTAGTCGTAGAGGACCTCCAGCAGCTTCGTGGCCGTGCTGCTCAGCTCCTTGTAGCCGAAGGACTCCGAGATGAAGACCGTCTTCAGGGGGGCCGTGTAGCGGATGGTGACGCATCCCTGAAAGTGAGAAAATGAAGAAGATAAATATATATGGGAGTTAAACGGACAAAGCAATAGGCAGAATGTCTTGGGGTATTATATGTATTATTATTTGTGTTGTACCTGTTCATTGTAGATGGAGCTGTATTTGGAGAGGAGTTTGTCTTTGCAGCCAGCCCAGCCCAACAGAATCACAACGGGCTCCTTCGTCCCCTGCCAGTGTCTCTCTGGAAAACAAGACGTGTTAGCAAAGCACTGCTAATGCTCTGGACGACGTTTGTTATTTTTGCATTGGCTCCCTCGCAAGATGAGCGTTAGCATGTACGCTAGGCTAACGTGTCTCACACACACACACACGATGCTCACCCGACGTGACCGCGTCTGGAAATACGATGTTGTAGTCGATTTCGTCGTCTGCCATTTCCGCACGCGAGAGCATCAACTGCGTTGGTCTGACGCTACCGTACGGCTCATTTGACTGTCGTAAAAAAGGAGAAAGGAGGCTGGATGAGCAGTGGCAGATAACACACAGCAGACAGACAGGTCGGTGGACTGTCCGCGGAGAGAAATCCTGTTTCCCGAATGGAGCGTTTCTTCTTCTTCTTCTTCTTCTTGGTGTTGTTGAGCAGCAGTTTGCATCCAGCTAACGCCGCCACAGCGCCACCCTCTGCATGACAACGTTACGTCCGTCAAATTCTGCATTATATTCCCCAAATAGAGCGGCAACGTTTGGACATAGTTTGACGATATGGGCTGAATTTAAATTGATTTCAATTTTACGCTTATTTATGTTCCATAAAATGATATCTGCAACTAAATAAGTGTGTTGTTTAGCTGCAGTGGAAACGCTGACTTAAAGCACCTGAATGCGTCTATAAAACTATAAGCACACTCTTACAGCGTTTTAATTATTATTTGTATGCGGAATGCAAAATTACAAACGCTATATTGTCGATAAAGTATTTCAATTTGAGTTTCCATCTGCTCATAACACGTTACTTTCAGGTTTTATTTTTGACTAATGCGCACATTGAAGACCTCTCCGGATTCACAAAAGAAGAAGAAAATGCCTCATATGCCTGATTCTTACCAACACTCTTCATAACAACTGTTGACAGGATTTGTAAAGTAATTTTTCATTTGTAAAGTAATTTTTCAATAAATTAACGTGCACGTGCGTCAGTGATTTAACGTGCACGTGCGCCCTGGAAACAGAACGGTGATTTTGGAACTGCAGACCTTCAAAATGACTCCTTTGCGCTTGGACTTGACACGAGCTGACCCCAGGCTAAACTTGTCTGCTGGAAGCTGAACTTTCGGAAAACTGCTCGCTTGGAAAACGAGAAAATGGCCTCCAATGGACCCCCCATTGAGGAGCACCTGCGGGACCAGGACTGTTTCGACTACCATAACTTCTGTGCATGTAAGACATCTTCTAAAACTCGAAATAATGTATTCATCTATGAGATCCTTAAAACATGTTTCTGTCTAAAGGGATACATTTCAAGGTGGACATTTAATGGAATGTTGAGGGTAAATATTTTTTGATGGCACCAGTTTTTTCGGTGTAAAATGAATATTAGATGGTATAGGATGTACGGATTTTCACTGGACCGGTGCAGAATGTGTTAACAATTTGAAAACACAGTCATTTTTGTTTAAGGGTATAATTTTTTTCTCCAAATTTTGCTGTCGACAATATGGGAAAAAATATGGTGCTTTGGCCTTTTTTTTCGCATAATGCAAAAATGCCAACTTTTCTTGTTCACCATGGAGATGATGGAACTCTGAGGAAACAAGCCAATGTTGTGAATACTTCTGTACTTTTACTTTTACATCACCAATGATTGAATTGTACTTTCTTGATTCTTGTTGTTCTGAGTTTATATGGTTGAATGCACTTGCAGTTGCTTTGGATAAAAGCATCAGCTAAATGACATGTAATGTAATATAATGTACTGTAAAATGCTAAATCTAATTCAGTGAAATCTGCGGTGAAAGTATTATATCGTATTATTAAATTGTGGTATTGCTATATTTATTTAAGTAAGTTGTAATGTATCGTATTCATAAATTGTGGTATGTTAGAAGTATCGTATTTTAAAATTGTAGCATTGCTATATTTATTTAAATAACAAATATGAATAATTCTGTCAGATAAACTGCAGAACCTTGCCTTCGTCCAATGACAGCTGCCGGCCTCTGCTGCTGTATGTAAACAGGCCTCTATGTGTCCTCTTGTCTGGAGTCTATCTATTATATTAAAATGATCCGCAGAGATGTAACCTCAACAGGCGTATAGTAGGGTGACCATATTTTCATTTGGGAAAACCAGGACACCTTTTCGGGGGGGGGGGGGGGGGGGGGCGGGGCGGGGGGGGGGCGGGGCGGTCATGTGGAGGATGCCTGCTGCTTTAATAGTATTTTATTATTATTCAATTATACCGGTATATTATATTATATAGATAGAACAAGATATTTACAGTTGGTTTATTAAAAATGCTTTTCAGTAAAAGTCAATAACAATAACTCCAATAACAAATGATAATTTTATTCAAAATGCTTGAGTCAACAATTCCTGTAATGAATGAACTCAAAGAGTACTGCGATTTTGTGGATGTGGAATACAGGAGGATGTATTGGTCACCCTACAATAAGGGATGTCTTTTAGTGCTTCGTGCGCCACTTTTACAGAATGCGGTGCCAGTACACTATCAACAATAGCCTCGGTCTTAGTTCGGGCACAACTAAACTTTTTAGCAGTGTCTGAATCGGGGAGGGTCTTTTTGAGTAATGCACTAGTGCAGTCCATGGATCTGTAACTGCAGTGGTGTTTCACTGTGTGAAATGACCACGCAGCCTCCGCTGCATTCACTGCATCCTCGTTCCCTGGTCTAAGAAAGTACTGTGTGATCGAGCGAGCACTACCCTCGCCTCGGACAGCTGTTTTGTGCTTCTCGGTGTCCAGGTGGATTTTCAGATCTCTTGCGCCTCCATTGGACATCGAGACATATGTGCCTGCTTTGCACACTGTGCACAAGGCTTCCCATTTGTCTCGACCCGGTCTGAAAGCCGGGAAACTCTTTAGTAATTCGTCGGTAAACGAGCACTTGCGCTTCGGCATGTTGCTTCCGTATGACTGACAGTCACGTTGTCTACGTTCTGATTAATAGGGCTGACAGCATAGGGGCGGGGATTAGGCTACGTCGCACGCAGCGCCGTGGGCAGTGCCCTAGTGCATGTAAATGTAATGGTCCAAAGAAGGTAATTTTAAAAACCAGGACATTTCCTCACTTTCTAAAAATAACCCGGGACACCCGGGACAGGACGTGAAATACGGACATGTCCCGGGAAATACGGACGTATGGTCACCCTAGCGTATAGTCACTGTTTTTGTCTGTACATATTGTCGCTTTGTGTTCTCACAGATGATTGTCAAGACCTTTTAGATCACAACGTTGCTTCAATAGAAAAAGTGGTGTGAAGAGTAATCCTTATTCTAGTGTGAATGCAGCATCACATGGCTCTCATCCTGTCATGTGTTCAAGATTTTACTTGAAATGTGCTAATAGCACCTTTTGTGTTGCTGGCTTTTCTACAAGGTGCTTGTGATGCACCTGCTGCAGTGATGCATTCAGTCAGTCTAGAAGATATATGGGAATCAGTGGGCTTTTAATCCTGAGTTGTGCCTGTGAAGTGCAGCATGTGACCATTTTATACATTACCTGCTCCCAGGTAGATTCTTCTGTCCTTGGAACTGCTACAACAGGGTCGTCCACCTCCCTCCTGCTGACCATGTGGAGGTAGAAGAAGAGGATGCTGAGCTAAACAGAGTAGACAGAGGCGGTGTTCTTCGGACCCTGTTTCTCCTGCTCGACGCCTGGAGGGGAGAGGAAGATGACGGAGAGGAAGACGAAGAGGAAGACGACGACGACGACGAAGAGGAAGACGGCGAAGAAGAGGACGACGAAGACGAAGAAATTGACGCCGTGGGTTTGGGCGACGTGGCCGAGCCTGACGGAGGCGGTGGAGACGGTGAGTGATGATGTGTCCGTGCAGCTTACACCTCAAATGTAATGAATCAAGCCTGAACGATTGTTTTATGGACGTGCAGAATGTGACCTTTGTATATGTTTTAACCTGTAAAAACATAACTGTTGATATTATAATCCGTCAACAATAAGCTTAACGAAACTCAGCTACCCAGCTGCTACCATACGGACATGAGAGTGGTATCTTCTCATGCGATTAGCTCATCCTTGAACATTATAAAACACCAACGGCAGACCCAGCGAAGGGTCCACACTCCTCACTTGTTTTTGTCCTCACAGGGCAGGAGTCCTGGAGCCAGTGAGCGCTGACGTCCACCACCACACACGACCAGTGAAGTGTAAGGAAGCTCCAGCAAGCACAGCAGACTCTTCAGATCCAGACCGTCTGCACCGGGCTGCTCTCATGTGGAGTTCAGTTCAATAAATGAAGAGTATGCAAGACACGTCAAATGATCCTGTGCCGTGTCACCTCGCTGATCTGCTTCAGTAGTTCATCTGTTTAAGCTTCAAGGTGAACTCTGTTACGTTGTTCATTCTGTACACATGACATCTATTGCTTCTGTCCATCCGGGGAGAGGGATCCTCCTCTGTTGCTCTCCTGAAGGTTTCTTCCTTTTTTCCCTGTGAAAGTTTTTTTTTGGGGGGAGGGGGGGGAATTCCTGATCCGATGTGAGGTCCCGGGACAGGGATGTCGTATGTGTACAGATTGTAAAGCTCTCCCAGGCAAATTTCTAATTTGTGATTTTGGGCTATATAAAATAGACTGAATTGAACTGTTCCCAGAACAACTTTGTCACCATGATCGTCTTTCAACTAGCACGTTTATTCAAGTGTATATTTGTGACAAACAAATGTAATGCCTTCTCCAACACACACATTTACAATGAAGTTAGAAATAATGTTGAGTAGATGAAACTAGACTATTTTAAAATGTTTTTAAAAAGTGAGGTTAGTCTTGTGGTGGCTCCAGAGGAAAGGCTGAGTTGTTACTGAGATCAAATAGTTAATCATCTTATGTAGAATTAAATGACCTTAACTTCTACTACACTTGGGTTCAAGAATTCAATTAAACACTTTGCAACGGACACGTCCTTTTTAAAATATTTTCTTTTATAATTTTCTAACAAATCCAAACGGTTCAGCACTGAAAGTTTTTAAACATTGTTAAGTAATTGAAACTAACCGGTGGTCAAAATGATATCTGCTCAACATCAGTATCCATTATTACAAAATGGAAAGAATATGACACCATAACGGCCATAAAGAGAGGACCAAACCCACAGGACCCGACAAGGAGGACATTAATGAGAGGCAATGAAGAGGCCAAAGATGGAAAAGTCCACAGCAGAGATTGGAGAACCCGTGTGTATGGAAGAGTTGACGGAAGAGAGCCAACGCTTAAAGAAGTAAAAGGTTGAGGATAAGAACACATTTGGAGTCTCACATAACGTTTTGTTAAATAATGCTATATTCTTTTCATTCCGCGATAGAATTATTGGTGCTCCGTCACATCATGAGACACATGTGGATTGTATTTGACTTCTGAAGGTAGTTGGTAGCACCAGATCTAATTTAGGGGAGTTTGAACTTTTGTATATGTTCATCACGTAAAACCCAAATACAATTTTAATTTCAGGCCCTAATGCAACTAAATATAGAAGAAAAAACACCAATGGGGCCTGAATACTTGTGCAAGGTGCTGTATACAGCACCACTGATACTGGTTTAGTATGAGTGGGAATACAATTTGTGATTGTGGCGCTGTTTTATTAACCCTCACTCCACAGCATTGTTTGCAGTCAGTACCAGGTACCATCCATTCACCCTTAGTGTACTGCGTTATTGGTTTATTGTACTGGTTGTACAAAGAAAATCTAGGTGTGGACATTTTGCTCTGGTCATCCCTCCAGATAAACCAAGAAGATAAAATAAAGACAAAAGAATCATGGTGCAAAAGCATTCGTTTATTTTACTAAATCTGAAATGAGGGATTAAATATAAATCATCATCTCACTTTGGCTGTTAAATCTGAGAAATTCTTGCTGAGGAAATTGAAAAAAAAGATGCCTCCGCACTGCGAGTAAGTAGGATTAGGAGGTGAAACATCTACAGAAGACTGCTAAAGAAATAAAAACTACTTGGGAGCAGAAAAACAAAATGGATTTTAAAAATCTCCCCTGGATTGTCGACAGTTGTTGAGATATTTCCGCCATCCATCGAGCCATAGAAATTGTGATCCTGCACATTTATACAATGTAACGCTGTGTGTGTGTGTGTACGCTACACTGCCCCGCCCCATACCATCTCCATCTTCTGCGTGTGCGCTTTGGACGACCTGGCGAAGGTGCTTTTAACCACGTTGAGAGGAGCGGCCTTGCCGCTGAGGTAGACCTTATTGAGACACAGAGGAAGCCACGAGTGCTCCTTCTCCTCGTCCTTCTTCTTCTCCTCCCCCATCTCGTCCTCCTTCTTCACAGCTCCCACTCCTTCCTTCTTCATCAGGGTGCATGAGTGGGCAAAAATGTATCCCGTCATGAAGGCATCGAACCCGGCCCGGTGCGTTCCCGGGTCGGCCTTGGACTTTGGAGCATCGGCCTTGGTCTTCGGAGCGTTGGCCTTGGATGGGTGGTCGCTCAACGGTGCTCTCCCTCCGTCTTCCTCTCTGCTCTCGTTTGTGTTGGTTTTTGCGTTCGTAACGTCATCGGTCGGGGCCGCCGGTGACGGGTTACTGCAGCCGGGTTTGTCTCTGGACACTCCGTTCCCCTCGCCATTTGCTTCCATGTCCACTGCTTCGCCCTGCGGGGGGTTTCCGTCCCCGTCCACCAGAGGCCCTCTTTCTGGGCACGACTCGGCTGGCGTTTCTCTGGGTTCTGCCTCCATGTGGGGGATTTTGTGCTCAGGGGCGCCGTCACAGATGGAGGGGACTTCCCCTGCCTCGCCTCTCCCCCTCTTCTTGTTTCGGAGTCTCTTCTTCCGTTTTCTCTTGTCCCCTGTGACTTTCTCATCCTGGAGGATGATCAGGTCCGTGTCATGGGACGACGGGCACTGGGCGCCGTTTGGACACCAGCCGAACGCCTGTCAGACAAACCGGGTATTTAATAAAAAATAAAAATAAAATGTATTCTTCTAATGGACACAGATAGAGGCAGGACGCCCAAAGGGGGACTTACACTGAAACCTATTTTGAAGAACTTTATTTGTTTCTAATGTCAGAAGTAAAAAAAGGTTGCAACTCACAGAGAAGCGCTGGCAGATGTCAGTCGGTCCCTCAGCAGAGGCCACAGCTTGACATATTCTGTAGTCCACGTAGCTGGACATGTGACCGGCATACTGACAGAAGTTAACATGGAAGTGAGACCCGGTCCCTCCAGAGGTCGCAAGGCGACTGTTGTCCAGCTTACTGGAAGAAGAGGAGACAATATGAGAGATGGAGAAGGACACTTTAAAAGATTAGCAAAACTCCCCTTTTTTCCCAGTCATGATGTCAGCACAATAATGCACCGAGTGGCTCCGCTATAGAAAAATAGGAAACGCCGCTCTGCTCTTCACTTCAGCCACGTCCTTCATTTTCTTACATTGTGACATCTCCTGCATTGCGGTTGACGTAGATACAGCTCAATGTGATTCAATTGAAAACACGTCATTCGTCAGTACAGAGAAGTTCTGATGCATGAAGCGATTCACTCACATACAAAAAAACAGTATTAAAAATATATCAATATATCGAATGTTGAAATGCAAAAGGGTTGCAGGGTGCAGTCCAGTGTTGAGACCTCTGTATTGTAAGTAATCATTATAGAGCTTAACAACTCTATTATAATCAGTTCTGGTCCTTTTTGATGAAGGGATATAAACCATCAAATAAATAAATAAGAGGGAAAACATTAATAAACTGTATGTACACAACATTTTTCAATCCGTAACTTCAATCAAACACTATTCGCAAGTATTTGTAGGTCCTGCACAAATTCAACACCTGCGCCATGAATGAGTATATACTGTATACACGCATGCGCTCTCAGGTCTCGACACTGTACCATAAACCAGTACTCACCATTTCTTATAGGCGTACTCCAGATAGGAGGCAGTGAGCCGGAGCTCGAACTCTGTGACGTATTTGGTGTCGTAGACGCCGGCAGGAAACATGTCGAACAGGTTGGCTGTGAAGGTGTCCAAGCGCTCGGGCAGATGTGAATAAAAGCTCTGGCAGAAAAAGACATTGCATATATACTGAATATATATATATATATATATATATATATATTTCTTTTTTTAAACAGTCATTTAATAACAACGGCATACTGGGGAAGAGGTTTGAGGTTCAAAAGTCAATATAAATCATGAAGGCGGCTACAATTCTTGATTGTTCTTGATTAACCGTTTCATCTATTAAACGTAAAATCACATTTTTCCTCCAGACGATTGTTTATAGTGATAGAAAATGAAGTTAAGCAGTGAATCCTCAGACTGGAGGAGCTGCAACCAGAGAACCTTCACTGCTGAAATAAAATACTTAAAATACATCAAAATAGTTGTTGGTGTATTTTCCAGCAATCAAGTAACAGAGTAGCCGACCTTGCAGCTCTAAAACCAACGACTAGGTTGGATGTAGCAAGTGCAAAAAGTTTTGCTTGAAGTTTAGGGCAACAAATTATATAAAGTTACAGACTTTAATTGTTAATTCAGTCTGTATTTATTTACCTCATTCATTTTTTTCTTCTTTCTGTTAAAAGAGAAGAGTAATGACAGTGGACAGCGAACATACTAACTTGGGGGTACCTGGTAGAGGAAGGCAATGTCGATGAGGCCATTGTGGAACACTACGGGCTTCCTGGCGCGCAGCAGCTCGGTGAACAGAGCCCGGATGTGGACGCCTTGGTCGTCTAGCGCTCCCTGACGAAGAAGGCAGAGAGAGAGACTAATGGCGGGAAAATCAAACGTCATCATCCGAAGAAGAGCAGTTATCTGTGTCCAGTCCTCATCTACTCGCGTCTCGGCCGTAAACACCAAAGTCTATAAATCCTTTTGTGGCCCCGCACACAAAACCGTAAAGACACAATGAAGCAAAAGATCACGACAGGTTGTGGTATGCTGTGATTATAACACAGCTAATGGGCGTGAGGCGGAGTGGAGGCGGTTGCTATGAAACGGCAAGTTGCTATGGTACGTAGACTAGCAACAAGCAATATTTTGTTTTCCTAACCGGCTCGCGGTTTAATGATTTCATTAGTTTGCTCTTCATTTACGTTATTTGTACGTTGCTATTTATTGCGCAACCACTGAAGAACTGTCTAGTGACAGCAGCGGGATTTCGATAACTGCTGGTAGTATTCTTGCCTTTATTCGTTAGGTATTGGTGCGTTGCTCAGCTTGGAAAAGGAGACTGTTGCTCCACTTTCTCCAGTATCAGAGTTTCGGTTGCCAAAAGGGGTTTCATACTTCCGGCCTTAATGCCTCTCGTGTCAAGGGTTTCTGAGTCGCGGTGCTGGAGGCTGTGCTCGGTGTCTATAACTGCTGCGTTCTTGCTTGCTTGCATATTCTGGGCAACATTGTTGAACTTTGTCTTGCATTAGAAAGACACAAAGGTTGAATGTCCTGTGCAATTTGATTTGGCTGCAAAACATTTACTCAGAGGATGATTTTTGACACCACGTTTCTAAAGTATCAAAAACGAATTGGCCTTCTTTGCATTAACGCTCAGACATGTATGTAGGGTTTTTATCAGTGAACTATTCGTGACAGTCACGTGATCGCACGCGGCCACTTGCAGAGCCTTTGCGCACGACACCGAGGCGGCGATTACGTCATTCTCTTCACTACAGCGAGTATAAACTGAGCTTTAGGCATCAGTGCAGTGGTACATGGGTATTACGCTACAGGCCACGAACCAATCAGATGGCTTGATTTGAGCTCCCCGCTTTGTACTGGAGAACATGCAGCACAAACAAAGAACAGCACGTCGGTATCCTCACCTTGCCATTGCCCTTGACGTAAGGGATTCCGCTGGCGTACTGCTTGTTAAAGTCAAAACCATGTTGGACCAGGAACTGGACTGACTGGGGCTCGATGACGTACTCCTCTGAACACAGCAGGGTGAGGTTATACACCTGGACCATGTATGTCTCTGCAGCCTGTGTGGGGAGGCGAAAGATAAAACGTCACAGATGTGTGCAGTGGGACATTCTCTGATCTCACATGCTCATCAGTGTTTCCCTAGGTTTACAGCTTCAGGGGGGGGGGGGGGGGGCGGCACGGCGGCTTAAAGTAGTGGTTCTCAAACTTTTTCTGTAAATAACTTCATTTTGTGACTCCATCTGTGCTTTTATAAATAACAGAATAAAGAAAATTGCAATCACTTTCAAGTAAATCAGATTGCTCCATCAGACATTTTTTTATTTTTAAATTGCAATCACTTAGAACAATGAAAATAAATCTGTGCAAAAAATAACTAATATTTAGTTACTACTATATAGCTCATTGTGGAAAACAATAAGCTATTTTTTTTTTTTGCCAAACAAAACAGAATGAGTGCAGATATGTGAGCATCAGGTTGCATCAGTATTAGTGGAGCAGTGAGCCTCTACACATCTTTTATAAACGGGGTTGTAGATTTGATACAATTCATGCTCAACGTTGATCTGAGATCTGTTTTCTGTTTTGAGAGACGCAGCAGCAGAAAGGACGTCACAGAGACTTCTGGCAAAGAGCCAAAAGTCGGCGAGTCGCTATGCGCATGCGCAACCTGTTAACGGCATAACGTAAACATTTACCCGAAAGTACAGGCTTTTCTCCATGTATTTATTAATGACTTAGTTTTCTGTCCGTGTACTTTGTACTTTGTGAAGCCAGCAGCTCATTGTTGGTAGAAGACACGAGCACTTTGTCTCTTTCACCTGGAGCAGGAGAGTTGCTCCGGTGCTCCTCACAGGAGAGCTGCTGTTGCCATCTTCACCCTGGGAGCGTTTAAAACGCATATATAGGTCTGCTTTTCACGCGACATATTTGTTGACGCTCTCTGTCCGCTGCTGTGTGCTCAGCGCTCACCTGTGTCTGTGCGCGCGCACGTGTCTGTGCGCATGGGGCGGAACTCCGCTGTGCGCGATGCAGAGCAGAGGAGAAGTGTTAACGCGACCATGTAGAGACCGAAATGACAAACTGTGTGTGGATAAGATCAATAAAATACGGCCGTTTAGTTTGTTTAATAACAGAACAAGGTGTAGACCGGTTCTATATGAAAGAGAAACTTAAATGACGACTTGTGATCTGGCGCTGTCGAGAAAATTACAGAGGGGCGGGGGGTTTCTTCAGGGGGGCGCCCCGCCCCCCTATTCTAACGGTGGGGGAAACACTGACTCATGGTACAATGATGGCGTGGGAGACGGCTCGCTCACAGGCTCATCGGATGAATGCAAAAACAGGTTTCAGGCCATTAGAGAGGGCATTGTCTTACTGTACCTTGTCGTCCAGTCTCTTGAAACAGGCGATTCCCAGGGAGAGGATGGAGCGGGAGCGGGCCGCTTGGCATATGGCTTTGTACCGGTCCTCTATGGATCTGAAACACAAGAGCGAGGTGTCAGATGACAACTAAACACTGTGAAGCTTGGTGGGGGGTCTGATAGGTTTACTCACTCGGCCAGCAAGGACTTCCTGTTTCCAAGACCACTCAGCTCCTGTGGAAAAAAAAATACACAGGGAACAATTGCTACTTGTATTTGTTTTATATTGGTTAACTTAGTGGTATAAGTGACCCCAGGCGTGTGTTGTTTCATGTTGTTATAACTGTATTGGTGAGAGATGAGTTATTACAGCAGTCAGATGAATCAGTTATATTATGCATTGTAGTTTTGCCAGGTAATAATCATCCTCCCAAATAACAATGGATAACTAGAAGTCTTGGAGGACTGAACACACGGGTCTGTTGGGGGTTACACGTGCATGGTGTGTGTGTGTCAATGTACAGCTTGTTCACATGTTAGCTCTCAATACTCGCAGCAGAGTAACTAAGAGGGACAAACTATGGCTGCTCAAACTACAACGTCTCATTGAACTCGGGGACACGCTGGTCGGACGCACACACACACGCACGCACACACACTTGCACTCACCGTGTCCAGCGCAACGAAGGAAGCCGTTTTAATGGCCAGTACCATAGCGGGCCAAAGCTCTCTGAAGTTATCATTCTGGACATCAATGACGGGAACGAGCAGTGAAGACTCCATGTTGTGCAAACGGCTCTTAATCGCGCCTGAAACAGTTTTTTTAAAAGGAATTAACGTTACCAACGGCTTCCTGGAATATTTGCTAGCTTAGTTTACTATTTTGTAAAGGTTGCCATTATCCACTGCTATATGCAGCGCCCTTTCTTGTCGCTTACTTGTTATGTTTTATTCATACGTTCAGTAATTGCGTTCACAGTTGTTCATTCATTAACACTTTTTTCTGGTCGACAGCTAGCGGCGCTCCTCCGTAAACATTTCAACGTGCTTCTTCGGGTCCTGTGACAAAATAAACTAAAGTAGTTGGACGTTTGCCGGAGAACAAATGCAACGTATTTGCCGCTAATTGTACGCACACAATTTTCATAATTAACAAATATATATTTTCATCTCAAATTGTTTATTTTTCATTGAAATTGTACCTCTCCATTCGACTGTTTTTGCTTTTCAATAAACATTTCAAGCAGGCGTCGATCATCGGCGCACATAAACACCAGCCCTACGTCACTGCACTTTGCTGTCGAGGTGAAGTGCGCCATTTTGGCTCAAACAAAGTCAGAAACATCATATCTTCGATAAAGTGTTTTGAATTGTTTCCCTAAAATACGATGTGCACGTTCTCGGGACACCGCTCTGGTTTCCACGAGACAACACGTGGCGTTAATGCTAAAGTGACTTGTTTTTCATGCCGAGTAAGTGACGTGTGTTAGCTAAAAGTAACGTTAATGATTTAAAAATAATAATAATAATAATAATAATAACCCCTAGCCAGCCGAGCTATCTTGACGTTTTGCTAACTTTGGCCTCGCTGCTTGTCTTCACCGCCGCGATGGGCGGCTGCTCCGCTCCAAACTGCTCCAATTCAACCAGCATCGGAAAACAGCTGTTCAGATTCCCCAAAGACCCCGTCCGCAAGAAGAAATGGGTGGTGAACTGTCGACGTGACTTTGAGCCAACTCCTCACTCCAGACTGTGTCAGGTAGAGTCAGCCGAGTGTTTGTATAGAGACGATGCCCTGAGACCCTCCTAGAAACTGTTCTACTACTTTCCTTCTGCTAAACTTTGCACTCACTGTATGCATAATGTTGTTATATTGTGTGTGTTTGTGTGTGTATATCATTAGTTGGTTGAAATGCATGTGTATCCCTGTTACTGTTCCCTCAAGGACCATTTTGAGCAGAGCCAGTTTGAGGAGATAGCGAGGTCTCCAGCTGGGGGAAAGAAGCTGAAGCCCAATGCCATCCCCACTCTGTTCACCATCGGAGACCCTCCTTACCCAGCAGTCACCATTCCGTACATCCTGCTGCCCATGAAACCCGAACCAGGTAAATGTCCAACGGAAAAAGGAGGCGGTCAACAAATCAGAGAGGAAATGCAACAATAGTCAGATGCTGCTTTTGTGCCTACAGTGGAGAAGGAGCTGAACTTCGGGGACCATGGCTATGCCAGACGCACCCCTCTGCCCGGCCTGGAGGAGGAAGAGGATGCCGACGGGACCGCAGAGGACCAGCGGCACTGCACACAGTGTCATCTCCTCAAGAAACAGCTGGAGCAGGAGATGCAGCACACCGCGAGGCTGCAGAAGGAGGTAGGATGAATGCCGGTCTCTGTATTTGTTTTGTTGTTGTTGTTTTTTTCTGCAAAGGGGCCGATGTGCTGTATTTTTAACTCCACTAAATCATGACCTTGGTCAGAGAGTTGAAATTGTGCACCTTGGGTCAGATGCCATGAGCAAAAATCCTCCAAAATGATCACGCCAGCTCTGATTCTCGTTAACCCCCGCTAGTTATTCCATATTCTATAAGTTTGCCCTGAATATAAACTCTTTTCTCTTCCGTCAGGCAGAGGAGATGAAGAAGCGCCTGTACCGGCTCGACCGGATCGAGAAGGGTCTCCAGAACTTTCTGTATGAGGACCAGATTCGCGCTCTGTCCCTCACCAAACGCTCCCGGCGTGCCGTCTGGTCTCCGGAGACCATCCTGAAGGCCCGGAAGATCCGCTGCGCGGTTGGCACCAAAGGCTACGAGTACCTGCGGGAGCTGGGGTACCCGTTGCCCTCCTACAGGACCCTCTGCAACCGCCTGGAGACGAAGATCATGGTGACGACTGACATGAGCTGTGAGGAGCTGGCAGAGCTGAGCCTAGGCCTCATGGCCACCTGTAACAGTCCCGCTGATGTCGCCGTTGGGGACAACGACGAGGAGGAGGAGGAGGAGGAGGAACTCATTGGCGTGTTGTCCTGATCGCATCACTGAGCTTTCGACTTGCTGACTCCGATCGAGAGGAGAATGCGCAGAATCTCGGGCGCATTAATGCTTCTGATCCCGTGATCTGCGCCACTTAAGACATGGCTTCGCTCAACCCGTGCGTGATGCTGGGGCCCCTCCCCCACTACCGTGTCAGCCGAGCATCGTGATTGCAGCGTTTGTCACCACGAAGAAGCTGCTGAGCTACAGTGAGACGTGGGCTGTGACCAAGAAGGCCGCTATGGAGAGCGTGGAACGGTGTAGACGTAGGCCCAATCCCAATCTTACGCACTCACAGACTTTGAGGCGCGCTCCCGCTAACTCCGTGAGGGTTTAGTTCTGTCCCACTGTCACATCGTCGAGTGTTTGAGAGCTCTGGCAGACATTTTGATCCCTTATATAAGTCAGCATTAGATGCCAACTTTGCCCAAGAGAATTACCCACAATTCATAACAATGTGACGTTAAACACGCAGTTACCAATGGAAGAATACATATGTGTATTACACAGATTTTATTCATCAAACATTTTGTCACATCTCGTGAGGTTACCAGGTGATGTCAGTAAGTCCCTGAGGGTTCAGGATTTGAGGGTTTAGGGGGGACATTGGGATTGGGTTGTAGTTTGCACAAAGCTGGTTGACTGGTTGTAAACTGTTTCCTGTTCATAATGCAAGCTTTTATTTTTTTCGTTCAAATGCGTGCCGGGATGCAAGTTAGCGTCTGGGAAGATGTTTCATTCAAGCATACATCGGCGGATTCAAACTACGCTGTATTACTGAAAAAATCCTTTGAATGCTGTCACGGAAATTGGGCTGGATATCCTAAATTCATGTTGCTCATTTTAATCACATTTGAAAAGCTGAAACCGTACTTGTTTGTTTGTTGTTTTTCCCGGTAATTTATTTTGGACCACACACCCTGAGAGGTGTTGAGTCAACAAGGACATACAAGTAAACCCTCCATTGGTAAATAACGTGTGTGATTCAACACTAAATGGGTTGTACATCTCCGGCTTGCAGTGCAGCTGTAGCCACAAAGGGCATCAAAAAGAGCTCAGACTGGTCACATGACATTCAGTATCCAAAACAACAACACTGGCACTTGTGAGCAAAATAAAGTGCTTTGTAAAGAATTACCAACATTGTTTTTCCATTATGTGTGTGAATGTGAGAAAGAGAGACGTACTGAATAGTGCATGTAGGTCTGCACTGCACATCAGGTGGTCAGCAGCATTGTTGTCATCACTACACTGGTTACGTTACATAACTGTCATGAACTCTGAATGCTCTACTAAAAACAACCCTCACCACAAGTCAGTAAATAGGACCCACGCTGGCCTATCAGAGGTGATACTCTCCACCCTCACAGACTTTAAGCGCTCGTGCAAAGTCCTCGGGTCTGGTTTTAGGGCTGCCCCCCCTTGTCAAATGTGTTTATATTTAAGCCCAGGGTTGGCACGGTCATGGAAAACCTGGAAAAGTCATGGAATTTGAAATTGGTTATTTTCAGGCCTGGAAAAGTCATTTGTTCATGTTGTTCATTTACGCTGAGTTTGAAATAATTAATATGCTTATAAAAGAAAGACGCTCAAAATCTAAGCAGGCATACGCTCTATATCTATCAATCTTTATTCTTTTAATCAAACTATTGTCTCATTCATTTGTGTCATTTAAGGCATACTGTATGCTTTGGAATTCTCATTGTTAGTTTAAATACTACATGTTCTCACTTTTTCATGTATACACCGAGGTTTCACAAAATGTTTGGTCATGGAAATTTGGTTTAAAGTCATGGAAATCCATTGATCAAAGTGTGTATGAACCCTGTAAGCCCTTTATGAACGCCTTTTCCATAAGTCAGTGTTAGATGCCGGCTTTGCCCAAGGGAATTACCCACAATTCATAACCATGTGACGTTGAACACGGGGCAACCAGTGGCAGAATTGAAACGTAAACAAAGAGGATGACACACATGTGTTTAGCCTGGTGAAATACATGTACTCAGAAACTTTAAGGATTAAAGATGGAAACATAAAAACCCATGACATCAGAGGATATTTATTTATTTATTCATCATTTGGTCAGCGTAGCGGTTTTGATGAAAAACAAGTAAATAGATGATTTGAAATTACCTCATCTCGTGAGGAAAAGAGCCTGGAAGATGTTCAGATCAGGGAGTAAAAAGTGTAACGCCATGGGGGGACATCAGGATGGGGCCTTACTTTGGCCCCAGGTCGGACTTTGAGCAAATCCCCTGCATGAGAGATTAGATATTGGTTTGGCATTCGGTTTGTGACCTGAGCTGAACTGGGTCGAGAGATCAACATGCCCCCCACTCCCCATTGCCATTGATTTATTTATTTATTTTTTGAGGGCCCCCCGGCCTGTTCCAAAAAGTGCAGCGTGGGTTTTGTTTGTCACACGGTGGCATTCACCTCTCCACAGTGGAAAGCCGGAGCCGTGCGTAGTAGAGTAAACACGCTCAGGGCGATTGGATCAATACGACATGCGAGGGCTCCTCCGAACTGGTAAACAAAGCTCGAGAGTCTACAGTTCACACGAGGGGCCCAACGCTCACGCCAGCGTGATGAGCTCTTTGTAGACCCTTTCAAATTAAAGACCAGTCACAGCGAGGGGTTTAACCATATTCTGTCTGATTTGATGTGTTTCAGATGACACCCTAAGGGCGAGATAGGGTGCAGATACTGGGTCTCTCTCTCTCTCTCTCTCTCTCTCTCTCTCTCTGTGTGTGTGTCTCTCCCCGTCTGTTTGATTTGGGGGAAGGTCTTATCAACCCCCAGCCTTTATAAATCCCAGGGCTTGGCCGTCCTGTGTTCATGTGGATCACAGGACAGAGGTAAGTTGGGACAGCATTTCTCTTTGGGGCTCCATTTAGTTTAGTAACAGTCTTTTTATTTCAAGAGGTATGTCATGAAATGTGCTATCAATCGTATTCCTTTTGAAGTTTCTGCACTAGAGGGGCGTTTGTTCTTTTCAACCCCAAAAATAACTAGAAGTAATCTGACTTCAGCAGGCAGCTGCTGCGTACGAGGGACACACAAAGACATCGCCATCCTGTTCGTTAAATCTGAGCTGTCGTGTTGTGATTGAGATCAAATTTGAAATGTAATAACTGAACCTACAAGTGATTTTAAATCAACAACAAAAAGGACACTTTTGTTGACAGTTCGGACGTCCCTGTAAATATCTCTAGTCAAGCCTCCCTTTGTCTTTTTTCCGGCCCGAATTCTTCTGTTCGTTCTGGCAGTTTACCCCATAATAAACTCTATTCGGCGATTATCTCCACATGCGATGAGAGAGACAATGAGGGTTTACTCTTTGAATTATTTGGGGATCAGACTGCCTGGACGTTTGGCTCAGGGCAAAATGGGAGGGGAGGGGGGGACAGCTGCCAAAGATTGAATCTGCCTTTATCCCAGACTGCACACGTGCTGCCCTGCCCCAAAGTCCACTGTGGGACAGCGTTGGTCACAGTAACGTAGGCTATTGCACGTCTGCCTCTCGTCCGGTAGATTTGGTCCAGCCAACCAGGTGGAGAGGGACAATGAGTCGTCTCTCGTTGCCGTGGCTGTACGCCGCCCTGCCGGGTCTGCTGTGGGCCTCGCACGTCAGCCTGATGGTGGAGGGGGACAACGACGCCTCCAGGATCTGCAAGCCCGCCCCCCACTGGACGATAAAGGGGCGCGCACCCATGCAGGACCTGCAGGGGAGCGTGGTGGTGGTGGCCCTGCTGAAGGCCAGCTGACAGTTCTGCCTCACGCAGGCCTCCAAGTAAGAGAACGGACCCATGTGCCAGATTTGTTGTTTTAAATGAGAAAGGTTAAAGGTCAGGACATATTCAAACACGTTGATTAGGCCAGAGACAGTTTGACTCTGGCCTAATCAACGTGTTTGACCCAATAGGAAAAGCATAAGGGTAAAAAAAAAAGTCCTCTCCAAATTGTAAGATGTTCTTCCTCAGCCCAATGCTACGCCCTTTCCACATGGTTTACAATTTCCCTGACAAAAGCACTATTTACACGTATAGGATTATACAGTGAAGGCCAAGTTAATCCATGTAATATCTGTCTTTACAGGGCTTGTACAAAGGCACTAAAGTAGTCCATGAGTAGGAGATACAAGTTTACAGAAGTATTACAATCCCTCCTCGGCATTGTGGGGGTTAGTGTATTGACAACGTTCACAATTCATGAGTTAGAGCCACTTTTTGGTGCTTTTCCACAAGTGTTATTGAGTTGGCGTCAATATGATGTGTAAAGAGTCAGTTCACTTCATCAGCCTTTTTTTTCTCTCTCTCTGGCCCTCTGTAGAATTAGAGGCCTGCGTGACAAGCTGAACCGCAGCAACCTGAGCGAAGTGTCTTTTATGGTCGTGAATGAGCGCGAGGCCCACTCCAGAGCCATGTACTGGGAGCTGAAGAGGAGAGCGCCCCCTGGTGTCCCTGTCTACCAGCAGGAGCCGCTTCAGAATGACGTGTGGGAGGCCCTGGATGGCGACAAAGATGACTTCCTGGTCTATGATAGGTGAAGCCTACGTGGATCAAATTATCTTTTTTTTAGCCCCGCCTAAATTATTACTGCTTTATGGTCTATTTGACTCTAAACTGACCATAATTTACTAAATGACATCATGCTGTATTTGAAACTAGAGATTGAGACCATAAACTCATGTTTAAAATGTTTACTGAGGGAATAAATCAAGAGAGAAGTAGAGTCATTTTCTCATAGACTTCTATACAACCAGACTTATTTTTGCAACCAGAAGAGTCGCCCCCTGGTGGTCAGTAGAGAGAATGCAGGTTTGAGGACCTTTGTTTTCCAGACCGGAAGGTTTGCCGCCTGATTCCTGCCCTGCTTTAATTATACATATTTCCAATCACCACTTTCTGGATTAAATTATACTGTAAATTCACTTTTGTTTTTAAAATATTTAAAATAGTAAAACCATTTGGATTCTCTCTCCCTTTTCCTCCAGATGTGGTCTGCTCACCTTCCACATCGTGCTGCCTTACAGTTTCCTGCATAACGTCTACGTAGAGGCCGCAATCAGAGCCACGTATCTGAAAAACATCTGCAATTGCACTGTGAGTAATCACAACACACACACACACACACACACACACACACACACACACACACACACACACACACACACACACACACACACACACACACACAAAAGGCTGCAAATAGTAACAGTAATTACTGATTTTCAGTGTTTAGAACTCACTCATCCTCAACCCTCAAACCCCATTTTAGATAAAGCTGCAGCTTTAACTAAACTAACTCTGTATTCATGATGGAAATAATTACCATGTATAATGTAAAAAGAGGACAGAAACACAACTCCAAATGAATGGCAACGTTGCGTCATGCCTGCTGGATGTAAATGGGCAACTGTAATAGCAACTAGACGACATAACATGTTTTTAGCTTTTTCTGCTGCCCCGTAGTGGACGCGTGCTTTAAAATACAAAAATAAAATCTATCTTCATGAATGAACGAACATGAATGTGATCATTCGCAGGCTAATTCTTCCTTATCAAGTGGCGTTAGCAGCTTCATGAAGAACGAGACAACACCCTTCATTTTCAGCCAGACAACTACAATACCCAGAGTTCAACCGGTCACGGATGATCCGGAGGGGGGAGGGACCGCTCCTGAAGCGACTCATCACTACAGCCACCACCACCATCATCATCATCATCATCCTCCCCCGCATCGTTCTCCACCCCTCCAACAACAACCCCACCAACACCACCAGAATCAGTCTCAACATCAGCATGATGCAAGTCAGAATACAACTCTCCATCCTCTCAGTCACAACCACCATCCTCAGCATCATCATCATCATCATCATCAGCAGCAGCAGCAGCAGCAGCAGCAGCAGCCTGGCAACTACAGTCATCCTGGTGGGATGAAAGTTGATAATTAGGAGTGTTTTTTTTGACGGCAGAACATACAGACACACTGCAGTTCACGGAATCTCTTTGGGCAGTCATCAGATTGGTGCTTTTTTCCTACGAGCACCTCCACCCTTCTGTCCTCTGTGTGGATGGCGTAGCCGGTGCTTCCCCGGTCCTCTCCCATGAATGAAGTTCACGGTGTGAAACCTGCCTGCAGGAGGCCGTGGACGGATGCGCGCGCACGCATGTGTGTGTGTGGAGATGTCGGGGTGTGCTGATGGTTATCGTCACCCAAACAGAGTCAGAGGACATTGTACGGTGCAAGCAAACGAAACCTGCCCAAACATTTTTCTTTTCTGGGGTTCAGATTCTTGCTGTAAGTGATATGCTGTGCTACTTTTAGTGCTGTTCCTTTTATTCTTTTCTCAAAGGTGTGCAAGCATTTTGGGAGGTGTTGTCACAATGAATTAGATTAGTATTCAATTCAATCATTAGAGGTGATAAATCACACCAGAAGGCACATTATTGTTCACTTGCGCTTGTGTTTATGTGCAGTATTACTGGATTTAATATGTTTTGCATATTTGCTGTGGATTTGAAAGTTTGCCACTTCCGATTATACACCTGAACGTGGAATTAACCCTCTAGATCTGTGTTCTCAATTAAAAGTAAAAGACATTGCTGAAATGTTCCTCGGTGTCTCATCTCTTTCTGTGAGTTGTGTAGTACCTTGACGTTCTACCTAACGGGAGATGTGAGGTTTTATGTTGTCCTAAGACTGCCGTGGCTGGTGTGTGCGGGGTAACAGGGGTTACAGGTCCCTACAGCAGACAACACATGGTCCCCTGATAAGAGATACGCAGCGGAGACAGTGTGTGTGTGTGTGTGTGTGTGTGTGTGTGTGTGTGTGTGTGTGTGTGTGTGTGTGTGTGTGTGTGTGTGTGTGTAGCAGATCAGATACACAATCGTCTGGAACTGGCAATGAACGAGGCAGACGGCAACGTTTGACGATCTGGCAAAGAATGTGCGGGAGAGGGCTGATGAGAAAAGCAGGAACAGGTGTGCTGGTGGGCGGGGACCGAGCAAGAAGTCATCACAGCAGCAGAGAGGAGGAAGTGGGCAAGAGAGTAATCTCAGTTTTAAAACTAGGGTTGGTAATCTTGACTAGATAAAAAAAGAAATGTTAAATTAAAAACCCAACCCAGTGTTCCCAATCAAACTAGAAAACATGTCAATTAGTGGGCTGCTGAGGATTGTATTGCGTTTCCTGTCTTTATGCTGAGCTAAGATAGCCGGCTCTAGCTTATTCAACAGCACGTTGTTATAAAAGGATATGCGCATATGTTCTAAAACATCAAACTACTGTATCACTTTAAGAATACGTAAACTGTGCTCACCTTTTCTTTTATAAGAAAGAAAACAAAATCAAAACCTGGATCTCACCTGGATGCATTGGAAATTAATAACAACACAATTACACAATCTGAAACAAAACAATATATAAATTGCTCTCATTGAAATTAGTCGATCTAAATAGATACAATCACGTATCGTATCTTCTGAATAACACTGGAACATGGTTTTAGCTGCCTGGCAGAGACCTGTCCTGCTATGCTAGAATAAAGGACCACACTGCCATATGTCATGCTGGGCACACACACACACACACACACACACACACACACACACACACACACACACACACACACACACACACACACACACACACACACACACACATGCAGAGCAAGTGGATTACCTCAGTGTTGCTTAACACATGGCTGAGATGCAGCATGCTTTGACAGAGGAGAGCTGAGGAGAAACATTGGGAAACAGCCACTACCACCATGAAGGTAAGGCCAAGGACCAGTATGTGTCAATTCTTGCTGTTCTTAACATTTAAGTAATACAACTGAAAGTTATATTTATTTTCTTATATGTCTTTATGCTTCTACATAAGAGCAAATGTGGCCTATTAATTTCCTCTGGGGGTCAACAACATACTCTGATCCTGTGGTAACTACCTACATTTAGCTTTCTGTCTAAACGCAGCTTGAAGAAACAGTGTGGCGTCAGCTATGCTCACTTTGGCTCTTGTAAAGTTTTGTGACACACAAAATCACAATTCCCAATCATTTATGTGTCTTGAAAATATTTCCCCCTGGTTTATAAACGATGTAGTAAACCTGCTCGGAATAAACCTGAGCAGGTTGTAGCAGCCTGGCCATGTGGGGGATGTTCCTCTGTAAATCCCGGTGAGGAGGCTGCCGGAGGAGCTAAACTACTTATCCCCGTCCGCACGGCCTGCTGCTCCCCCGATACATTAATTAGTGCTTTTACTCGCTGCCAGTGGTTGACTGGTAAACAAAACGCTTGGATGGAAAATAACTTCTGATGCGTCCCCTTTTAAAAGAGTGTGCACATTAGAAACTAGTGGGTGAACTGTGGAGGACAGAGGAAACAACGGAGCGTGTCCCAGCCTTGAGGTTGGAAATTGTGACATTTATACTTAAAGAACCAGTGTTTCAAATTTAGGAAGGGAGGGGGTCAATTAACATAAATGGAATATGGTATTCATAAGAATAATCACCTGCAAATAAGAATGGTTGTGTTTCCGTTACCGTTCATATATATCTACATAGGGAGAGGGTCCTGTGCCGCCAAGTTTCTACTGTAGCCCAGAATGGACAAACCAAACATTGGCTCTGAGATGGCTTTTTGTGATTTTTACGTTGCCCGAAGGCCACCGTAGTTCCATGCAGGCTTGGAAAGGGAGGGGTGAACGGACACAGCTGGTTTACAGTCTGCAACTCCACCGCTAGATGCCCCTGAATCCTACACACTGCTCCTTTAAAACTTAAAAATGAAGAAGTATTGTCAATTCCTATAAACTGTGGATCTTTGATCCACTGTGAGATGTTTAGGGAGAGAGGTCTACTGAAGCCGGGATGAGCTACCTTAATGCACTCCTGTCCCCCAGTGCAATCATCTTCACCAGAAAAGCCTGTTGAATTATTGACACTCATTGATTTAAGTGTTGCAATGTATCAGCTGTTCGCCTCTCAATGCTTTTTCGAATCATCTTCAGCACTGGCAGGACTTAATTCTGGTGCAGAGATACTGGATCTTTTTATTGTGCAGTATTTTTATTTCATTTTTATTTCCCCAACTCAAAGGTATTTGGTAAACAACTAAAATCCCAAATAGCATTCAAAACACAGCAATTTGTATGTCATTTTACAATTTAAAACTCGTCATTAACAACTGTGTAATTCCCAGAGAGAGTAAGTACCAAAGTGTGTGTTGGAGGCTCCTCGTGTAGATCTATATTTATATACAATAAAGGAATATGAAGGACAGTTATCCTCTCCCAACACTAGATGGCAGCACAGTCTCAGGCTAATCGTACATGGCAGTTCATCACCCTGTCGTCCACATTAGGCAGCCATTCATCAAGGGGATTATTAGTTATTATCCATTATCAAGAGATACGTTTGGATTAGTGAACATAATCCTCGCATTGTAATCCAGATCATCTCTGGGTGGTTTAATGAAATTTGCAGAGGGGTGCTATTCTTTTCGTAAGACCTTTCAAACAGTGGCGGCTGGTGACATTTTTTGGGGGGGGGGGCGCAGTTGGGCGGCGCGGTTTAAATAGCAAGAAAAGAGGTTTTGAGTAGAATATTCTAAAAAACAAAGCTTTATTTCAAGAAAACAGTGCTCAACACTGTCCAATAACAACTATCAACAAACTGTAACTTTGGGCATGAGAGGTTCAGAGCAGAATGGTTTAAGAAACATTCAATGTGGTGGCCAGAGCAACTTCAGGGAATACATTGACGTAGCATTCAAACTGGGGGCCCTGCAGTAAGGTGGCACTGATGAGGTGGTCTTTGAAGGCAAAGCGTTCCCTGGTGTGTCCAAGTATGGTGTCACAAACCTACAGATAAATATATAGAGAGAGACAGAGACAGACAGATAAGTTGTGGGGAAATATCTACTACAAACAGGCTTCATACTACAGACAAAAAACTATGTTTTGTGTGTCTTGATGGCTCATCAACATAGACAAAAGGCCAGGAGCCACCTTGATGCTCTAGCCTGGAGCTATGACTGACACACACACACACACACACACACACACACACACACACACACACACACACACACACACACACACACACACACACACACACACACACTCTATCAGATCTTATGTACCGGTGTTTTAAATACAGCCAGCACTGCAGGAAACACATGCGCAGGTTGGCATTTTCATAATAACAAATGGGGCTCTTAAAAATCCAAATATCTTCTTTTCACTCCTTTCATACTCACGGTGTCACTGAGCTCTATCACTTTGGAGAAGTAGAACCATACCCGGTACCATAGAAGAATACCCGGTCAGTTTTTGCTGATCAGAAAACATGTGATTCAACTAGCCATTCAGATAGTGCTCTGATTCCTATGTCACATGAAGACTCATTAGAATATACAGCTATGTCTCCTTTATGGCTAGAATATTAGAAATAACATGTAACATAACATTAAAATGCTATCAATGTGTACAACACTAGCGCCAGTTGATCTAAGAAGTACCATGCAAAGTAGAACAAATGCAACAACAGCAAAGAATACAACCTTATGTGAACCATTCCAACTGCATTGTGCTTGAACATTCCTGTCAAAGGCATTTTGTGAATAAACACCCACCATCTGGCCTGGAGAGAGATTACCAAATGTAATTGTAAACACAGTGTTGTAGTTTGGTTAAGTACTTCTAGCTAATGGAAGTTTCTCCTGTTCATATGTGTCCGTGTCAGGGGGTTCAGGCTCTCACCATGTGGCAGAAATTACAATTATTCTACCAGGGGATTTTAAGAAATGGAGGCAAGTTTGTATTTTCCACTTCATCAATATTTCAGTGATATATTGTGAGATGTTTATGTCAGACATTGACACAGTCTGCGCTTCATCCATGCTTTTGTCTTGCCGTCTCTGTCTAGACAAAAGGACAGCTGGTTGGCTGCTGGTCTACTCTCCTGTGCCAATCGGCTTCATCTTCCTGTGCTACCTGGGCATCATATGGGTGGGGCCAAAGCTGATGGAGAAGAGGCAGCCAGTCAATCTTAAACCCGTCCTGATAGTTTACAACTTTGCTATGGTCTGCCTGTCGGCGTACATGTTCTATGAGGTACCACTGTGCTGTCCGTGGGAACCTCTGTAAGGGTTGTACGTAGATGGGGTGAGCGGGTAGGGCGTTCTAATGTTGTATGAGGGAAAGCGCTCTAAAAGTCCTAGGTACACTGCGCTACTGCAACAAATAGTTGACAGACAAAGGTGGCATGAGCTGGTGAGTATAGTGGAGCATAGCAGTGAAAGACATTTAGCTATAGAGAGCGGATATTGGACTTGCATTTGCTAGGTGGGCAAAACCAGTGGGCAACCTCCGGGTCTGAAAAGTGAAACCAACTCAGAAGTGCCTTAAACTTGCATTCTCTCTAATGGCCATCAGGGGGGCGACTCCTCTGGTTGTATAGAAGTCTATGAGAAAATGACTCTACCTCTCTCTTGATTTAATCCCTCAGTAAACATTGTAAACATGAGTTTATGGTCTCAATCTCTAGTTTCAAGTCTTCTTCAATACAGCATGATGTTCATTTAGTAAATTATGGTCCATTTAGAGTCAAATAAACTATAGAGCAGGGTATGCTTTAGGGCGGGGATACCTTGTGATTGACAGGACGCTACCACAACGTTAATCAACAAAATTAATGTTAATATTGCACTATACCTGCTGGATGAGTAAATAGGCAACTTTTTAACAATAGCAACATAAGAAGCAAAATATTAGGTCGTTTTCACAGCTCGTTTTCACAGCCACCAAGTGGCAAAAAAATCAAAAGAACAATTCCTGCATGTTAAAAAGGACACAACTCCAAAGTCAGGCAGATGTAGATCTCATGGGATACCAAAATGTCTATGTGCCCCGTCCTTTTGAGGCATCAGTGAAAACATGAAGTGTTTCCTCACAGCAGGCAATTTGTGTGTGACAAGATGGGATGATTGAGAGAAAGCACAGATGAAAAAGCAGCTTTTATCTTCCCAGTTCACAGCCTCCTCCTGGTTGGCCGGATACAGTCTGCTGTGCCAGCCGGTCGACTACAGTGACAGCCAACTGGCCATGAGGGTACGAGTATTTACCACACCCTACCTTAAGCAACATTTTCTTGATGAAGCTCCACTCTGAGGGAATGATCTGTTAAAGCACCTCACAACGTGCACCCTAAAAGACAACACATTTTTTCTCCCGGTCGGGCAGATGGCCAGCGTGTGCTGGTGGTTCTACTTCTCCAAAGTGATAGAGCTCAGTGACACCGTGAGTATGAAAGGAGTGAAAAGAAGATATTTGGATTTTTAAGAGCCCCATTTGTTATTATGAAAATGCCAACCTGCGCATGTGTTTCCTGCAGTGCTGGCTGTATTTAAAACACCGGTACATAAGATCTGATAGAGTGTGTGTGTGTGTGTGTGTGTGTGTGTGTGTGTGTGTGTGTGTGTGTGTGTGTGTGTGTGTGTGTGTGTGTGTGTGTGTGTGTGTGTGTGTGTGTGTGTGTTTCAGATATTTTTCATCCTGAGGAAGAAGAACAGTCAGCTGACCTTCCTCCACGTCTACCATCACGCCACCATGATCTTCAACTGGTGGGCCGGAGTGAAATATGTGGCTGGTGGCCAGTGTGAGTGCACGCCAACCCACGGGCCCTGGGCATGCAGAAATGTCATGAAAATGAAATAAGCTGTGAAAATGACGCCTATTTACAGCACACACTTTTAGACGCACATGCCCTCGGGTTTAAAATGTAGTACTCATCCTGTGTATCCGTCCACAGCTTTCCTGATTGGTCTGATCAACTCTCTGGTCCACGTAGTGATGTATCTGTACTACGGCCTGGCGGCTGTGGGGCCGAGCATGTCCAAGTACCTCTGGTGGAAGCGCTACCTCACCTCCCTGCAGCTGGTCAGTGTGTGTGTGTGTGTGTGTGTGTGTGTGTGTGTGTGTGTGTGTGTGTGTGTGTGTGTGTGTGTGTGTGTGTGTGTACTTCACTGACATTAATTCCTACATCCACCCTTGCCTTTGTTTTCCTTCTCTTTCTACTTTCTATTTTAAAATGTTTTCACTTATCACAGTCCGATAGTCGTCTCTCCATAAATGAGACACTTTAATATGTTAATGTGTCAAAGCGCATCTAAGCGTCACCTCTTTGGAGTAATTTTCTCTCTTCATGTTTTAGCATTATTTAGTCGGATCATTTTGGGTGCTCGCTAAGTAAATATGACCTGTAACCTTTTCACATCCTGAAAGTGAAATATAGCTGTCGCCAGTATTGTAGTACATCGGCAAGTCCTTTCCTCTCTCTCTCTCTCTCTCTCTCTCTCTCTCTCTCTCTCTCGATATATATATATATATATATATATATATATATATATATATATATATATTAGGGCTGGGCACGTTAACCGCGTTAAAAACATGATCTCCATCCATTGTCTTTTTAATATAATGGCACAATTTGAAATGTATGTGAGATCTTCTTTGAACACAGGTGTACCTCCAAGGTGCCAATTTGAGTCACTTGCAAGGGCCCACTCTGTCTATACTGTCTGTATTTACGCCCCTGCTTTTCAGTTCCATGTCTAAAAGACGTGTCTACGTAAGGACGTTCCAGAGCTCGAAGTACTCAACTTAGACGAGCCTAACATGAGGCCTCCTGCTTGGTTTGTTTTTCTTCTGATTGGCCGTTGGATAACTAGGCGGATTAACTAACTACTGGACCATCTGTTTTATGGCGTTGATGAAGAGACAGTGAATCCTGTAGTTTTTCCCCCCCGTCTTCTGTGTATGGCTGCAGCATATATATATATATATATATATATAGGTCAGTATGGTGGCTGGCCGCCATTATGTAACAATAATTGTACTGACCTTAGATGTGACCACCAAGCCGTCATTAACAGTTGGCTTCACAATTTGGAGCACTGAAGCTGAGATAGTTGAGTTGATTGGGGAGATTGTATTTCTGTGTGTGTATGAGGGGGTTTCCTTTTGTGTTTTTGGGAGATAATTATTCATTGGAAAGGGAGGTGTGTGTGGAGTGGGGTGGATGGATATACAACGTCCATAATGTTCTCTCCTACACCTAATTCCTGCCTGGGCCTTAATTACTATACTGGCTCTATGAAACGTGCATAGATTAGTTAATGACTACTACACAGCCATGACACTAAATCAGAATGGTGCTCCTCTCTGTGTCTCATGCTACCTTAACAGGTTTTTACCGGGAGGGAAGTTAGCATGAACTTTCAACGGAATCCTGCATTCATCAGTCCATCCTCAAGCGTATCAAATCATATTTATCCTATAAAAGTGCTGACATGCTAAATGTACCCTGAACCCCAAAGAGCTTACAGGGCCAGGGGTCAAATATACAAGCTAGCACTGGAGCATTAGCAAGCAAATAGTCTAGCATTTACAGCCAGCTGTTAGCATTGGCTCTGGGAACACTTTTTAGGTTATTATAATCCTATTGGGTATTGTGTTTGACTTATTTTATGATTAGCTAACTTTTCCCAGTGCAGTAACACATTTGTACACAAATGGTTTGTACGTAGGCTACAGGAAACACATGCAACTGCATGTCTATACCAGGCTACATACTGTAGTATACTATCAGAATTTTAAAACAAATTACAAATTATTAGAAAATTGAGAATAATTAATTAAATATGTACACTGTAGTTTAATCATTGAATGCAACAGTGAAAGAAGTTCATGAAGTCAGACCTTTGGAAAAGTTACATTTTGGTTTTTACATTTTGGTTTTTTTTATTGCAACGGTGACAATTCTTTGACATAATGAGCTTCCAGACTTGTTTTTCATGTCTTATACAGGCTGTCGTGTAGGAATAGATGTCGCTTTGTTGCCAGGTTTGTCTGTGGCCAACAGTCTCAGTGGCCAGGTTGTGGTCAATCACTCTGTATTTCCTTCTCAGTTTCTGGTCAATCAAAGTATTGTCTCACTCTCTTATCTTATCTCTCTTGTCTGTCTGTCTGTCTGTCTGTCTGTCTGTCTGTCTGTCTGTCTGTCTCCCACAGCTACAGTTTGTCACAGTAACCATCCACGCCACCTACAATCTGTTTGCTGACTGTGACTTCCCTGACTCCATGAACATGGTTGTGCTTGCCTACTCTCTCAGCCTCATCGTTCTCTTCAGCAACTTCTACTACCAGAGCTACATCGCCAAGAAGAAGACCAAGAAGACGTAGGGCGTAAAAAAAGCTATTCCTGCTTGTTTGTTATGCTATGGCAGCTCGATTAATTATATGTGCAAAATACATCAACATGAAAACAATTTGTATGCGTTATGAATGATATATGTGCCCTAAACACACACACACACACACACACACACACACACACACACACACACACACACACACACACACACACACACACACACACACACACACACACACACACACACACACACACACACACACGTTTGTTACTTATGAGGGTCTTCCATTTACCACAGACATGCATTGCTTCTGTTCATTCATCCAGTAGCAAGACCACGAAACCCACTCAACACACATTAACCCACGTTTCAGCGCTCCCCCCAGCTGCTAATGGATGAGACGTTGCTTTATTCTTCTCTCGCACCCATTGGATGGCAGTGGCAGCCAATCAACTGTTGGCTGCCATTAACTCTGTATCCATCTATTCCCTCCACCCCCCATTTTTTAGATCAGGGTCCCCCTCCTCAGCTTCTAGCATTTAATCCTACTTACCAACCCGCAACCCCCCTGGTTCCATCTGTCATAATGTAGAAGGATAATTGTCAGGCAGTGATCTCATCCACTCCCCCTTGTGGGCTGAAATTATGTCTGCTTCCCTTGCATTGAATTCTTTCCTCGTCACGTATTCCCAATCTGTTCACCATCTAAATATCTATATCTATTCTATCTCCAACAGTTTTGACTGTGCCCTGCTCCAAACTCTACAGAACACCAGGAAAAAGCACTCTGGAGTGACTAAATCAAGCCACTTAGTGGGGTCATTTTTATACCAATCAGCACAATGGGGCAACTTGACACATTTCTGGGTATCACCACTTTTACATGTGAGTTTTCAAAATCAACTTGAAAAATACAACAAAAGAGACTAGTGTTCTCAAAAAAAACAAGAGGATATTTGATCACTTAGCAAAATTAAAAACGCGATGACAGAGTGGAAGGCAGAGTTACATGTCAGTCAGGACAATGGTGCATTCAAAGCCGACGACAGAATTAAATCACTGACTCTTTGACACCTGAAAAGGCGACATGGATAATTTTCACAGTGGGCATTTTTTTTATGTTACAGCAGAATGAGCACAGGTGTAGCTAATAACACGAACATTGACAGCGTGTCATTAATGTGCTTCAGTGGGCCACAATAAAAAATGGGACACTTGTGCTTTTCCTGTTGAGGTAATTCCATTGTGAGCATGAAATCGGTATTGGTTGAAGCATTTTCCCTTCTTCCTACGATCAGACAAGCTTAGTCTGAAGCCAACTTGTCGAACATGCAGGTTTGGAGCAGGTTCAGAAGCCATCCTGTGTGGGTCACTGTAACAGCTGATTTCTTACCTGTCCAGTGTTGAGGAACTGTGAGACCGTTTCAAAGCTTTTAGGTGGAAAACAGTCAACGTTAGAGACTGTGAAGGTTGGTTTGGAAGCTGAAAAGTTCTTCAGAATACCATGGTGGCAACAGTAATGTCCTCTGTGTTCACGGTGCCACACTTTCGTGACGACACTGTCGGCGGCGTTATTGGCTGCAACCGCCATCTGCGAGCAGCGCTCAGCAGCGTATCAATGCTCTGATTCCTTTGAAATAAGGAAGACGGATCAACCCGTTCGTCAAGCCTCGGGGACAACACACGCACACAATGCACTAACTGTGGTCCAAGAAAACTCCACAGGGTAACTTTAACACATGTTTGAATGCGTTCTCTATCGGCCGATGAGAAGCTCTTCTGAAAAAGTGTTTCTGCAGAGTCACTGAGTGCAATACATCAGCGTATGGCCAGTACTAAAATAACACACTTGTGTAGCATTATAAGCCATATTTTGCCGCTGGCCAAGTAGTTAATCTGCTCTCCATTTCAACACAAGTGTGTAGAAGCAGACACGCACGCACACACACACGCACGCACGCACGCACACACACACACACACACACACACACACACACACACACACACACACACGCAGCTGATTGCCAGAAGCCCATTTAAAGAGTGATGTCCCTCGGCCTCACTGCGGGCACAGCTCCAGGTTGATTACTGCTGAGTGCCGTACAGCTCAGGCATGGCTGACTCTCTGGCACGCAGTCGCTTTGATCAACTTATGATTCTGCAACCAGATGATGGGTTTCGTCTTGAGTGTTTAGTGAGCTACGGCACTTTTAAAATGCCGAGCCTGCCACAGGTGTCACCGAGATATTAGCGCTTTTCACTTACATCTGACGGGAATAACGTCTGATCGGCATGCATGTTAATTAGAATACTTTGAGCACAACAGTTGACGCAAAAGAGAATCCACCGAGTTGTGAACAGGCTTAAATCTGTGTTCCGAATTCTTTGTCCATCTCCTTGGTAACAGTGCTAGACGTTGTTTGGGCTGCTAATCAGGTTAGAGGGAGAAGATATGGGAGCGCTGCTGCTAAACTTCCTGTCTAGCGAGAGGGACGGGGATACACACTCTCGCTCGCTCGCGCGCACGCGCGCACACACACACACACACACACACACACACACACACACACACACACACACACACACACATAGGCATAATTGTTGATAGTGAGAGTGGTTTGGGAATAAGAGGCTGCCGAGTGTGCTTGAAGGTGAGCCACTGGGTTGTGTCATACAATGAGGGTTAACAAGAGGCTGCGGCAATCTCACCGTGATGGGAGCGCACTCAACCAGCAGGCAAGCTAGTGCTAATCAGCCAGCCAACCAGCAAGTAGCTCTCTGTCAAGTGCGTGCATGTCTGCGTAATTAACAAGCATGAAACTCCAAGTAGGAGCCAACACAGACTCTCTCCATTTTAGTGCCTCAAGTATAAATGGCATTAGTTGGAAAACATCTATCAGTCACTCGGTAACCACATTGTGTTCGTGCATATGTGCATGTCCATGCGTCTCTTTGTTTTCAACCAGAGGAGCCCCACCTGTCGGGGACATCGTCCCCCTTCATTGACAATGGGATGAACCCGGTGCCACCTGTATCTGTTATCAAAGTTATATGGGGGATGTGCCATTTGTCTTGACAGGCATGATTTATGGCTTTTATTGTTTGCTGTGGGTCAGACCATCTCCGACAGAGATAGACAGAGACATGTGCTAGCGGGGCTCAGGCCCACAGGGTATTACTTGATTTGATTTATATTTGCATGAATCCGATTCAGTAAATGGGCCCTGTTTCCTGAAGGTTGTCACATTTTAGTCAAGCTGGCGCCGTGCCTGTATGGTAACAATGTCACTGTTCAAGACGTAGACTTGTTGCATCGACCTCAGTGGCCAGAATATAAAACCTCTTGGACATTGCTTGTGTCATTACGAGTACTTTCTTTGTCAGTGTATTCCCAGCATATAAAGCAGGTGAGTGTCACACATAATACGCCACAAATAGGCAAACTTAGCCTTGAACCTTTCACTAACTCAATTTATCAATGGTCTTATCTATAGCCAGGTACATATAAAGCCTCTAACCTTAAATTGAACTTCATTTAGATCGATCCATTCAATAAAAATTCTGCATCAGCGACAGAGCAGACTAGACAGATCGACCTTTGAGGTCAAATTCATCATATTTATGCATCGTAATGGGGATTTTAGTTTTGAAAAAGCTGCCCTGCACAAAAAAACTAGCCTATAGGATGCGGAGGAAAAGACAGTTTCCATCAGGAGCCAGTCTGTATGTGGTCCAGTAAGACTGACCTCGTTCACAGGTCAATATGACAACTGCACGACCCCTTTTCCACTTGTCTCTTGTGCAACAGTGTTATTCGTGGAGTTCAAAACACAGACATTGTCCGGGACAGACTGGAGGAGACATTAGACTCGTCAAGGACGCACAAGAGTAAGGACAATATGGAGCACCCTAAGGAGGAGGATGGGAATACATTTTTCTGAACTTCTGCGTTCTCTCTCAATACCTTTTGCTTTACCTCATACTAGGTTTGAGAATTTTCTTCCCATATTTCTTGAATTCCCCCTGATAACAATTAAGTCCAGTTATGATACACTATCAGTTTAGACTTCAATGCAGACACAGGGAGGGAAATTAAGGGGAAAACAAGACTGTACAGGTGGGTATGACCTCTAACATCAATATAGTAAGGGAGAATACAGTTTGATTCTACTAAAAGAAATACCCACTTTCATCAGCTTTACTGATTAGCTGTCCCTGCAGGAGTACATTTAAAGTCTGTATATCCAGCGCATAGACTCTATAAAAGTAGTGGAATCAGCCACAGCGACATCACCAATTGCTTTGTTGACTACCGTTATGAAGCCTTGAATTTGACATTTTGGCCGTCGCCATCTCGGTCTTTTGGAGCCAGAGGAAACCTTATTTGGATGAGAGGGTGAAGTTGTGGAGGGGGCTAGGTAGGCTAGGTAGTGCATCCATAAATCATGTTGTAATATTCATTGGGATGCTGTGGCAGCGACCCTTTCAATCACCAGGTATAGCCACGCCCTAAAGCATACCTTTACTTACTTTTACTTTAAGATCATAAGTTTATAGATCATAAACTCATTGGGGACATTTTTACTGAGCTAATGTAGCTAATGTATCAAGTAACTTGTATCAAGTAACACAATTGTTACTTGATACATTAGCTACATTAGAAAGAATGCAGGTTAAAGGTCCTGGCATTGTGTGTGTGTGTGAGAGGTAGCTGTTAAGCTAAGCTAGCTGTTCAAAATGTCATTTTACGACGCTGAGTCGTCTGTATACACGTATGGAATACAAATGGAGGAATTCACACGTTGCTACCTCAGGCGTTGGAGCTATATAAGGCCCGGCCACCTGCTCTCCTGGCTAGCGTCTGTCGAGCTAGCTCACGGGTTTTCTCACAGGACGTTTCTCGCTGAAGCTCGCGGCTGTCTTTCTTCTCTCTGCGGGGGAAACTTAGCTCTATCGCGCTGTGCATCTATAGCACCTTCAATTGTGATTCTCTCCGGCAGTAATACTTTACTGTCTCTTGATGATATATTACGTAGATAAGCTAACAGCTAAAAGCCAGTTTAAAAAAATTTAAATTACATATTCCGTGGCGCTCAACTGTATGAGAAAGCTCTTTGTCCTCTGCTCAGCCCTCTTCACGTTGTTGAAAGCACCAAGGCATTTCTCGACCCCTGTACTTTTTCCTTTGCTCTACTTGCCTTTCATCTACTCTGCTGATCTCTTATCCCTTCACTTTCCTCGGCTTCACTCCTCCTTTGCCTCCCTTGCCTCCTTCCCTCTCATCTCCCTTCACCTCCTCCTCTTCCTCCTCCTCCCCTCCTGCCAATTGCCCCTCCTCTCGCCCCCTCTTTACCCTCTGATGATTGCCGAGCACATTTCATCTGACACGAAGACAAAGGGCTGGGTACACATGTGGTTTCTCTGTGAGTCCCGTGTAATATGAAATATTAATGTCGGCATAATTTGGCTCTCTGGATGGAGTGGGGGTGGCGGAGGGCTTTATAATCACCAGTGACTGCCGCTTCCTTCCCCCAAAGGATGTTGAGGCTGTCAGGATGGATTGAGAAACAGTAAAGATAACAACAACAGAATGCTTACTGTTGGCGGCGAGCGTGGCCTATTTCTGTCTCGGTGTTTAATGGTTATGTTGGCTCGCTGCCCGGGTTACGGAGGCAGCTCTGCCTGTCAGCCTCTTCAAAGCTAAAGGTGCTATGCGCCGCATTTTTCAACCATCAACAGTCAGGCTCAAATTAGTTGTGATGAACTGGTATAATAACCATAAACAATTGGTAGCCTCTCTTGCACACCAGTGCTGGGTTATAAAAATAAATAAATTGAACGTCTCATATTTACCATAAAAGGTTCTGCTGCTTCAAGACAATGGTTCTATTTAAGTGTTCAGTTCTTTTGGATCACTTTGAAGTATTTCCATTTAAAGCTGCATACTACTTTACCACTACATTTGAGAGGGAAGTAATACTTTTGACATGTTGTTACTGAGCAGATACACATACAGAAAATATAAGTTACTTTATGAAATGTGACCCATTGTCACAGATAAAACCAGCAGTATGTAAAATCAGTATCACTTGCAATATTCCTTTTTACATGTATGCTACTTTAACAATAATCCAATTCTATAATTTTAGTAACACATCTTCTTTCAGACAAATGGAGGAAAAACACAAATACAAATTCAGGTGTTTATTTTACAAAATTGTGTTGAACATTTATTTTAATCTGTATTAGCATCTGTAAAGTTCTCATAAATGTTCCCAAAGTTAACGTAAGAGAATATCTCATTTGCTTCATTGCCTATTCTGTATTTTTTGTTATGGCTGTTGACAGTATTTTTTTAATTTGATACCAATAAATATCCCCAAAAGAACTTAAGCAGCGGAACAAGCTTTAAACACACGGACATATTAGCACCCCGCTAGCCTATTTCCAATATTTATTCAACTCCACTAGTTGAATAATGGCCCCACACCCCTCTCTCTCTCTCTCTCTCTCTCTCTCTCTCTCTCCTCTCTCTCTCTCTCTCTCTCTCTCTCTCTCTCTCTCTCTCTCTCTCTCTCTCTTTTAATGATTCATTTGTGGAATTACAATCCACCTGATCAAACCAGGTGAGGCTACACTGTCCGTGTGAGCAAACATCTAAAGCTGCATTCTTCCACACCATTTCCTAAGTGTTAATCTCTCCTGCATGGCACACAAGTTTAGCATCAAAGCCGAGTGTGCGCGTGCGCAAACACACTTCTTTCCCCTGGGAACCAGCTTTCTGCGCCCTCTCTTCCACTATCTACGCACAGACACTCACGCTCAGTGACACCACACTCTCACTCTCACACACACACACACACACACACACACACACACACACACACACACACACACACACACATACACACACACCTACACACACACACCTACACACACACACACACACACACAGAGAAGGTCACAATTTGTCCCTCACATGTTTAATTCGCTATATACAATTTTGCTCTCATTCACCCTTTCTTTTACACACACACACACACACACACACACACACACACACACACACACACACACACACACACACACACACACACACACACACATAAACACACCCACATGGGCTACAGTTGCATCACTAGTGAATTACCATGCCGTTCCGCGTTATTAAACATGACACTCGGCCCAGATAATGGAGCCTTTCTTCATCTCAATTTGGAAGGCTAATCTTATTGCTTTGATTAGCAGCAGCTTCATTTGCATATCAAGGCCTCCCCGCCTTTAATTCCTCCATCGCAAATCCCCTCTCTATAGCCGTAGATAAAAGGAATCTATCTATATGTATCTTTCTTTAGAATCTTTTCTCCCCCCCCCCCCTCTCTTTTGTTCTTCATTAACTCCTTGTTCATTTGTTCGTATTCTTGTTTTTTGTGTGTGTGTTTTTTTCCGCAGTGATCAGTTGTTTTTGCACTATATGTTATATGTTTTTGCACTATGTTTATATGTCTTTGCACTATGTTTATATATGTTATATGTTGTCTATTTTTTACTTTTTTTTTTTAAATGTGCACTATTCACTTTATGTTTCTGCACTATGTTTATATGTTTATATGTTGTTTATATGTTTATATGTTGTTTATATGTTATATGTTGTCTAGTTTAGATGTAGTTTATATGTTTATATGTTATATGTTGTCTATTTTTTACTTTTTTAAATGTTGCACTATTCACTTTTTTTTTCAGACAGTAGAGAAACATAATTTCAGGTCCTCTGTATGTTTCCACAATATGGAAGAAGTGACAAATAAAACTGACTTTGACTTGACTTTGACTTTGACTTTTGTCTTCATTTTTTCCCCATCTTCACATACACATCAAAAGATGTCTATATGGTAGAGAGTGATTGGGGTGTGAGGCAATGGCCAGCCGTCCTGGTTACTTATTGTCATGTGGGATTTCACACAAAAGTTTAAATTACAGCCTGCTATTAAAGTGTAACCAGGAGTTTACAGCAGCGACAATAAACTTCAACAGCTACACTTTGCCCACCATTCAGTCGGCTGCGAATGGCTGGATTAGGTTTGACCTTGAGACCAAAAACACAATCTGAGAGACGCGATGATTGAAATATACATGTATATATATGTAGCATATATATACATATATATATATCGGTCTACGTGCCAACCAATCGGTCTACGTTCCAACGTTCCAACCCTCACCTATGGTCACGAACTCTGGGTCGTGACCGAAACAACGAGGTCTTGGATACAAGCGGCCGAAATGAGCTTCCTCCGTAGGGTGGCCGGGCTCAGCCTTAGAGATAGGGTAAGAAGCTCGGACATCAGGGGGGATCTTGGAGTCGAGTCGCTGCTCCTTAGCCTCATCCACCCGAGCCCACGAAGCCCCCCCACCCGATTTTTCGATAATGAGGAAGTTCTTTTTAGTTTTACACAAACGCTCCTAAATCATCAACCACAGGTCCGATTTAATAAATTGAAACGGCTAAAGTACTCTAAACCCTTTTGAGAAGAGAAACGATGGACTACATTTAACAAAAAAGATCGTTATATTTGTATAATTACGTAATAAAGTAAAGCTCCTCAATATGACTGAGCGATTATAACGTTTCACTATTTAGCTAATTTAGTACCCCTAACAACGACGGATTTCGAAAAGAGTGGAGACTGTGCGCATCTTCCAGTAGTAGTGGGATCACTGTGTGTAAAGTATTGACGTCGTGAGCTGCGAGAAAGCAACGGCTATATTTCATTTTTTTTTTTCTCCGCGTTTTGAGGTCCTACGGTTTCGTCGTTCCTCAAAGGCATCTGAAACCGCGTCAGATGACACATGCGGAAGCAGACGGTCATTTCAACTAGTGGTTCATTATGGTGCGACGAAGATTTATGTAAAAAAGGCTCATTTCTTTATTTCTGAACCGAAAAACATGAATTTTGGACTGGAAAGGCTTGAAAACATGTAATTGCTTGTGTTTATTGTGATTATTATTGCATATTTGGATGATTTAGGTCTTAATCTTTCTAAAGAGGTGCAGTATTACTCTGGGACATGATGGGAAGTCACCAAAAATACAATTCAAAAAACTTGGGGAGCGACCGAGGACTAATTTTTTGATCAGATTCTTGACTTTTGATCAAATTTATGCAGAAAATTAAAAAATATATATTTTTTTTTATTTTTTTATTTTTAAAGGCAAGGAGTTGCTGATTCTTTAGAGATCAAGGACAATAGGGGCTGGTATTCATATCAAGGTCATATGAGCTGTAGAACACCTGTAGAAGCCCGCACGTACCCCTATAGGGGTACGTGCGGGCTGATGAGGTTAGTGTCCAAAGGAGTCAGCTGAGGTGGTTCGGGAATCTAATCAGGATGCCTCCTGGACGCCTCCCATTAGAGGTTTTCCAGGCACGTCCAACTGGTAGGAGACCCCGGGGAAGACCGAGGACACGCTGGAGGGATTATATCTCCCGGCTGGCCTTGGAACGCCTCGGGATCCCCCAGGATGAGCTGGAAAGTGTTGCGGGTGAAAGGGAGGCCTGGGTCGGCCTGCTGAACCTGCTGCCACCGCCACCCGACCCCGGATAAGCGGCTGAAAATGGATGGATGGATGGATGTATATATATATATATATATACACTCACCTAAAGGATTATTAGGAACACCATACTAATACTGTGTTTGACCCCCTTTCGCCTTCAGAACTGCCTTAATTCTACGTGGCATTGATTCAACAAGGTGCTGAAAGCATTCTTTAGAAATGTTGGCCCATATTGATAGGATAGCATCTTGCAGTTGATGGAGATTTGTGGGATGCACATCCAGGGCACGAAGCTCCCGTTCCACCACATCCCAAAGATGCTCTATTGGGTTGAGATCTGGTGACTGTGGGGGCCATTTTAGTACAGTGAACTCATTGTCATGTTCAAGAAACCAATTTGAAATGATTCGAGCTTTGTGACATGGTGCATTATCCTGCTGGAAGTAGCCATCAGAGGATGGGTACATGGTGGCCATAAAGGGATGGACATGGTCAGAAACAATGCTCAGGTAGGCCGTGGCATTTAAACGATGCCCAATTGGCACTACGGGGCCTAAAGTGTGCCAAGAAAACATCCCCCACACCATTACACCACCACCACCAGCCTGCACAGTGGTAACAAGGCATGATGGATCCATGTTCTCATTCCGTTTCCAAATTCTGACTCATCTGAATGTCTCAACAGAAATCGAGACTCATCAGACCAGGCAACATTTTTCCAGTCTTCAACTGTCCAATTTTGGTGAGCTCTTTTTCCTATTTGTAGTGGAGATGAGTGGTACCCGGTGGGGTCTTCTGCTGTTGTAGCCCATCCGCCTCAAGGTTGTGCGTGTTGTGGCTTCACAAATGCTTTGCTGCATACCTCGGTTGTAACGAGTGGTTATTTCAGTCAAAGTTGCTCTTCTATCAGCTTGAATCAGTCGGCCCATTCTCCTCTGACCTCTAGCATCAACAAGGCATTTTCGCCCACAGGACTGCCGCATACTGGATGTTTTTCCCTTTTCACACCATTCTTTGTAAACCCTAGAAATGGTTGTTCGTGAAAATCCCAGTAACTGAGCAGATTGTGAAATACTCAGACCGGCCCGTCTGGCACCAACAACCATGCCACGCTCAAAATTGCTTAAATCACCTTTCTTTCCCATTCTGACATTCAGTTTGGAGTTCAGGAGATTGTCTTGACCGGGACCACACCCCTAAATGCATTGAAGCAACTGCCATGTGATTGGTTGATTAGATAATTGCATTAATGAGAAATTTAACAGGTGTTCCTAATAATCCTTTAGGTGAGTGTATATATACATACTCAGTATATATATTTGTTTACTCAGGACCAATTCCAGTCAAATGCATGGTTTTCGGGAGAATGGAGTCCCTCAACAGTCGCTGCATCATCCCGTTTGTCGTAAAGATATAGCCTCTCACTAGACCTGATAACTTTCTACTTGCACGACTCCCAACGACACCATTGGGCGGTTTGTTAGTCTGGTAAAGCTCACTACCACTACGCATGCTGTGGATACAAACGATACAAACGTATATGTGATGCTCTGTGGTGTGGTATAGAAGGAAAAGGTAGTAACCTCCGGGTGCTGACCGTCTCACTGGAAGACCAGCAGTCTTTGCAAATCGAAAGTCAGTTAATGCTCCCACATATGACGGATACGGTGTGTGATGATATATCATGGAGTTTTCCATGGTGTTGATTTGGGCATTTTACTTTTTTTTTACTAACCAATTTGACTCTAAGCTGCAGCACTCAGCCACATCTCAGCAATGTATGTGATATTTGTGAAGCTGCATGAATCTTAAAAGCTACAAACTGCGTCTCTCTGACATCAAACAATGGCATAAATGAATAGGATATAATGGTGTGGGTGCAGCAGCTGTAACAGTCAAGTTCAGAAAAGTAAAAAAACAACAACAGAGAAAAAGAAAAATATGAAGCTAAACACAGCCCATTAAAAGTATAAACTAATATTATACATGTATTCAATTTATATGCTTTAAAACAAATATACATATATATACATGTATTTTCATGTGTTTGCAGTTACTTTTGACGCATGTATTTGCACAAGCTGCTAGTGTCAGAGGGAGTCATGTCTCATCCATAATTATTCTGGATATATTTTCATGACCAATGAATGATGTGCATAACTTGTACTTTTTATAATGGCTCAGTTAACACTAACATTTAATGGTAAAACTCTCAAAGCAAGACTCTCTCACCTTTTCTATGATTTGTATTCAACACCCTGAATCTACATAGTAGCTGCTCACTGGAGGCCTCACAGCAAAATGCATTCTTGGCTCCAAATGAGTAAAAGTATGAAATATCTTAAAAGTTAAATGTTCCTCAAATCTGTGCTTGAGTTAACTAGTTGCATCCCACCATGCGGAAGTTCATCTTTATGGAAGTTGATTCATTACAATAATATACGAGAGAAAGGAAGTAAAACAACACAAGAAGAATTAATGCAACAGCTTGAAGTGCAGAACAAGTTCATCCAAGAGCGTGAATATAATGCAGAAAAGGCCGCATGGTGGAGAATATTCTGGAAGGTCAAATGCAGGAGGTCAACCTGAGCCCAATGTCATGTTGTGTTGCAGAACACAATTCCCCCAGCTGTAAAAAATAAATAAAAATAACAAAGTGTTAAGGATGGCATCTTAAACGGGTTAAAAGTGTTTTTATTTTTCTAACTGCATCTCTGCACTTCAGCACACTGACCTCTCGTATGAGAGTGAGAAAGAGACAGTAAAAAAGAGGGAGAGAGAGAGAGAGAGATAGCAGGTTGTCTTTTATAGGATGTTGGCCAATAAGACGTTTTTATGGATCCATGAGGGGCTCCAAGGCCATGTTGGCTTTTCATGCTTTAGAAACACCGTTAACAGAATTACGGGATAATGTCGCTGCCACGCACGAGCGGCTGGGAATCGTCCATTAAGGCGACTACATGACCGGAGCACCTCGGGCTTTCAATTCCGACAAAGTGCGAACGGGCAAAAAGCTCTTCGACGCGGCACTTAACTTCGATCCCCACACAATGCAGCCACTTTCACACCCCGCCATGCGCTGTGTTTTTCCTTAAAGGACGATTTAAGAAGCGCCCGTGCTGCCTCACATCTACGGTCTCTTTCACTTATCTGTAGGGAGTAGTATCACTCCAGCAATTCTGTGGGATCAATGCCAGCTAATTATGTAAAAAAAATATTATACTAGCTTGAATGACATCTGGGCGGATACTCTTTTTCTGGAACGCCCCAAGCTTTTATTATAGTATTTATAAGACCACCGTTTTATTACATTTAATTACATTGGCACCACAGTGTATTCATACACCTGAATTACATGTCCATGCAAAACATGATTACTAGATAAAAGGAATCAAAATAAAAAATAAATTAACGTAAATTGTGTAAATGTCAGTTTAATCTGACACCCCCAACTTCCTCATTTTCTTCGACACTTCGTGGTATTGTTTATCTAACCATGTTTTAAATGTCTAAATGTAACTGTATAACAGTTCATAATCATTTACTCGCCGACACTGGAACCCTTTTAGGGGACGACTAACTCTACAAGATGCACTTTACAAAGACTCAAAGACACTTGCTGGCCTGAAGGCTAAAAACAACCCATAATGCAACACTCTCCGTTCAGAACAAATATCTGACAATGTGAGTAAAATTGAAGCTTCGACAACCTCCTTTTCAAATGTTATTTCCGGAGCAAATATCGTCTTGTATTCGGGGCGATGCGGTATCTTCAGGATGCTGTCTTGGCTGTGCAGAATGATCGGGTATGTGTTTGATTAGGAGTAGTACTATTTATCTCCATCCCTCTGCTGAGTACACAGTGCAGTATACATTTTGCTCAAGCCAGTACACCTTATTCTTGTTGGAATAATATATCCCCTCTGTGTCAGTTAGTTGATGCTCAAATCACATGAAAAGAGTACAAATCTAAAAAGAAAATGTATGTCATAGCATCTGTATAGCCGAAGCCTGATTTATCTTATTCCTCTGTGCCATAGAGCTCAAATAAACACATTCATAGGCCGCATCCCGACATTTGGCGACATGTTCCTTTCTCGCCATGAACACTGTAGTTTATTCCACATACAGCGTCTTGGTGCCCAAAAGGACTTTGCTAGTGAACTGAATCCGCTACAAATGGTCCTCAACAGATGCTCCCGCTTGAGTGACGTTGGCTGAAAGCTACAGTGCCCACCTGTTTTGGGAAATTCCTTTCAAGAAAATAACAGTATGTATTTAAAGATTCATGTCTTTGGCAGGAACAAATGGGCCTGAGCCTGAGTGCCACAGACCGAACAGGGTAAGTATTTAGACTGACCCTGAACTGTTGGGTTCGGTCTTTAAATCCCTATATTTAGGAACATTCACCGTGTGAGCATCACATACACTTGAATAATAAATGTTTTGAAACTAGATTTTGTCATTGGGCCCCAACTGTCACACAAGGCTACATGATCCCATAGTAATGCAGTTTAACTTGAAATGGATGCAAATTTCCCAAAAAGATTTACAATTGATCGAATAATAGAACAAGGTTTTGATTCAAGTTCATCATTCCAGCCTTAGATTCCCTTTTAAAACTATATCTATATCAGCTTCCACCAACGTACAAGTTATGAAGTGCTGAAAAGACTCTTACCAGTTCATTAGGTCCTTTCAATGCCAACCTCTGAATAAAGACTTTGAACTGGTACACAACGATCTTCTTTCAACAGATCGGACCGTTCACAATGTCAGTTAATAAACTACTTCAAATAAAGGGATTACGTTTTCGAACAAAGCTTTTTTTTTTATTTCATTTTGGACTCCTCGGCAGTAAAGGTGGAGGGCGCGACCATAAAGCCAACGCAGGGGAGTTCATTGACCTGGAGGTGAGCTACGAGCTCACGCTGGTGAGCAGTCAGCGTTTTACTCGCTGCTTGGGAACTCCATAAACGGCCGTTAACGCGGGTTATTGCCCTCTCCCTCGTAGCCCATTGTAGTACTCATGTTCAGCAGCTATTGCACTCTTGTGTCATCGCATGCGGGGGAGGGAGGTGGCGAGAGGGGTGTGGTATATAAACAGCGAAGAGCCTTGGTCCCAGACACCGTGCTTTTCCCCTCAGCTTACCTCAGCATCTCTGCTCTCGCGCCTCCACACGCCTCCAACACCGTCAGCATGGCCTTCGCCGGGAAATGGGAAACCGAGAACCAGGAGGGGTACGACGCTTTCTGCAAGCTGCTGGGTGAGACGGGACGGGATCTGGAACTCTTGCCTTCCACTTCCACTTCCACTGGACCGACAGTCGCTTTTTGCAAACTCACAGCCCTTCTTGTTTTCCCCCACTCTAGGTATCCCCGATGACATCATCGAGAAGGGCCGCGACTACAAGCTGATCACAGAGGTCACCCAGGACGGGGATAACTTCTCCTGGACCCAGACCTACCCCGCCAACGCCAAGGTCTCCAACAAGTTCACCATCGACAAGGAGTGTGACATGGAGACCATCGGAGGAAAGAAATTCAAGGTACAGGATCCAGAGGATCCAGAGGATCCAGAGCTTCTGCTCTACCGACTTCATCTTAAATTTCCAGCTGTGCACTGGCACACAGGGAAGGAAATATGAACGTACTCGTGTTTCCCTGACTGGTTGTAACCTTTGTGTTTTCAGGCCACCGTGCACATGGAGGAAGGCAAGCTGAGCGTGACCTTCCCCAAATACCACCACACCTCGGAGATCAGCGGAGGCAAGCTCATCGAGGTAAACACACCCACTTGGGCTTTGAGCGCTGACAAGCTATTACACTCAACGCCCCGCAGGGATCATTAGACTCATTAATGTTATATTTCTGCAGCCGGGGAACAGGCATTTGCAAAAGAGAAAAAAAAGAAAGAAAGAAAAAAAAAGCCTCGAACACGGATGTCGTGCATCTTAACGAGCAGTTCCGGCTCACGTTTAACCTTTAAAACCAGAGTCAGCGGGACACATCTCCCGACCATCTTTCCAAGTGCTACTTGTTTGCACCTCTGTGTGTTTCCATTCCAATTTCATGCTTTTTGAGAGGTTTTTCGAGAATGTATTATTAAAGTGAGGAAAACTCAGAAGCTAAAATGCACACAGTTATTACCAGTGAGAGTTTTCCGCACACGCAGAACCGTCTCTTTTGATGTTATATCAATTTGAAGTACAACAAGACACTGCAATAACATACTCCTTGTTATAATAAAGTGCCACTTCTTCTGTGTCTCTCTCTCTCTCTCTAGACCTCCAAAGCCGGCTCCGTAGTGCTGAAGAGAACCAGCAAGAAGATCTAACTGCTAACTGACCTTTGACTTTTTGAACAGTTACAATGGAGACCTCAGCTACTTCTGCAATGAATAAACAATAAATACAAGAATTTGGTACAAACATGAGCCGGTGTCTCCGTCTACACTTTCTAGAGTGTCTGTGTGCAGCCTGTTGACGTTCCATACTATTAAGGATAATAATACTGAGATTACAAATTAGAGCAAGCAATGGCCGTTTAAGAATGAATGGATACAAGCGTCATTTATAAATCATGAGCCAGCAAGAACTGTCGCCTGGAGTTTAATTTGTAAACAGTATTTTCACAACCATATTGTGGAGGTTGTCAAACTATTTTAATGTTACTTTTTTTTTGGTGTCATAACCACTTTCATAAAGTATTTTGAGACGTCATTTCCACATTTATTCATTTACCGACCGCAAACATGAACCGTGATGCCTCAATGTACCCCTGCGATTTAAAAGCTCTGATCTACTGCGAGACGCATGACTTTGCAGATGCAAGTGTTACAGCCAGTCCACACAGGTAACCCGTTCCTAAACCGGACTGTTTACGAAATAAAGATCATGTTGTATTGAAGAAGACTTCAAATTAGAGATTGAGACCATAAACTCATGTTTACAATGTTTACTGAGGGAATAAATTAAGAGAGAAGTAGAGTCATGTTCTCATAGACTTCTATGCAACCTGAGTAGTCGCCCCCTGATGGCCATTAGAGAGAATGCAAGTTTGAGGCACTTCTGCATTGGCTTTACTTTTCAGAACCGGAGGTTGCTGCCTGGTCCCGACGCACAAAGTTTCAACATTTTGTGTCTGTATGAGACGAATCAAGCTTTTAACTAACTCCAATGTAAACCCATCCCCATCAATATGAGTTGTGTAAACAAAGTCTGCTTAGGATGGGTGTGAGTAGAGGTTGGACAGTTTAAACATGCACAGGATTTTCACCCAGAAGACTGCATCAAAGTAAAAATTGGGTGAAAAAGCCAAAGTCGACTTATTTTACCTTAGTTTTGTTACATAACGTCTGTATAAAAAACAAACAAAACATACTTATTTGAAACCAAACCACAATCCTTTCCTAAACCTAACCAAGTTTGTTGTGTAAGTAAACCTAAAAAACATTTCAACCTACGTTGGAACAATTATTTTGAGACGCAAGTTGTATGTTCCCCGTGAACACAGACATTTATTTTGGAAAGGCACCACTATGCATGACAATTGAAAACCGACAATTTAATTCAATACAAATTATGTAAAATCCAATCTGACACAGGATGTCTTCCTCAATCTGCTGCATTGCACTCAGTGCTGCCACTACTGGATAGAAGATATATTGCAGCAATGCTGCTGATTACTGAGACCGATTTTTTGCCTTTCTGAGAGGTTAGTGTTTCTTAACTAACCTTCTAGTCTCTCCTACTCTTGACAGTCATATCTTTCTCTCTCCTTATTGGCTCATTTCCTTTCCTCTACTCTATCCTTTCCTCTCTGCAAGCCAAATGTTCCTCGTCTCTTCCTCTCCTGCTTCTGGACTCCCATTCTCTTCCGTCCTCTCCCCTCATGTCCCCTCCTTCTTGTCTCTCTCCACATCTACCCTATTTCTCTGTGGCTTCCAGCCAAGCAAATAATCAGTTAATTAACCAGCTCAGTCCCAGAATCATTGTAGCAGCTCTCAGAGGAGCACTGTAAAGGCTTTCGCGCTTCTAAATTTACAGCTTCATTAAGTGGACTGGAGTAAGGTACAAATCTTTTGAATAAAATTGCCAGACTAGAGCCCCGGTGCATATGTGTGTGCGTGTGTGTGTGCAGCGTAGGTGTGTGTGTGCGTGTGTGTGTGCCGCGTAGGTGTGTGTGTGGGTGTGTATGCGTGTGTGTGCGTGCTGGCCTTGATTTGAGAGCCGGTGACTCAATAGCTCCCTAATGAAAACAAAATCTCTGTGTTTTTTTCTCTGCCTCTGAGGTGGCAATTGTTTTGGGGTAATAAGGAGACGTCCTCTCTTGGTGCCACCGATGCAATCACGATGTTACACTCCTGGAAAATTAGGGTTGGAAGAAAACAAGCAAGGTGTCATTTGAGCATGTTTGTGTAGCTCCGGCACTGGTGCAATCACTCTGCAATATCGCTCCTTTTGTCCTCGCAGACAAACAGGCCTAATTGGCTATTTCCAAGGCTACTGTTTCTGATTGGCCATTCTGCCTCCTTGTGATTGGTCTCCATCTCTGCAACCACAAGTGGAGGGAGAATGGCTTGTTAGCACCTCCATTCTCTCTCTCTCTCTCTCTCTCTCTCTCTCTCTCTCTCTCTCTCTCTCTCTCTCTCTCTCTCTCTCCTTGGAGCCACGATATGAACTTTGCGATCCCCCAGAAACTACTTCTTAACCTTCTTTAGCAACTTGCTAATCAGTGGCGGCCGGCCAATAGAGGGCCACCCACCTTGAGCCACCAAAATAAAAAACAAGATATCTATAATTTTATTAATTATAACAATTATAATAATATTAATAAATTATACAAATTGTCAATATTTGTGTTTTTGAACTATGGAATATACCCAGTAATATTTATATAATAGGATATCTGCGCAAAATATATGCTTTTCCTGCTCCTCTCTGCTAGTGCACCTCTCAGCTGCCACGTGCACGTCTCTGCTGTGCCGTGTACGTGCTGGAGCCAGGTCCATTTTGCCCAAGAAAGACGGGTCTAAGAAGCAGTTTAGCCAATCACTGATTAAAGATAATAATGAGTGACATACAATTTATCCAATCAGCGCCCTAAAAAACATCCACTGAGGGGCCATTCTCAGTTGGCCCCACGGTGCGCGTTCATGTCTCTCGAGGGCTTGTCTCTCGTTCTCATCTCACGTAGTCTCTCTTGTGTTCTCGTCTTAGCCTGTCTCGTGGCGCCATTTTAACGATATGAAAATGGAACATCCCAGCACCAGCGCTACGCTTGCAAGAAGAATCTGATTTTATCGTGACTCAAGCGGACGAGACGACGGACATTTCCACCCACTGCCAGCTGGTGCTTGTGCTACGCTACATTGATGCTAACGGTAACGTACAAGAGCGTTTTTTCAAGTACATCACTATCCAGAACGCGACCGTGGACACCATCGCTACTGCGCTTATGGACAGGCTTGAACACCATACGGACAAACTTATTGCCCAAGCTTACGACGGGGCTGCTGTAATGAAGGCAGCCACCGGCGGAGTGCAGTGTTTTTCCTGGCATTGCCCTCCGGAACCAAGCAGCGGCGAGGGGGTAGGCAGAGGCCAGGGCTAGCGGGCTAACGTTAGCCCGCTACCACTGCTACACAAAGAGAAAACGGTTGTTTAGTTACAGACGGGGCCACTGATCATGCCAAATGTGGACATGCTATTCAACCAGAGGAACATCAACCCGGTCTTCATTAAATGACTTGTCCAGAGGTTCACAGACAGCATTAAACAAATCAGGTAAATAACTATATTTACTACTAGCTGATAAAGCTTTTGTTGTTAGAAAGATGAGTTGCTCACGTCCAACAGTCTGTAAAAGCCTGAATGGGCCTAGTCATCAAAGTGAATGATTATGATAGAAAACATCACAATATTTGTTTAAATATTTTAAAAGGAAAAAGATCAGATTTCTATAAAAATGCGGGTAGTTATTAAACACAATTTGTAAAAACATGCTTATTCAGGTGTCCACCAAGTCAATTTCAAGAAGAGGCCTAGTTATTTTTGAAGATGGCAAGTTGGCAACTTAAACTTTATTTTTTGGACCAGGGCCTCAATTTCCTCTCTGTGTGGGGACAGTGGATCTGACCAGCAGCAGCAGCCCAAAAAGCGTAGGATTCTGGGACCAGCAAAACAACAGATGCTGGCTACAGAGGTAAGTTGTGATGTAGTTGTCAATATAAATACTTTATACACTCACACACATACATATACTATGTGGGTGTGTATGCACAGCACATGTTAACTAGAAATTGCATTTCCTGCTGAAAATGCGTTGGAATGCTAAAAGCTGAAGCTTAAAGCTTAAATATTTGAAAAGTTAGCTGAATACAGCTGCAAATAGCTGAATATAGCAGAAAATAGCAGAAAATAGCTGAATATAGCTGAATATGGCTGAATATAAAAAATATGAAATTATAGAATAATAGCTGAAGGTTTTGTCAACATTTGAACGTTTAAAAGGTGTCTGTAGCTGAATGAACCCTAGGGCTTCTACAGGTTTCTACAGCTCATATGACCTTGATATGAATACCAGCCCCTAGTGTCCTTGATCTCTAAAGAATCAGCAACTCCTTGACTTAAAAAAAAAATATGTATATATTTTTTATTTTATGCATAAATATGATCAAAAGTCAAGAGTCTGAGTGCACGCGTATTACCACGTTCAGCGCGCGCGCACGCGAAATTGCGCGCGGGCCGTTCACGTGCGCGCGCGCGCGGGCGTTCACTCGCACATAGACACACAGTCAGTGAGCAAAGTCTAACACAAAGCTAACTTCATGCTAGCAATCAAATTAATTTCCTCCACCAACAGCTGCTGTGTGTGTGTGTGTGTGTGTGTGTGTGTGTGTCCACAAGGTCGTTAAAACAAGAATGAGTGTGAAGCTGCAGTGATTAGTTAATTTGAAGCGCCTGTGTCATGAGTGAGACTGAGTTTTTGCTTTGAAGATGACCTCCATAGACTTCAATGCATTATTTTTTTTCATAAAAAGCTTAATATTTCAAGAACTTCAAAGGCAACATGCCAAAGTAATGATACTTTCTGAGAGATAAGACTTTTGCGAACGCGTCGATGTTGTTTGTGTAACCTACAGACCCACAATGTGTCTCTAGTTGCAGTTTCAAAATCAGGTGAGACCGTCAGGGGGGAGACATTTTTGAGGGAGATTTAACATGGCGGTGAATGGAGGAAGGAGGAGGACCACCTCTCACTTACAGTCTGATTTAAACACGTCTGAATCCGTTGGATTCAAATCGACCCAATTTTACGAAGTAAGACAATATTTCCTACGTTTTGATGTATAAATTATGCCCAAAAAGTTAGTATTGTGGAGTAGATGGCAAAAAGAAAATACTTTTATGACGAAATCTGGAAGGCTATCTACACTCAAGCTGTGACATCACCCACTCTGAGCTGCGCAATACACACCCATGTTAAACTCAGAAAAAAAAGCATAAAACTAAAACGCTGACAGTTAAAAAACTATTAAAGATATAAAACATCTGAATCATAACGGTAACAGCTGAAGGTTTTGTCAACATTTTAAAGGTGAAATGGTGTTTCTACCTGAAAGCATAGAAACACCTTAAGCTTTTGAAGTTGAAGAAGTTTAAGCAGATTTGAAGATGTTCTTCATAGGATTCCATTCATTTTTATTTTCATAAAAAGGTTAATAATTTGAATATTTGAAAAAATATCAAAAATATGAAATAATAGAATAATAGCTAAAGGTTTTGTCAACATTTGAAAGTTTAAATGGTGTATTTAGCTGAACGTATGCAGAACCTGTAAGCGTTTGAAGTTGAAGAGGATTTGAAGATTTTCCCCATCCGCTGCCATTCATTTGAATTTTCATAAAAAGCTTAATAATTCAAAAATTTGAAAAGTCAGAAATACGAAAGGTCATAGCCATTGTGTCCTTAAGTAGCTGAATATTTTAATATTTGAATGGTTTATATAGCTTAATATATGAAGGAGAAGAGATTCAAAATATGTACGGAAGAAATAGAATAATAAGATGAAGAAGAAAAAGTTGAATAAAGAACAGGATAACAATAGTTGGACTGCTGAAGAATTCCAACTAATAATAATAATAATAATAATAATAATAATAATAATATTAATAAGTTGAATAAAGAAGTAGATAACAATAGTTGGACTGCTGAAGCATTCCAACTAATAAAGAAGTAGATAACAGTAGTTGGACTGCTGAAGCATTCCAACTAATTACAGGAAGTAGTCAAATATTCAATAACATAGTCGACTGTTTTCTGAAAAGGGGAGGACACGCTGGTAACTGACCATCTGATACATTTTGATTATGTAGTTATAATTTCCCATCATCTAAAGTTATTTGTAAGATTTTACATACATTGAATTTTTGAAATACTTGACTTGGACATAAGCATGTGTTCAATCAGAATCACTTTCATCAAAATAGCTTTATTGCTAATTTAAGTTGATTTATCTTTTACAGGTATGTGATACCATCCTGATGCAAGCCAAGGAGCGGTTCTCCTTCACCCAGCACCTCGTCATGAGAACAGTGCCCCCCTGAAGAACCCCCCCGCCCCCTGTCATTTTCTCGATAGCTCCAGATCGCAAGTCGTCATTTAAGTTTCTCTTTCCTATAGAACAGGTCTACACCTTGTTCTGTTATTTAACAAACTAAACAGACGTATTTTATTGATCTCTAAATGGTCGCGTTAACACTTCTCCTCTGCTCTGAGCTCTGTATCGCGCACGGCGGAGTTCCGTCCCGATGCGCACAGACACGTGCGTGCGTGCGCACACACACACACAGGTGAGCACTGAGCACACAGCATCAGACAGAGAGCGTCGAAAAATATGTCGCGTGAAAAGCAGACCGCTATATCTGAGTTTTAAACGCTCCCAGGGTGAAGATGGCAACAGTTGCTCTCCTGTGAGGAGCACCGGCGCAGCTCTCTGAACCCGGAGCAGCTCTCCTGCTCCAGGTGAAACGAGCCAAAGTGCTTGTGTCTTGTACCCAACAAAGAGCTTGCTGGCTTCACACATTACAAAAGTACAAAGTACATGGACATAAAACTAAGTCATTAATAAATACATGGAGAAATGCCTGTACTTTAGAGTAAATGGTTACGGTACACCGTTAACAGGTTACGCTTGCGCATATGTGACTCGCCGTTTTTTTTTGCGTTTTGCCAGAAGTCTCCGTGAGGTCGTCCTTTCTGCTGCTGCGTGTCTCAAAACAGAATACAGATCTCAGCTCAACGTTGAACATGAATTGTATCAAATCTACAACCCCGTTTTAAAAAGATGTGTAGAGGAAAGCAGCTCACTGCAGCCACTAATACTGATACAACCTGATGGCTCACATATATGCACTCACTCTGTTTTGTTTGTCAAACAAATAAATAGCTTATTGTTTTCCACAATGAGCTATTTAGTAGTAACTAAATATTAGTAATTTTTTGCACAGATAGAACTTTATTTTCATTGTTCTAAGTGATTGCAATAATAATTTAAAAAGTCTGATGGAGCAATCTCATTTACTTGAAAGTGATTGCAATTTTCTTTATTCTGTTACTTATAAAAGCACAGATGGAGTCACAAAATGATGTTATTTACAGAAAAAGTTTGAGAACCACTGCTTTAACCCCCCCCCCAAAGCTGTAAACCTAGGGGAAACACTGCACACCCATGACAACAGATGCATCCGAGAGGTGTTTCTGTACTTTGAAGAGGATCAAGACCTTCCTGAGAAACACCATGACACAGGATCACCTTAATGCTCTGGCTATGCTCTCCATGGAGAACAAACTTGTCAGGGACATGCCTGACTTCAATAAAAAACATGCAAGTTTCCTCACCACACTGAATGGGTGTTTCCCCAAAAAACAAGGTTCATAGGGTCATCTTAAAATATAAACTTATTCTATGAGACTATATATATATATATATATGATATTTATATTTTTTTATAATATTTTCATGATATTTATATTGTATATTTATGATTATATTATATGGTATTTATATATATCATATTATACTGGATATTATTATAGGATATATATATATATATATATATATATATATATATATATATATATATATATATATATATATATATATATATATGTATGTATATATATATATATATTAAAATACTGAATTGTATGAATAAGATGTCCTTATTATGTCAGTGTTGGAATAAATGTTAAATATTTAACTGCAAAGTAGTAATGTGTGTTTGATACCTTTTTTGCATTGAATCATACTAGGATGTTTGCTGAAATTGATTGGATGGCCTTACCCAAAAGAAAAATCCACCTGCCGCCACTGTTGCTAATGATAGCGTACAAAAGCACCAGGACATGTTTGTCTGTTACTGATTGCTCATCAGTGATCCTGCAGATTGTCAAAAACATTTTAATTTTAAAGATGCAGTGGTCACCATAACCACCAGTATCTCCCATGCTGGGTTTCTTCAGGATGCCTGTTTTCCTCCCGACAGTCCAAACACATGCAGCTTAGGTTAATTGGAGCCTCTGAATTTCCCACAGGTGTGACAGTAACTGTAAATGGTCGTCCGTCTGTCGCCCTATGATAGACCAGGGTGAACACAACCGACAGTCTCCAGCCTCCAGGTGCACAAGCGCCAGGCTAAATACGATATTTCCCCTTGAAATGTATAGAGTCAAAGTGTAAGTGGGTTGTTCCTCAAACCTATGCTAGCAGCTCTGAAAATAAATGACCCATCAGTGTTTTTAAACCACTCCCCATTAGCCTCTTTAATGCAGCTTTGTCACATCTCTTCCTGTCTTTTAAGTTAGTTTTTCCTTATTTGATCAGTTATCATTATTTTTGTCCCTCACACCTTTTGTCTTGTTTCAGGTCAATTCATTTCCCTGCCTTTTGTGTGTTTTCCCGCCACTGTTGATTGTCCGCCCGGCCCCGATCGATCCCACCTGTGTCTAACCCCCCCTCTCCCTCCCCGGTGTATTTAAACCCTGTGTTTCCCCAGTCTCTGTCCCAGTTTGTGTTCATCCTCTGTGCCAAGCGTGCCGGCAGTTATCATCATGTTCCTGGTTTCATTGATCTCTGCCTGTGCTTCCTCAACCACGTTTTACCGAATCTCTGCTGACAAATAAAGACTGTTTTACCTGCACCTTATCCTGTTAGGGTACAGGACCATGGTGAGCAGGACCCACAAGCAGACTCAAGGCGAGGTAGTTGGTTTCAAAAATAGGACACAGGGAGCAGGGGTCGGCCGGGGAGCCAACAGGACACGGGGAGCCGACAGGACACGGGGAGCAGGGGGCGGCCGGGGAGCCGGCAGGACACGGGGAGCAGGGGTCGACTGCGGCCCGGAGGCGGCAGCCGGGTCTGGGCTGGCAGCGGCACAGAGGCGGGAGCCGGGATTGGGGCTGGCCGGACCGCCGACTGGAGACGATGAGCCGGAATCGGCTGGACCGGGCAACGGGAACCAATGGGCTTCCGGAGACAAGACCGAGCTCAGGGGGACCGGAGTCTGGGGTCGACCGCAGCGGCGGGGAACCGGCTTGCACAGGAGTCGGCCACACCACCGACTGGAGACGGGAACCCGGGGTCGACTAGATGGCGGCGGAAGCTGGCTTTGACTGCTGCACAGAGACGGCAGCGGGAGAGGGCAGCGGGAGACGGCAGCGGGAGACGGCAGCGGGAACCGGCGTGGACTGCTGCATGGAGACGGCAGCGGGAACCGCCGACAGGACACAGGGAGCTGGGACCTTTTCCGAAAAAACTTTTCAGTTTTCAGAAAGCGTTGAGGTCTGTGCACAGCCATCCACCTTAACTTCTTCCCTGAGATGTTTCAATGCTGTGTAAGAACGTCACACCACTTCCTGATTGGTCATTTCAAGCTGCTTCAACAAAGGAGCAATGCTGTCCGACTTTGGAGTGGAAAGTCTCTGATATTAAGTGTTTTCAGCCTGTCCATGGCACTGCACCATGCGCGATTAACTAATGCCACATTTCCACTGTCTCATGGGAGGCGTCGATTCGCTTGGAACAGAACTTTTTTGCTATTCTATTAGCTAAAGTTACGGAAGCCAGCTGAGCGGATCCTAAAAGATGGCTTCATAACACCACAGACCACTTATTGGTCAGAGAGAACCGCCACTAGAACCCAGGGGTGCATCACGGGACATCCTACTCATACCCGCCATTTTTTGAAGAGGCAAGTTACAATTAATAGACCACCATTTTTTTCATTTAGTAAAAAAAATGGCAGCCAACAAAAACTACGCCGTGGCGAAGTACAGACATTCCTTTGTTGAAATTCATCATAACTAGCTAGTAATGCTAAGCATGAGCATTAAAACTTGCTTTAAGTCCGGTGTACTTGGATCTTATGCAACTTTTACTCCTTAACAACATGTACACTGTGCTCTGAGCTTCTCTTCCCCTCCGTGATCTAGTGGGGATGAGTGAGGGATTGAGGCGATAATATAAACTAGAAAGAGCTGGAGAGAGAAAATACTCTGGGTAGGATAAATAATGGGGGGGGGGGGGGGGGGGGTGACAACAGTACATTAGGCATTAATAACCTGGAATTACCGGTGATAACCATGGTAACACTGGCAATTTGCTCGAAGTCCTCCTGACTCGGTGACAGGTGGTTGGTGCGACTGGATGGAGAAGGTAAACTTGTATGTGTGCGCCGCTTGATTCACTGTTAATTGTGTGCATTTTCAGCCTATAGCTATAGCCGGTGACAAAGAACCCCCTGCTCTCCTCTCACCGGGCTGCTATTATTTCATTGTGGCTGTTCCATCACAATGAACTGCACCACTAAATGTGAATATCCATGTTAAAAGGGGGCTGTACCCGAGCAAAGCACACATTGAAGTGCAGCATGTCAGTGTTGTACGTGTACACACAATTCGGATGCATATTAAAGCACCATTTGAAGTACGTGCTTGTCAGATTGTCTGAGAGCCCCCAACCACACACGTTACTGACGACACAACTCTTTACAACACAATGTTTCCTCACATTGCAGGAAGTCAGAGAGGTCTGTGTTAAGTTTACCGCAGGAGAATAGTACCGTATGTCTTTTTCTGGAAAGCTTTTCAACATCTAAACACTGGGCTGTTCTCAAGTGAACCCACATCGGGGAAGATTTTTTGAAAAAGAGATGTCAGTCCAGAGTGAGGAAAAGTTGTTTTTTTAAGTTTACGCACATTATTGTGAATACAGGTCGGTACAAGTCCCCCAACCTAACAACCCAACATCTACACCAAAGCTTTTAACCCCAAGGCCTCCTCCACGTCTAACCCCAAGCTGTTTGCAGCGTGGAACCTTTATCATCTTGGCTCCTGGACTGTGAAAAAAAACCTTCACCTAAATAATAGAGGAGCCCCCGCCCCAATTGCTCATTCAAAGGCAACTTTTTTTTTCTTCTTTTAGCTTTTGCAGCAATTCCTTTCTATGTCTCGCCATGTCTTCTATAGCCGTTCTCTTGCTCCGCTGATATTCTAACCTTTCCTTGGAAACTGTTAAAGCACTTTAGTCAGCTCTTGTTGCTTTTAAATTGGCTTTTTAAATAAAATGGCTTGACTTGACTTGACTTGAGCCCAATGATGGATTGATGACCTGTGCAGACTGTGGGCCGACTTTAACCCAGTGCATTGAATGAGATCCAGCCGGCCCACTGCAAACCTGAAGGATAAGCATTTTAGTGAATGAATGGACAGATGAATTAAGACCTGGTGAGACAAAGGGGTGTCCATAATTTTTTTTTTTTGTGGGGGGGGGCGTTTTGTACTTTCTAACCCCATTTTTTCATCCATAACATTTTGTAATTTATAATAATAATAATAATCCAAAGCCTTTTTCAGTCTTTAAATGCAGCGGTCAGTGGGTTGGCATGTAGACCTCGAGAATAAAGGAGTGTACTGTCAAGATGACTGTTCTTTGCTGGCACAATTCAGCCTTTCATTCGCTACATTATTCAACTATACATTGAGTTATACATTCACTGAGGCTTTCAGTCCTGCAAAGAGCTTTGCATTCACTCCTACAGGATAGCCCCGCATGAATCTTTCAGCTAACAGTCTTGCATTCAGTCCGTCACAAACAGTGTTGGGGTAGAGTAAGGATAAACAAATACATCACAAAAATCTTCTAATATCAAATATGATACAGAATAAATCCAAAACACCCTTGATGTTATTTATGGGGACATTTGGGTTCGGAGAAAGAGCACTTTTTGGTTCTCAAGGCATCCCTGTTGCAATGACGACTCGGGATCAAACACTTTATCTGATTTATCCTTCTGTGGGCATGACAGATTCATTTACAAATAGGATTCTGCAAGATTTGAGGAGAAGAGACCCTGGGGTGTGATTTGGTATTCACTCAAACCATCGCTCTCCTTTCTTGTCAGCCAGCTCGCCAGCAGTCCTCCATTCATCCATCTGTCCATCCATCCAGGGAGGCTGACTCCTCGTGCCCTGTGGCCCAGGACAGGGCCTCTCACCGGGGGACAGTAGCCGGCTTTGTTCCCCTACCAAGCCTTGCATTCCCCAGACCTGCCCCGGTTCCCTCACATGCCTGCTCTGTGGGCAAGAAGGAGCGGCCAGCCAGCCAGCCTGCCAGCCGGGGATCCAGCACCCAGCCGGTCAGCCATACATCCATCCATTCATACATCGGAGCGGCTGACTTCTTGTACCCCCCTGGCCCAGAACAAGGCCTCTCTCTGGGGGACAGTAGTCGGCATTGTCACCCCCCTCCCCTCCCCTCACTCATGCCTCACATTCCCCAGACGTGCCCTGGGTCCCCCCTCAAGGCACAGGGCAGTGGGAGGGGCACGGGCCTCACTACGCCCCCGTTTCCCTTTCTCTCTCTGATATTATCGCTCTCCTTTAGACTCCCACCACATCTCTTTATTTTTTACTAAAGATTTTCTCTCCCCGGCCCTAAGCCTATGCTTTTTTCCCCCCACTAAACCATAAAACTGACAGTTAACAACCTTGTCTCTCTTGCATTCATTCTCCTCTCTCCTCCACTCCCACACACTCTGATTCGCTCTTCTTTTCTCAAAATCCTCTCCTCTCTAATTCAGTTCAGTCTAGTTCCATATAATCATGCATATATGATACCTATGGTTCCATATTGCCTCCGCTTATTCTTCCTGACCCCTTTTTCAACTTTTTTTATCTTGCCCAGAAACATCCCAAGTTTTCCACCTGAAGTCAGCTCTCCAAACTGCTCGGTAACGCAGCCTCAGCACCAGCCACCGGCTCTCCGCCCTTGAGCCGCTCACTCAACACGAAACACACACAAAAACTGATCCAGCGCCAGCGGCTGTCTGTACCTACAACCCACTTCTATTCAGCCAGGAGAAGGGTGGGGGCGTAGGCCATAATTAAAGATGGCGTCCTTGCAGCCACACAATGGCTCCGCACAGAGAAGGCTTTTTATTGCATGTATTTTTCTCAACGGGAGAGTGGGCAGTCTACCCTCTGTGAGCATTTAATTGGTTTAACAGCTGGAGAGGAGGTGGAGGGTGGTGGTGGGTGGACCTGTCCAATGGAGGAGAGGAAACAAAGGCATGGAAGAAAAAAGTGTGCGTCACCGGGATCTTACATTTGTTGTGTCTGATGTTGATAAATCTATCGGCAGCAGACTGATTTTAGATGTTGCGCATCAGGGTGGAAGTGAATAATTTGCAGGCCTGTCACCTCCAACCTGCGTTCCTTAGGATCCACACCATTGGCAGGTACTATTTTCCCTGCAGCATTACGGGCATTATTACTTTTCTTGAAAATACGCAGGGATTAAGAAGAGAGAGGCAGTGGCTTTTTTTCTCTTCAGTTTCAGGATTTTTTTAAACATCCAGTACCTTGTGAGGCTGTGTGTGTGTGTGTGTGTGTGTGTGTGTGTGTGTGTGTGTGTGTGTGTGTGTGTGTGTGTGTGTGTGTGTGTGTGTGTGTGTGTTTGGAATTGCTTGGTGTAAAGTGTGTGTGTGTGTGTGTGTGTGTGTGTGTGTGTGTGTGTGTGTGTGTGTGTGTGTGTGTGTGTGTGTGTGTGTGTGTGTGTGTGTGTGTGGATGCTGACAAGTGTCTTTGTCTGGCCTCTGCCAATAAATGAAAACTGGAGCAGAGCCTCGGGGCAAGGTGAGGCCACATGTTCCTCTGGAGGATTCAACTAATGGAGAACCACTGTTGGGTTGGAGGACCCCCCCGGTTGAGGATTAAAAATGTAATCCACTGCACACATTACCACATACGCGCTGGAAACTGCAATCCGGGGTGCAAGTGGCCACTGGTTCTCTACTTTTTGACTTCCCTTTAATTTTTGCATCCGCCTCAATGTTGTTATTGGAATATTCTTCCAGATATGCTGTTCCGTTCCCTGGAGAAAAGATGGGATCATACTTTGAAACCATTGCTGATTAATGGAGCTTTTTTCATCTCTAAACATCTTAATGTTGTCACATATTTTCCTCCCACCAAAGCCATGGCAGCCTGGAGGGGAAAAAACGGTTGCATCCACGTTTAAAGCCACATAAAAATGACACTAGCATTAATAATGTCAGTGTGGGGTCTTATCCTCTGCTTATCTTAGTTTCATATGAGTGCCAAGTAGATTTCTCCGTACCTGGTGTGACTGAACAAAAGGAATAAGCCCTAAACATCTCATTATCATAGATGTTTCAGATACTCAAAAATGTATCATGTTGCAGCGCATCTTATTCAGCGTGAGAGTGAAATGCAAAGCATTCAACAGACGGTCAACTTGAGTTGGCAGAAGTGACACATGCAGAATTTCTGCATTTTCAAGGCAAATCAATATGAATTTTGTGCGGGAAACTGTGAGTGCGCTCATTGTTCACTATACCTTTTAACACAACTCACATTGAAGGCAATAAAACAATAAAGAAGCGTCATATTATCCCATTTTTTCTTTACCACTTAGGGGCAGAACTTTACAACATGTTGAAGCCTATAAAGTTACGGCTGTCACACAGCCTGCCTGTAGGTGACGTTTAAGGTCAGGCAACTGCTCCTCATCAGACTAAAGAGGACAATGCACGGCTCCATTTTAGACACACACGACACATTTACACGATGTGTCGGAAGTGACATAGAAATAGTGCATATTGGGAGGACTAAACTTGTCTATATAAGCATCCCCATGATTGGCTCGAAGGTCGCCATCAAGTACGTGACAATACTAGCAACCAGGGAGCATCAGTAAAGACGCCATACAGATGAATACGCAAGATCAAACTGAGGAACAGTGGGTTTAGGAAGTCACAAAAAGGGGCGAATGTCCTTTTATCTTTTATGTCGTGGGGTAACATCTCTAGAGTACATCAGGAGTAGTTCACATTGGAAGAGAAGAGTGTTAATAACCCCTCCATCGTTGGGAGTTGTACGTGTTTGACTAAAACTGAGCGAGGCGTGTGGTTCATTAGATTGAAGTGGTTGGCCACAGGGGTCTGGTAGTTTTGCCTATGTATGCAAGTCCACAGGTGCAGGTGAGCATCACATTGTTGGTTTTACTTGAGATGTTACCGTGACAGTTTTTCTCAGTTGCCTGCAGACGTTTTCTGAAAGCATACCTCTCAAGACTCAGGACCCAAAACAAACACACACACACACACACACACACACACACACACACACACACACACACACACACACACACACACACGAGGCCTGCAAGATAGAAATCAACCATCAAAACAATACTAAGTTTTCTCAAATTGGTACACACCATCATGTGAACACATTTCTATTACTATTGTATGTTCAGTGTTACACTTAATACTTATCTACTTGTTGTATAATGTTATATCCTCAAATAGAGCAAACACAAAGATACTATAATATAAACAATTTTTTTTTTTTACGAAAATACATCCCAACATATAATGTATGTATGTATGTATGTATGTATATATATATATATATATATATGTATATATATATCTATATATATATATATATATATATATATATATATATATATATATATATATACTGCATATATAATCATATATATATACACAGTATATATTGGTATCCATTGCTCCCAAAAAGCTCACCTGTGGCCCTCTTGTTAAAGCGGTGATTTCTAAATGAACAATTGTGCACACGTCTGCTCATGTGAGGAATCAGCTTGGCTAGTAGAAAATGTAAGTTTGGCATTTTGAATGGTCACATTATCTTCCATGTGAACACAACAGATTGTATTTATGAAGACTGGTTAGAGAACTATGTGTGGCGTTTCGATAAAGTGTTTATTAAAACTGCAATCTGAATGTTAAGCAGGTAGTAATGTGCTTGTATTTCAGCAGAATTGGTTGAGGTTGCTTTGGTACGTGAGTTACAGGTTGTGGTCATTGGGTCTTAAGTGCCAGCACTGCCAGGTATAGAACCAATTGGAGGCTTGGGTCATTTGGGGCTATTTTGTATATCCTGCCCTGCCAATCTCTACAGCTTTTTCCCACCTGGCCCTTCCCCGCTCATCCGCATCTCATTCTCTTATCAGCACTGCAGCACTTATGCCAGTATCCCACATTCACACAGTTGTTGTTTTCTATTGACAGTCTTAAATATTCTACCCAATTCCACACAAACACACACACTGCGCCCTAGGTATATATCTTGTGATTTTATATATCAAGTTCTCGATATTTATTGTATTTTGTCTTATAAGCAGATTGACATAAAAAAAAATAAGAGGGTGTTTGCGTTCCATAATATCCCACCTTCTCTTTAGAGTGCCTATTCATCAGCACTATATCCATCATGATATACCCACCTTTCTATCAAATGTGAGCTTTAGCGGAGGCCTAATGGGCAAGGTGGGAGGGTTTATGGATGGAGGCATAGGTGGTAAACACGTGTGATGTGTTGAGAGGGGGGACTTCCCACAGCTACACTCCAGAGACAGAAAAGCTTATTTCACACTTCATTTCATTCCAACACCCAGAACAACAGCACGGAAAAACTCACTTATATATACACACACACACACACACACACACACACACACACACACACACACAAGCACATGAACTTGTACAGTAAACACCATGCATTCCGCGTATGAACATGAGTCCATGCACACATTAGTCCGTCAACCACACACTTAATAATGTAGAGGAGTTGGGAAGAAGGGAATAATAGATTATAAAGGGAGTAATAAAACAAGGTTAAAACCCAGAAGCATGATCATGTTATAGCACTGTGTGTGTATGTGTGTGTGTGGGTGTGTGTGTGTGTGTGTGTGTGTGTGTGTGTGTGTGTGTGTGTGTGTGTGTGTGTGTGTGTGTGTGTGTGGACGAGATCCTGTGTTCAGTTAATCTCTAAATAAAATGTTGTTTTTGTGGGCTGACAAAAATCAATAGAGCACTGCTCATGAACTGTAAACGCATTCTTTTGGAATCCTATTAAAGGATTCTTCTGAGGTGTTGCCATTGGGCTAATAGGCAAATGGTAAAGTGACTGTACTTGTAAAGCGCTTTTCTAGTCTTCCGATCGCTTTAACACTACTTCCTCGTTCACCCATTTATATACTGATGGCGGGGGCTACCATACAAGGTGCCACCTGCCCATCAGGACTATCTAACATTCATACACCGTGGGCACAGCTACAGAAGCAATTTGGGGTTAAGTGTCTTGCCCAAGGACAACATGGACTGGCGGAGCCGGGTATCGAACAGCCGATCCCCTGATTGAAGGGCGACCCTGCTATATAAAATTGTGAACAAAACAATGCCTATCCAAAAGGTGAAAGGGTGCTTTCACACCGTAGTCCGGTTTAACCGAACCCTGGAGCGTTCTTCTTGGGTGGTCCAAACTCGGGTCCGCCTGAAAAACGTGGATTTGATTCGCCTCAAAGTGCACCAAAGCTGGGATCACTTTGGGAAAGAATGCGATCCGACCCAAAGATAGGAACTGGACCAAATAACGGTGCATTGTGGGTTGAAGCTGAGTAGAGACCTTTATCGCACGCAGGATCAACATTGTGTCAGGTAGTAGCAGAAATGTATCTTAAGCCATGGTCAAATGAGCAGGTGAGAGCCCTCATTGCAAAATGGAGAGACAATGACATAGCACTTCTGAAATATTATATATTTGATTGGTAGACACCAGAGTAAATCTGTTTATGCTCAATTATTTCTGAGACCAGAAAGTACCCAATATTCCTGCAACGGAGACATTTATTTACAATGTGTGGCGCGCTTGACAAAGAGCAGTGTGAACACGTACCAAACCAAATGTATAATGCAACAATGTAGCAACTACACCTAATTTACAGAGTTCACGGAACTACAGGTATGCAGGCCCCCTGAACTATGTTCTGGTTTCTAACATCAGCACGATGCTATTGAAAGTGAGGAAATGCTAGCTGGAATAAATTCTAGTTTCAAGAAGTTGGTGTAGGTGACTGTCACTAACCTTTCAAACCTGTACAAAATGTACGTCGAGAGTTTGAGCTGGTCAACACGTTAGAGCTGAGCAGCCTCTCATTAGCTTTGTTTTCTGGTTGAATGATGGTACTTCTTTTCATTTTCAGCAGTGGCAAGCCGCGGATTTGGTATCTACGCCCGCTGTCTGTTTAGTTTAACAGCTGATCACGGCGCATTCTGGGCTCGGGGAGAGCTCACGGGACGCGTGGACCGACCCACAAAGCCACTTCAACCACCAGCGGACACCCCCGCCAAGCAACGCACAGTTACGCAGCGCCTCTCGGTCGGACGCCTCCAACCTCGCCTGCGATGTTGTGCGTCCTGACTGACCCACCTGACCAGCCCAACCCGTAAAAACAGCACCATAGACACATCAACACAATGCCACCGCAGATGAAAAAAATACAAAACGCAGGAAACTTACCAGATGCTGTTCATTAAAGACAAAGTCCATCCGCTCTCCTTAAAAAGAAATTCTGCAACGCTGTTGTACAGTTTATCAGTGCGCTTCAGTTCCAGGGTGTGTACTGACACACTGACCAATCACAGCGCACGTTAATGGTCACGCGGGCCGTGTGGCAAAACAGATGCTAGAAGGCCTTCTCATATAGTTTAATAAGCTCTGGAGTCCATAGAGAAACAGAAGTGAAATGTGATTGGATGAGGGCTGTTAAATAGCGGCCGCGCCATGCAGCAGGCTGAAGGCTGGAAGCAGAGCAACAGAGCAACAAGGAGGTGTGCAATGAGAAAATAAGCTAATAGGGAAAAATAATTATAATACATGTAGTGCATTTTTGAAAAACAATTAAACTATAAAATAGCTATAACTAAAAAATTTAATTATAACAAAATTAAATTTAAACTTTGTGATTCTGTTTAGGCCAGCAGAGAAGGCTTAGCAGGCCCTGATGGCCCGCCACTGATTTTCAGGTTTGCTTTATGTATTTTGAGATAGTTATGGTTAACCTCTGTGAACTAATGGTACTCGTTACCCTTAGAGGTTGTAAGGAGATTTTTAAAACATTACGTTGCTGTGTATAAACCTGTGGAGCTAACATTAGCAGAATCACATTACGCTAGCTACTGAAGGTAGTGTTAGCTAGTTAGCAAAGCTCATTTGCTCATTGTTTCAAATTACACTTTCTCACTGCACAAAATTATTCAATATTTGGTGGTGTGGAATGCATATTATATTTACTATTTTTTTAATGCAAGGCATAAAATGTTCAAACATTACCGACACAAAGTGCTACAGGGATGTAGCACTTTGGCTGGTATGTGGGGGTGGCCACAGTAAAGCAGTAACATGAACACTACTGTACTGTTCATGGGTCAAAAGCAGTCTGAACTTGACTAGCCTCTGACTTGTTGACTTCCCTAACTTGTCCAAATAATAAATAACGGCACGGATCCTGAGTAAATCCTGCTGTGTAGGGTAATCAAATTATTGCAAAAACCGAGATTATCAGCAGCACAGAAAAACCGAGATTGCATCGAGGTGCAGTGGAGGAGGAACAGGGGATGTGAGAAATTACACCCGTGAGGACACAACATAAACAACAAATATTTGCTACCCGGTCAGCGGACACCAGATCTGGTCTTTGAAAGAGGCATTTACAATAGATTACAAATACCAGATTAAAATCTTCTTATCATAGTGCATTCACATGCTTGCACCCATTGGTTGCCACAGCTGTGACGGGTATGTTTGTCAGGCCTAAAGATTATCACTGAACGTGACAGAAATACAAAGACGCACGCACGCACACACACACACACACACACACACACACACACACACACACACACACACACACACACACACACACACACACACACACACACACACACACACACACTCCTGCTCCTATCACCAGCAGTGTGTGCACATATACCATGCTACACATGTACAAACTATAACGATGTGATCCTCAGTCAATACTCTTGTCCATGCACGTGCGCACACGTCTGTGCGTGTGTGTTTAGTGAACCAATCCGATAATTGCATTGAGCGATTGGAGCTGACACCTTGCACTTTTCATGTTATCAGTCATTAGTGAGAGTGCAGATCATTACGAGTGTTGTAACCCCTCTCTCCACAGACACACACACACACACACACACACACGCACACACAAAATCCATCCCTGCCTGTCACATTTCATTCATTCATCCATTGTTGACAATAAAAAGGGACACTCAAACTCAATTTCACAGCTGGGCCTGATTGGATATTGTTTATTTGTATGGTTTGCATATGAAATGGCTGTAAACACACAGCCAACGATAAGCTAAAGTGTATTGCACTCGCAAACAGAAAAACAGAAACTATAGTATTGGTCAAAATTAAGGGCAATATTTTTTAGGAACTACCTGCAAATATCCTGTTCCTACTATGGTCCGACAACCATCTGGCTCTGTTGAGTAGTAGTGGTACTCTGAAACCATTTTTATAACGATTTGCGATTACATTCATGTCGTTCTGTTGCCATCAAATAAGCCCCATCCCAAAAATCGAGTATACAGAATGTAACTGCAACATGGGGCCTTTGCATGTCACCATCCTCTCTATTACCGTCGTGGCTCAAACACCACAATGTACAAATGAATCCGAAGGGACAAATTCATTCATTTAACAAACATTGCTGTCAGATATCCTTTTGAATTATATTCACATCAAGGTACAGTGCTTTTTGAAATATGCTAAAAGATTCACATAGAAACATAATTTGCAAGGCTGTGCGATGATAGTATTAGGCGCACACACACCAAACCGAGAAAAAAAATCTCTCAGAATGGATTTTCTTTTTTTTCTTTTTATTATTTATTGAGGAAACATTATTTTGGCGGCATACATTGGACTGTATATTAGTGTAATAGAGATACACCTATCATCAATCAATTGATCAGGGAATCCCCTGCTCTCCACTGGAGTAACATGAATAAAGATTAAATAACTGGAAAATAAATTCATTTATATTATTGGTTTTAGATTTTGTACCATCATGACATCAGAGTCAATGTAGCATTCAACCATTATTATGGGTTAAATATTCCTTCAGTGGGATGATATCTGCCGTCTGCTATTCACTCATCTCTGATAAGGACTTTCATGTTCCAACAAAGTTTCTCCTCACCCTCTTCTTTCTATTCCCTCCATCTCTCCTCCCATTCCTCTGTCGCTGTGTGTACCATTCTCTGTGTACGCCCCTCCAGAGTGGTTTGACCGTCAGAGATACTGGGCCCGCCCCCACCACGGTTTGGCAGCTGGATGCGCTCTTCTATTCATTGCTGAGTGTGAGCGTTTCCCCACCATGGCATTCATCCGAAACTATATTAGCTGCAGCTCAGCCCAGCCCTCGGAGAACCCCATCCTTCACCTACCCAAGGCCGGGGGTCTCTCATTTCCAGATGTTGTGCCTCCTCGTCTACTCGCTCAGGCAAGAGCTACACATGGTTCCTCCCACCCGCTTCATTCTCACAGTCAAAACATAATCGAGCCCCCCCTCACATCATCTGCTGTGTGCCCTGCTGGATCCAACCCCTCAAATCTGCCTGTGAAACTGGTCATTAATAATTGGGAGGAACAAAGAACAACAACAAACAGGACCTCAAAGTGGACTGATCAACAGTAACAAAAGTGTATCTTTTCCCACCTCTGGATCCTGCTCAAGCCACAGCCGTTGGTGGCTCTCTACTGTGGCTTCTTCTCAATTTCCTTACGGGCTCAGGTTTTTGGGAGTCGTTCCTCGTCCTCTTAGAGAGCTTGGTCTGGTTCAGGAACCAATGCTGATGTTGGCTCGAAGGTTACAACACTGTATCCGATGTTACATTGTAGAAATAAATTGATCTGACTTTGAGTTGCTTGCTTCTGGTGTTTATTTTTGGTAAAGCTTGGGAAGCGAGCGAAATGTCTCTAATGGAAACTCTGACTGAAACCTTTGAATACAAATGAACAACATATCTTCAGCCTCTGAAAGCATTTCAAATGGCACCACATGGTAGAATAAGAGGTTTTAATGAAAGCCAAGAATTCTGAATCAGCAGCCATGAACTAGAGAGAGAAAAAGGTCAAGAGCTGAATATTATCAACGTTTTGCAAAGGTATTCCAGGCTTTATGATCCTGTGAACAGCTTCTTAACCACAAAGCCTTATAGACGGATGACAAATAGTCAGTCCACCTACATCTAATTCTCTCGATTGACACATATAATACAGTATTTATTATAGAGTCAATTAGCACAAGCTGAGCACCAGACATCCATGTGTTCCTTTAATTAGAATGGATTTAAAAATGTTAAATGTCACACTTAAAGGAAAGGTACATAAAAAACAAATTCACGTTTTTGTCACTCTTTTAATTTGTTTTGGAAATTGAGAGCGAAAGAGAGCAATTTCTGAGTAAATTAGATTTAAAAATAGCCATCTCGGAACTGGACCCTGAGCCGTACACAACAACTCAAACAGCTCCAAACCATTATTTTTGTCTGGTGGCAGAAAACCAAATCATGGAGTAAATATTTTGTCAGCTATTTTTTTATGTATTCTTATATAAGTGGACGTAGTCATCGTGACGTCATATTTGAAAATGTGCTCACGTTTCCGTCATGGGCAAATAAACTCCAGACTTTTGTCAACGTTTTAAACTTCAAATCATTTCTCTACGTTAAATTATGGCGAGTCACTATGGGCACAAAGATGAATGTTTTTTTGCTCTCTTCACGCCGAAACCCCATTCAAGTGAATGGGACAATTTCTCGCCTTTTCGGGAAAACGGCCGGTCGAATCTCTTAGAAAAGTCATAGCACACGATTCCCAATCAGGCCGCACGTTTTGATGTATTTTGACACATGTGCTGGCAACGCCGTGGGAGGAGATACGCGCCAAGGTTTTTGTGGGACTATGATTATTAAACCCGCAGGAGAACATGAAGTGTGCTTGCTGCAGGGGTCTATGACCCCTTGCAGCTGAAGCCACACTTAACTAGAGATTGAGACATAAACTCATGTTTACAATGTTTACTGAGGGAATAAATCAAGAGAGAAGTAGAGTCATTTTCTCATAGACTTAACCAGAGGAGTTGCCCCTGGTGGTCAGTAGAGAGAATGCAGCTTTAACAGATGAAGCATAGACTTCTATACAACCAAAAGAGTCACCCTCTGGTGGTCAGTAGAGATAATGCAGGTTTAAAGACACACTCCGGCAAGCCAGAGTACAGATGCATGTGATGGCAGATATGGGCGTGGCTTAGGTGTATGGGAGTCGACACAGAGAGACGAGTAATCAGTTGAAATAACGCGGATGTGGCAATAGCATCCATTTTTCTGCAACGAGAGAAGAAAGAAGAACGGTACTGGGGGCTGATCTCCATTGAAAAGATGTTTTCCCTCTTCTGACTGGCCTCGGCGAGAGCTTGATTGACAGATGGTTCAGCCAATCACCTGCCAAGTATGAGTGCCTGCCATTTTCAGTGTCCAATGACAGCTTCTCAGTATGGCAGGTCAGGTTAGCAAGTATCCTCCATTTTAGGATTACAAGTCATGGAATTGCCACAAATATTGCTTCATCCTCATGAGTGTTTACCAAATCATTCTGAAAGCATTTTGGTACTTCGATTTCACCTTTCAACTCAAAGAAACCTCCAAAATGTATTTTGAGAGTTCCTGCCCTTCCCAGCTAAAATGTTGACAAACACTCCAATGAACACATCAAATCTAGGCTTTGCTTGCCACCACTCCTTATTGTACACACACACACACACACACACACACACACACACACACACACACACACACACACACACAAACCTCCCACTTGGGTTTGCTTAGGGTCACACAGATACCTCCTCAGATGGAGTGCAAGCCATCTGGTGCTATATTCACCATGCCATGGACTCATATGGAGTGTGTGTGTGTGTGTGTGTGTGTGTGTGTGTGTGTGTGTGTGTGTGTGTGTGTGTGTGTGTGTGTGTGTGTGTGTGTGTGCATGTGGATGAGTTTGTTTTGTGTGGAGGGGATAGAGCATGTGGCCCCACCCAGGGTAGTATCTTCATTGCGTGCGGTGGTCTGGAACCTATCACCGCACCCCCACAGACACACACACACACACACACACACACACGCACACACTTGCGGGACGACAACTCAAGATCCCTTTTTTGGAGTGTTTGATGATGGTTAGCTGCGTGAAGAGGATGGTGAGGGGAGTGGGGCGGGTCGGATGGGTGGAGATGATAGAGTGCGGTGGTGAGGGAGAGATGATGGCTCAGGGCAATGAAGATGGAAGTGGTGGCTGAGGTGACGAGGTGCAGCGAGGTTTAAAGCTGGACTTTCTTACCGAGCTCCCTCATGATATGCTCGGCAACCTCTGAAATGTGAGCTGCCTGTGATAACTTACTCGTTGAAGAAGTCCTAGAAGTGGTTTAGTTTACTATTCATAGAACGCCACAGTCCAACGTGAGGGGCGGATCGTGTACATGTTTGGCTGTGTTTTTCTCCCAATTCAAGATTTTAGGCTTCAAATTCTTTGATGAAACCTCTAGTAATCCACTATCAGGGATCGCAGAGGATGCATGTGACAATAATAATTATAAAAATCAATCCAGAAAATCCTGTTACTGACAGCTGTGGCCGTAAGACAAGCCACCCCAGGGATATTTCCAATGGTGTAATAAAAAGCTGCACTCGTCAATATTTTCATATCAACAAGGATTCAAATGATGTGAATGTGGTGTCACTTGTGGTCACGAACCCACACAGTTATCACTGGACTCCCTTGAGCTCCCTTTCACACATGCACTGAAGTTCTGTAGACCTCACCCAGAGGAGCTGTGTGTGAGAAGGTAAATGTCCGAATCGATCAGACTGGACGTCAAACAGACTTTACCCAGCCAGCTCCTTAGTACGAGTCGCATGCATTATGTCAGAGGATATTTGCAGAATGTCTTCCCTGTAGGGCCGTCATAGACTGTATATAAGTGGACATAATCGTCGTTATGTCACCCATATGTTTGTTCAGCATTTGGCTGTCGCTATCTTGACATTTTGCAACAAAGTGACCATGTTTGTGACGTAGAGACGCCGTACATGACTGCGTCGGCGACTTGTCAATCACAAGGTATCCCCGCCCTAAAGCATACCCTACTTTATGGTCTATTATTCTTTAAATGGGACCATAATTTACTAAATGAACAACATGCTGTATTGAAGAAGACTTGAAACTACAGCTTAAGACCATAAACTCATGTTTAAAATGTTTACTGAGGGAATAAATCAAGAGAGAAGTAGAGTCATTTTCTCATAGACTTCTATACAACCAGGCTTCTTTTTGCAACCAGAGGAGTCGGACCCTACTGGCCATTTGAAAGAATGCAAGACTGTGTGCTTTTTAATTTCTCAATTTTCTATGTTATTAAAAGGTTACAAACTTAAAAAAAAAAAAGTGTTCAAATGGTTTTATTCTAGGAGAATGTACTTTGGTTATGCTTCTTTAAAATGTTGTACAGTGGATTTTGTGTGCTGCTTACATCATGCTTTAATAATTATAAACAAAATGTGTCTGCTTATTGGCAGTTTCAATATGGACTATTGGGTTATGGTTACAATCAAGTCATGGAGAGGAGGCGTTGAATGGGTGTTCTATCAAACATTCAATGTTGATGTGTATTTTTTGAAAAACGTGGAGTATGGGGTATTACAGCAACAGAGACAGTATAAGGTGTATGAACCTGTTCTGGTAATAAATGTTGCATGATGAGTATGATCATTTATTTACAGCAGGGCTCGGTGATGATAAAACACTGTCAGGTGGCAGGAGGCATTTGCATATACATGCACGTGCATGTCCTTTCAACAAGCCGTGTATCCGTGTGTATACAGCGCACACACACTCAATTTCACTGCTTGTCAGATATCATTTTCCAGATGACCGGACAGAGAAAATTAATTTCACAGCTCTGATTAGTTAATTACTCTTTGTTTAAACGTGGTCATTTGTCTGTCTTTAGAAAGCCCACAGAGTGTTGGACTGACCAACAATGAGATGCCACGCTCTCTGTCTTGTGCCAGTTCCAAAGCAATGGCGGACAAATGATTAAAAGGCTGTCTGGAGGAGTGCGACCCAGCCCGTGTAAGCAGTTGTTCAGTGTGTTGATCGCGTTAAGACTAGTGCTGTCATATTAGCGCGTTATAACCAATTTTAACGCCGTCAATTTTATTAACGGCGTTAACGCATTTTCATTTTTCAATTTCTTTCTCGCGAGCACCACGCCGGATGTAGCTCAACCGGAAGCAAAACAATAGGCACGCCGTTTGGGCTTGGAAGCTAGGCTAACGTTACGGTTTGAAATGAATGAATGGTGAGCGCGATACGGCAAAATGAATGATAAGACGCTAATGAATGGAAAGTTTACTTTCAAAAAGTTGTCAGATGGTTCCCTTGACAAGACCAAAGTGGTATGTGCCATTTGTCATTGTGAACTGAGCTATCATCGTAGCCTATCCAGTCTGAAACACCACTTGATGGCCAAGCACACAGCTGATGCTAACTCTGCGCCCCCTCGTCATAGCAGACAAAAATGGATGACTTCGGACAGAAACGCATGGACACAACAACGAAGAACAAACTTATTGCAGCCATAGCTAAATGGGTGGCTACTGCGTGTAGGCCTGTTAACGTTGTGGAGGACGAGGGTCTAGCTGATATAATACGCATCGCATCCAACGACAGGACCTACGAATTGCCTTCGAGAGCCTGACTGCTATGTTCACAGCTCTCTCTCTCTCTCTCTCTCTCTCTATCTCTCTCTCTCTCTCTCTCTCTCTCTCTCTCTATTAAGCCCTTGCTTACCTGATTATTATTATTATTTTGTATGCCCTTGTTTACCTGAAATGTACACTTTATAATTTTATTTTGTATGCCCTTGTTTACCTGAAATGTGCACTTTATAATTTTATTTTGTACCGCCCTGTTTGGCAGTTGTTTTTCAATAAAATAAAACATTTGCATAAAGCAAGCCAATCCACTTTTCCATGTTGATAAGAGCATTAAAATAAAAAATTGCGATTAATTGCGAGTTAACTATGACATAAATGTGATTAATCGCGATTAAATATTTTAATCGTTTGACAGCACTAGTTAAGACACATTAAGACTTTGATTACACAGACAGGCAGGGGGCGTCGTCATTAGACGGGCGACGGTGGAAAACACCGGTGGCAACACCTTGACGATGCCGCGTTAAGCATCAGAAAGCGTTCCGTATAGGCGGTGGCGTCCCTGAGGTTGAAGCGCTTCCACAGGGCCCTGCCAGCGGATTCTGCCAGAAGAAAAAACTAAAACTAAAAACAACGCTATATGGACACTGAGCGGTCTAAACGCAGGACTTCTGCTGTGTGAGCCCTGATAGCCAAACCCCGCAGATGGACCGACTGAGTTTGTATCGGCTCTACATCCACATGTTCTTCTTCTGTCAGAAAGTTATCCCAAAACATTTGATAACATTTCTTCAAAGAATGCCGTTAGTGACCGTGTGGGCTCCATGATAGCTCAGACAGCTTGACGGGGCTTAGCGTAGGGTCAACTGGGATTTGATGACACAGTGCCGGTCTGGTATATACTGTATACCGAGGGTTTATGCCGCTGAATTGCATTATGGGAATTGTAGGATCCCGTCCTTACGGAGCTTGAGACTTACTACAGACAACATAATTCAGAATATCTTGGCCTCTGGTGCATCGATTTATTCCTGTTGTACCGCTCTACAGAGGAAAAGCAGATCCGAACAAGAAGAAACAACTAATAGCTAACCCATGTTTTAAACTTTATCTGCACACCAAACGTAGTTATACATACTATATAATGTAATGATATTGAGCCCCATTCATCTTCTTCCTTTTTTGGAGAGGAGACGGTAACGAGGCCTTTTCTTCAACTTTCTGCTAATGTTGTCTTCACTATCAACACTCACCACCACCGGCAGAAATAAAAGCGGCAGAAGCTCAAGCTGGCCAATCACAATTCAAGTGGTCTCCACATGGTACATGGTGCTTACTGCTGAACCGCGAACCGTCGCTGAATTTTGGATGAGATTCACGCCACTGCCTGTCAACTTCATAGTTATGACACAGAGGAGAGTACTTTGGTCAGACACACACACGCACACACACACACACACACACACACACACACACACACACACACACACACAAAGACGGATTCAACAAAGACGTTAACAGAGTGAGAGCTAGCTTCCCCTCTTGGCGTTATCTGATCTGCAATGCTAATCTGCCGTATTTGTCTCTTGTCAAAGAACTGTTTATTGCTGATTCTCTCAATACACTTAATCCTGTTTGAACATGCAAATGAGGGAGCGAGGAACAACACACACACACACACAAATAATCACAAACACACACAGACAGAAGGATGCATTCAAGCAAGCACCGCGTTGGCTAATGTGAGCACTGTAGTGCGCACACAAACACACACACACACACACACACACACACACACACACACCAGGCGACCAGCAATTTCTCCAAATCACACAAGCCATTTGGCCGATGTGGTGGCTGATGAGACCATAAGGCTGCTGGGTGTGAAATCATGTCCTAACAAACACATGCACACACTCATGCACACACACACACACTTCAAATCACCCCTTATCACCATTAGAGACATCAGAAACACACACACACGCACACACACACACACACACACACACACACACACACACACACACACACACACACACACACACACACACACACTCACTCCAATCAGGGCCCAATGAGCCCTTACAGAGAATGAAATGGGCAGCAAAGAGAGAGGTGGATGGGGTTGGGAGAAGGACAGAGACAGGATAGAAGACACTGATTTCTGTAGCTTTGAAGTAATGTCAGCAATTTCAAATATAACCCTCTCTCTCTCATTTGATGGGAGTCCATTTAGAGTGGAAGGAAATGAGACGAGGGCTGAAATCAGAGGTAAAAACCTGCTCAGCGTTTTATTTTAGGTTCCATATCGGAACTTCAGTTTCACTTTTCGGTCTCTGCGGTGTTGTATAGTGAGTTGACACCACAATACAGGCATAAATGCCTTTTCTAGCAACTTGTTGAAAAAGACAGGCAACCGGATTACACCTGGATTAGGTTGAAAGCAACTTCTTCTAAGAGTTACGTTATTTAGTCGATCCAGTTTTACCAGGGTAAAATGTTTTCAAGGCATTGGTCATGCAGCTGCCACAGATAATGTTTCATTGGTTTTATAGTGGGATATTCTTGGCATTTGTGTGCCTTTTATCAAAGGTTTGCCAATCAAGAGACAATAGCGATGATATAAGGGGAAAGAAGTGGGGAACGACACCCAACACAGAAGTCCCGAGCCGGACTAGAACAAGGGACGTTGCTGTGCATCCACAGCACCTTAAATGTCTACCTTAAAGCAGCCTACATGTGGGCCGATAACATATTTTTAAATAATTAACAGTACCTTCACAGATCAGTTGTGGCAACACAACTAAACATAACAGAAAATGGCAAATAAACTACGGTTAAGGTCTGGTGAAACAGTTAACGGGGAACTCGGCAGTGGCAAAACATTGAAGACAACATTGATGTATTATCCAGTTGTTCCCACTATACACAGTCATTTGATCCATTTTTAAATAATACTATTGATTTGTGCGGTTTTTAGGGGTTAGGCAACTAGAGCACTTGGTGAAGGTTGATCGTGGTTGCGGTTCGTTCATTGGCGATCTCTCGGGGGACCCAAACCTCCACACCATTGTGTTCCACCTTGCTAAATCAATGACGCACTTCTGTCTGCGTGGACAGTGAACGTTTGCAGTGGACGTAAATTGTGCACTGTGGAATCAAGCAACACACAATTCCTGGGGAGTCATGGCAAATGTCTTTTGGGGCGCCATTTTCTGTGACTAAATTGACAAATCTGAATCTAACCACACTGATGTTGCATGGTATCTACTCTTCACAGACTTGTTTTATTTTTCTGCATATATATATGCAGATAATGTTTCATTGGTTTTAAAGTGGGATATATATATATATATATATATATATATATATATACATATAACCCATATCTGTGTTATGGACATCTGTTCTTGTGTCAAGTATGACACAAGCAATTGTGTCCACACTTGGCACGTTTCCCCGCTAACATGTTCTCTCTATAAGGGGTAAATGAGGCCTGGGAACGGGCTTAAACTTGATTCACAGTGTGGTGTCCATATGGGTCCACATGTCATGCAGATGTAGGCTGACTATATCGCCCCCATATGGGTTTCTTATGGGCAAAAGGAAATTCAGCTAAAGGGTCCACTACATTAAATTCAGCTCATCACCAATAGCGTGTTCGAAACTAATCAAGTTTCTATATGAGGCCAATTGTCAAGCAAATAATTGAGTGAAATGCAATGAAGGAGTACTGCAATTAAATGATGCCCTGAAGTCAATAAGAAAAATCTATTTACTAAGACAGTGCTGGAAAGATGTTTAGGGGTCCGGCCAAAACCTGCTGGGGCCCCCTTTATTGCTTAACATGACCACACAAGCATTTGGTTTATCTCCTTTCTTCCTACCTCTCATCCTTTCCCCTTTGTTTCTTTCCTTCCCATCTTCTCCCCTCCCTCAGATGTCCCACAGTTTGCTTTTCCAGCTCTCTCTCCCCGCTGGATGTCCCACTGGGGGCTGAGAGCCTTCACAAAGCCCCCCGACACCCAGAGTGAAGGAGAAAAGGGCAGCGAAAAGAGAAAAGGAGTGAGAGAAAGGCGAGGGAAAAATAGAGGGTGAGAGGTCGCGGAGGGAGACGAGAAGAAGAAGAAGAAAAAGAAGAAGAAGAAGAAGAAGAAGAGAGCAAGCGCAGAATAGAGCTGTAAAGAGAGCAGAGAATAGGGGACGGAGAAAGAGTGAAGGGGGAGGACTTAAGAAGGAGAAGGATAGCGAGAAAAGGAGGCAAATAAAAGGGGGAGGGATATAGTCAGCGGTGAAAGAGGTAGAACAAGAGGAGGAGAGAAGAGCCAGGAGAGAGGATAATGGAGAGGAGACAAAGATGCAAGGAGGTGCAGAGATAGACGGAGAGGCCGGGAGGGAGGGATTGGATTTGACACAAACAAGAGTATCCAGCGGAGTAGAAAAGGTGGAGATGAGAAAAGGGGAAGAGACGGACTTGATGAAAGGGTCAAATCAAGCTTGGAATAAAGAGGAGGGAGAGGGCCGGTTGCCTGGAGCCTGTGTGTGTGAGAGAGAGAGTATTGTAGGGGATGGGGGTCATAAGTAGCTGCAAAAAGGCTTGTGCCACCTCTGCTGAGGAGGAGCCCCTTCAGAAAACATCTCATCAGCTTAATGTGTGTGTGTGTGTGTGTGTGTGTGTGTGTGTGTGTGTGTGTGTGTGTGTGTGTGTGTGTGTGTGTGTGTGTGTGTGTGTGTGTGTGTGTGTGTGTCAGCGTGCAATTTGGAGAGGAAGTGTCTTCAGGCACAAACACTCATGAGTCCGCCATAGGTTAAGGTGATTGCACACTTCCCCCCATCCCCTTTGGCACACACACACACACACACACGCACACACTCGACACGTAACACCATCTGGCCAATCCGCAGCCTGTTGACACCTCGTCTTAATCATCACCTCCGTGTCAGGCTGACAAAACGCGTCGCTCTGATCTGCGCTTGTCACACGCTCGCCGCGTTCGCGTGCACTCTGGAAATCTGATTATTCTCGGCTTTTGGCACTAACCTAATTTCTGAGATGCTGTGTAAATTAGAAACCAGGTATTGGGGGTTGAGAAAAAAACCTGATGAACAGATGTTGGTGTCTGAAGCTGCTGCGGTTTTCGAAAAAAACATTTGGTCCTAAATTGTCTGATGTGAGCATTTTGCAGCTTTGACTCTACAGTAGCTCTGACTTCAGTTCAGGCAAAACCAGGTAGCGAACCATAACAAAAGGTTATTCCTTGTATTTTGTGCGTTTTTCCACGAAGTCCAGCAACTCCTGTCAACTGCCTAACATGTATATAGCCTTTTCAAAATAGACTTGGTTAGGCCTAAGCAACACAACTACTTAGTTAACTTCGGGAAAAGAGAGTTGTTCGGGTTAAAGATGGCTGTTGGCCATCTCCACAAGCAGCCATCCTGAGTGAGCTTTTACGGTCTCCATACTTCCTCGTTCATGATTACGTGCATAACGTACGACATAATCCTGTGGGATACCTACAGATTACGTCGCATTATTCCTCGTAGGCACAGCTACAAGTGCTTAATGAGACCCACCTGTAAGGGCACAACCCCCAACACATTGACAAATACCACTACAGGTGTATTTTTACAAGTATATTTTGGATTTTGCCGGGAACTGTCCCTTTAAACTAAGCATGCAAAGCAGAAACCAGAAGAACAAGTATGAACCTGAAAATGAACAAGATATGTCCCCTTTGCCATTTTGGGAAATATTATCAGACCACTATCTAATGATACTGGAGTATCACTGGAAACTTGAATTTAAAAACCAGCCCTCAACAGTGTGGCCTACCGTTCACTTAGCTTTAATTCCAAATCGGGTCAGTAGTTTATGAGGCCTTGCATGTGACCAAACACAGTAGCATGTGCACACAGATCCATTCTCCCCTCCTGCCTCTTCATTTGCTGCCATTATATCAGTGTACAATGAAGTAGTGGAGCGGGGAATGACAAAACGGCGGTAGAAAATAAATTGAAAATGATTAGAACCATCAACGCAGAGAGAGAGAGAGAGAGAGGTGGATATTTTTTTCTCTATTGTCCCCCAAGTGATGAAGTGCTCGAGTGGAGTGTTTTGTGGTGAGGAAAGCATGTTCCGTAGGTGTCAGTCCCTTGGTTAGCAGGATTCTGGGAGACAAAAAGTGTCTGTGCATGTGGCTGTGAGTCAAGGCCAACACACACACACACACACACACACACACACACACACACTCACACTCACACTCACACTGTCTGCCTATTGAATGTCTTTACACCGTGCTGAAGCTATGCCTTTCTCCTTACTCTCACTGGCTACACACAGATCTATTTCTATTTCTCTCTTGCTCTTCAGGACATGACTCTTGTCCCCAGAGGAGTGTGTGTGTGTGTGTGTGTGTGTGTGTGTGTGTGTGTGTGTAGGTGTGTGTGTAGGTGTATTACTGGACTCCTGGTAGCCAAGGAAGCAGCAGGCGCCCACTGTGCACAAAAAACGACAAGCATGCCTTCGTATTGTTTGAGAATGTGATACGATTGTGCATAATGTGCGTGGGCGGTCGGATTGCTGAATGTGTGCATGGGATGTGGGCGGGAATGTGTACGAGTGGCGCTTTTACATTTATTTATTTTTTAAACATCTGTGGAACGTGACAGAAATCTATCAAAACAAGATATGTATCATTTGTGTACTGAGTGCACATTTGTGCACTGAGAATTCTCACAGTGGACCCAACGGTTTTGGGACGTGGAAAATCCAGACCCTCAGGGGCCGCAGGAGCCCCAGGTTCACTGCGTGGCAATTAGTTTGTGGTAATTTGATTAGCTGATTAATATTAACGAAAATTGGAAAGCACATTAACGTGGCTTCTGCGTTTTTATCTAATCTGGAGCCCCCACTTAATGCAGAGCTTTGTGTGACAATCTAGTTTAAATACGTTTTAATATGAAGTTGATATTGTGCTACGGTGAATATTCTTGGGTCTAATTCATTTTAAACCAAGTTTAGTTGAGGAACTTAAGGTTAATCTTTTCCTAATGTGACCTTTCATCCATGTAGGTCCATTTATTACCCAGGTTCATTTGGGCACCTTAGATTAATTTAGTTTCAGTTTTTCACTTCGTGACATCTTAGCAAATTGATTTTGTTTGGTTCAGTCAACAAAAACGTTTTAGTCTCTTGTTTGTCATGCATTCATTTTTAATATATGATTAGCATTGATGCTACAGCTGTTGCCATATTTGTCTGCGTTCCCACTGCATGGAGCGACGCGGCTCGACTTGCTCTTTTTTGGGGGGTTTCCGTTAGCAAAGGTTGTGCATAGTACCTGCTACTTGATTTGTAATATCTGAAGGACCCGATGCCAAAAGTGAGGGCAGCCGAACCATGCAGTGAAGATGAGGCATTTGTCGTGTGCAGTTAGCATGGTTGCGCGTGAGGGGTTGTTCTCTTCTTGTTAGCATTAGCACGGCTTCCTGTGCTCTCCAGTGCAGAGCCGCTGATAACGCAGAAGCTGGTTGTCTCACCTGTTTCTCGAGACGCTGTCCACTGTTCTGAGCTCGAGAGGAGGTAAAATATCTGATAGCAAAGTGATATTTCTACTACAACACTCGCAAGAAGACATTAATATATCATTGATATTAATCCTGGAGTTTACTCACAGCAACAGGAGCGATGACCAACTTAGAGTAATGTCAACGTTACTCATCACTTGATAATGTCCCGTTAGCTTACCTGTCATATAAATGCCAGCGTGCTGCCTGCATGTTTTTTGTTGTAGCTGAACGAGATATATTGGGTTCAGTCGACATCACTTGCTACATTTACACGGCCATGTTTCTCCTTGTTCGGTTACCTCTCCTTGCTTACTCATGTGAGCTGCACAACGGAAAGAGCAGCGCTGACTCACCGCTGCACCTGGGAGTTCCACTGCCTTGCTCAAGGGCAAGTTGATAGCGGCGGTTGGACAGGAGAATCTCATTTTCCCTCCTCCTCCTCACAGAGAGTTTGTAATCTGGCCTGTGGATCATCCCTGGTGACCTTATAATCTGCATAGGAGCCTCATGTTTACATCCCCCCCCCTCCACTGGACGCTGGCATGCTGTGTGGATGTATGTGTGCTGCACACAGAGGGGGGTACCTCTACCCTTTACCCTTCCTGCGTCGGGCGATAATGAGAGGAAATATACACAATGGAACCACTTTTCTCGTTGGAGGCAGGAGAGAGAAGGGGAGGCAGAACAAACAGGATATGGAGGGGACAAAAAGACGGTCTGATACAGGGAGGAAAAGAGAGAATAGGGTGTGACTCCGAAAGCCAGAAAGAGTGATTGCCGATTGACTTGATGAGAGAGAGGATGCATCATTATATAATTGTAAATCCCAGAAAGATGGGGTGTAATAGGGCTTCCTCTCCTCCCACTGCTGCTTCTGTAATTTATCCCTCTCTCTTTCTGTCCTTTTATATCTCTCTCTCTTTCGCCCTGTCACCCATCAATCTTTTTCCAATTACCTGCTCTGTCTATCCGCAAATCCATCATAATCATTGCCATGGCAACGGGTTGCATCCTCCACCGGCTTTGGCCTATTGTTCAATATAATTGCACGCCAAAAAAAAGGGATCTTTAGAGGAGGGAAGGGGATGTACAGAGAGACACAGGTCTGGATATTGTCTCTGCGTTCGGGCGACTAATGTCTCCCCCCACGTCTCCAAAGAGTTCACTTCAGAGGAGATAGTCTGCTTAATTTCGTCCGTGACGTCCTTTCATCAGACATTTTATTAGCCATTATGCGCAGATTGGCTTTATCCCAGGCTGATGAAACATCTTCTCCGCCCACGCCACTGTCAATTACTGTGAAAATGGAGGACGCGGAGCTGCCCATACAAGGTCAGAGAAGACCGGAAAAGGATATGTTCGGAGCTAACGCTCTCCAAACGTACATCAAGTTGGTTTTATTTGTTGAGTCATAATTGTGAGTAGATGAGCACAATTTCTGAGAGCGCCTCGGGTATCTCCGTCTTTCGGCGTGATTACCAAAGAAGCCCTTTTTTTGCTGAAACCCACCGAGCCTTCGAGGTCACATGATTGGTCCACTGCCATCCGCACTAAAGTGATCCATATGTCCCCAGCAGATCCTTCACTTTTCTCGCTCAGTGCGAACACTCGATCATATGCCGAGTGATGAAAGGTGTATTGTCCTAGTTAACATACGGATCTTTTTGTTTCAAAATTAAAAGGAAAAACAGCAGCCAGATGCCCATGTGAGCACTGACACAGTCCTCCTGCTCATACTGGCCAGTCAAAGGTTCCCTTCCCAAAGCACGGCCAATGAAAGTGATGGGGTACAACAGTTCACACTGGAGAAGACGTTTATGTCATGATACATCTTCTGAAGTTACAGTGTTTTAGGTTTTAGTACAAAAAATCCCTGTTTTGTGTTTCACCGAACAGCTGCAATGGAAGAACAATAAGAAAAAGAGGCACTTTTATGTTGAAATGGGGTACGATATCTTCAGCCCGCATTTTTCCTGCGTTTTTCCCGACGAAGGTCCGGCAACATGTAAAAAATGTCTGCTCGTTACGCGCATATATACAGTCTTTTCAAAATAAACTTCCCTCTTCACAGGAAACAACTTGGTTAGGGTTTAGGCAATAAAACTACTTGGTAAGGTTAAGAAATAGATTGTGAAATACTTTACGTTAGGTTCAGGCAACGAAACTTTAGTAAGGTTTAGGAAAAGATCGCAGTTTGGATTTAAATAACTGCATCTATATACAGTATATGTCTGAATACTTATTGGATTTTGTGGGATATCTATGAATTACCATGCATTCATTTGCATAGCAATAGCTACGAGCCCTGAATGAGACCAGCTTGCTTGATTTGTCTCACTCTGACGGTTGAAACATCCTCCAGATAAACTTTGGGAAACATGTTTACGTGGGAGGGCTGTGAATTCTGTTCGCCATCACTTCCATTAGAAGCAAACTTGGGAGGAGATTTCTTGATGAACAGAATGAGGAGGAGAAATTATGACAGCAAGAAAAACTTGTTCAGTGTCCACATGAGCACCTGAACGTTGGTCTGAGACAGACTGGACCAATTGTGAATCAATCCTTTAAGTTGAGCTATCACTGAGAAATTAGTCAGGAGTCGAAAATAGTTTTGCCAACACTGTTGCCTACAAAATGACGTCCCCATGCAACTATACTGCTGCACTCTCAATTACATTTCAAGGGAACAAAGTCCTCTCAATTACGGTCGGAGTCTGTAACAGTTTGAAACACGTGGTTAGTGTTAAACAAAACAATAAATGCAACAAAACTACTTGGTTAGGTTTGGTAAAAAACATCATAGTTTGGTTTAAAGTTATTCCAAAATTGAAACGAAACATAGATGTAACAAGAGTACTTGGTTATGTTCAGGAAACAAAAGTACTTACCCTACACGTGGACATCTGCGGATTGATTTAAAACGTATTTGTGGCTAACATAATCCACGACACAGTACGTTTCCCTCGCAAAGTCATTCACAATGCAATCTTGTTGCGTGTCAACGTCACTTTTTTTCCGGTCCACCCCCACCCAAAGACCTGAGGGGTTCAGCATGCTTAAAAAAAAAAAAAAAAGGTTATCTGACCGCATCTTAAGGACAACGGGTTTATACGTGTTCACACTTAGAATGCAGGTCTTTGTAGTTCTGACACAGTTAATCATGCACGTGAGCGTCGCCTCTCCTCAAAGGCCGTCACGACGTGTCACTCGCTTAAGATGAACAATCCTTTGTGAAATGACTTTGTTTAAAGTGTTTACACTGTCTCGCGTCAACCTACAATAATGCAACTCTTAACGCCTGTGCCGATAAAGTTTATCCGATTATGAGCGATCCCTTGGCTGTACTTTGTGTTCACCATGAGAGAGAGTACCCTTTGGAAGGCCGAGCCACACCAACGACGTTCTGCGGAGCACTTCTGGGAACGCGACCACGAGGAGACCGCGAGAACTCCTGATTGGTGGGTGTTTTCATTCTTGCATTATGTACGTATGTGTCATATCTTTAGATCAAAATGTTGACCAATTTAATAGTTTAACACCTTCTTTTAAAGTAGATACCGACCTCTATTGCTGTACGGCCGCATGAAAATATTGTTGTTTTCTTTTTGTAATGGCTTATCGTAAACATTTGAATTCAGTTCAGCCGAGTCAAGCTCATTTACATTGAGGTTTAGCAGAGAGGAATTTGGTTCGTTTAAACACACACACACACACACACACACACACACACACACACACACACACACACACACACACACACACACACACACACTGCACCAGCCAGGCGTTGTCTGCTCACTATTCTTTCTGTTATTCAGGACTGCTACATTCACTTTCACAGACCTGCACAAGCAAACCACAGGACCGTAGTCCGATACTATAAAAGGTTCCCACTGTATAAACATGTAAATTTACATCAAATGAATTGTAAAAATCACTTTCATAATACCGTGGTAGTTATAAAGAGTGTCGGACAATGAAATAGTATTGCTTATGAGTAGTGCAAAGGATTACAATCTCCAAAATAGTAATGATATTGCAGTTATAAATCCAATCAAGGCTGCGTTACGGGAACAGAATTTGTTTTTTGTGTGTGTGCCAAGTCGAGCTTCGGGGGCCGATCACGCCGAGACGCTTCAAAGACACCTCTTGGCGAGGCGAATCGGCAAACCGGCTTCTGAGTCGGCAGGTTTGTGCGTCACCAGGCGATCGAATGTAAGTAACGGAGGAAAAAATGCAGACATCGAGCTCTTGCTGTTCTGCCGAGGACGAGGGGGAAAAGGATATAGGTCATTGTAATAAAAAAAAAGGCTAATATCATTATTCCACCAAAACAGGAAGTCAAAGTGGTGCAGCCCGCCTCTTGCTTGAGTTGGTCGGCGGCCTCGGTCCAGTGTGACATTGACAAGTCACAAGCGGTGTATAGTTTAGCGTGTGTGGCGCGTTTCTAGCGCTGCGTCTCGGTTTGAACGGCCTCGTAGTTCAGTTCAGTATATGCATCGTCCGAGTCCAGTTCACCCATAGTAATATAAAAAGTAACACAACTCATTACTTTTGAAGTAATAAGTAAAGTAATAGCATTACTTTCTAAAAGAGTAACAAGTAAAAAGTAACTATTTAGACTTCCTGTGTACCGTAACTTTGCCAACGCTGGTTACAAAATATCCCAAAGGGCAACAACGTTACCATCAACTGTGTGCACTTCACAGGGACATTGTACTCCTTTCTATGAGCTATTTCTCTTGGTGTATTTGGCTCCACAATATTGCCTCATTACTTTGAATGTCTTTAACGTGGCACACGGCCACAGAACTGTGAGCTGCACCCAGCAAAATTAATGCGTATTCGCCGACCTGAGGCCATTGATGCGAATGGGCCATAGCGGTGAGAATTCAATTTGCAAAACGAGAACTTTGTTATTCATGAGTAGAAGCCGGGGAATCATTATCTCCTTTAAATTTGAAATGCGCCAGTGTCGAGGGAACTTCACAGTCATGCCAGAGGAAGAGTGCAGCAACCATTTTACAGCAATAAACAAAAACATTCAATCGGAGTATTTATGTGTATGTTACCTATTTAAATTGATTATTTCTTATTAACTGGTGTTTGGTTCAAGTATTATTATGTTGTATTGCCAACTTGTTGTTCACATTGCGTTGCATGGTCACTTTTGCACCAATAGCTTACATACATTCATTTAAATAATACAGTGTATTTGAATATTTGCCAGCAGATCTGAGCTGTGGCTGGCATGCCACACTGATGAGACTGGAGTGTTTTGTTATTGTGGTGTTTAGTGAAGTGTAAATCTCTCTCTCTCTCTCTCTCTCTCTCTCTCTCTCTCTCTCTCTCTCTCTCTCTCTCTCTCTCTCTCTCTCTCTCTCTCTCTCTCTCTCTCTCTCTCTCCTCTCTCTCTCTCTCTCTCTCTCTCTCTCTCTCTCCTCTCTCTCTCCTCTCTTCTCTCTCTCTCTCTCTCTCTCTCTCTCTCCCCATAAAGTCATACAGACATGTAGCTTCAGAGACAGGAAATTAAGAGATTGGGCTTTGAAAATAAAAGACTCAATATTACCTTATATTTAATATAATACTTGCATTACAGCTGATATATGCTGTGGTTTCTCCTGATGCGGGAGACACAGGTCCACACTATTGAATGATGTGGAGAGTTTACAGCCCTTGGGAAGGACAACTTTTAGCAGCGTTAAGGACCAACATAGTAGCTCCACAACGTGATCCACTAATTATTTAGCATCCAGAACACTTGTCCACATTTCTGCATCAGGTTTGAGGAGAAAAAACTAAAGGCAAAAGGCAAACCAAATGACTTAAATTGTAAACTGAATGATAGAAAACATACTATACAGTGGAAATACTCACTATTAGTGGGTTATAGATCAGGTTTATTTTCTTAATTTGTATATTAATCGCTATATAACCAGCTAAACTGTGACTTTGCTGGTTGTCATGGAAGTTATGTTTCTCAGTGATTACTGAATAGTTAAATTATGTGAAATTAATTTATCTGAAATAATGGATTGACCGACCAGCGGCTTCAAAATGAAAATGGTTGATTTTACAACCTGGTCAAAAATCCCAGCATAAGGCAAAGTGACAGGAATGAGCGATCCCTGAATGGATTAATGAAGATCAATTAAAAAAAATATATATTTATATTGTTATGTAGGTCTGAACAACTTGCTGATTTGGAATAGGGTCCGATAAGAGGATGTAACAGGTTCATATACATCCCATACAGCAAAAAAATCCAGTTCAAGATTCTCCTCATCACCTACAAAGCCCTTCACAACCTTAAACCCCTTCATACCTTTCTGACCTCCTGCACCGAGACGCCTTTCTGACCTCCTGCACCGAGACGCTCCCACCCGCAACCTCAGATCTGCAGACATCAACCTCCTCACCCCCCTACTCTGTCCAAGCATCAGACCTGGGGGGGCGGGGCCTTCTCCATTGCTGCCCCCTCCCTCTGGAACTCTCTCCCCAACATCTCAGACATTCTCCGTCACTCGCTACTTTCAAAACAGCACTTAAAACCCATTTATTTAAATCTGATTTGAACCTACTAGTTTTTTTTCTCACTATTGTCATCTTTCTTGTTTTATTGCTGCCTCTATTGTTTGTCTTTACCATGTAAAATGCCTTGAGTACCTTTTAAAGCGCTATACAAATACAATGTATCATTATTATTATATAATAGAGAATAGGTCAAATTTCTATAAAGAAACAGTTGAATGTAAGGGCTGTGACTATTTCAAAATAGGTCTGTAAAGGGATGAGTATGTTCTTCTTTTATCGCCTACAGTTATACTGAAGTAGAAGTCATCATTGAAGTGGTCCAATTTAGGAAGACCTGTGTTTGCAGCTGGACCCTCCCCTCTTGCCCCCGCCTATTCTGATTAGGAGACTATTCATAACCAATGACCACAAATGATTTGATTACATATCAGATATTAGGGAGTGCAACAAATTGATTTGACTTATTGATTTGTCAGAGTGATATTAAAAGAAGATATTGAAAATATACCTAAAAGTATAGCAGAGTTGCTATTCAAAGTAACATTGAAATAACAAACATGTGTAATGCATCAGTCGTAGGTGTGCTATGTGGTATTGTGTAAAAAGGTGTAGAAAAAATATTAATTATATCAGTATGGTGAGTGTAATTACACAATAATATATTATGATCATACAAAGACCCTCGCGAGAGGTTTGAACCTTTAACAACTCGCACACTTTTCGGTGGAATGCCCTATTTTGAATACCATGTTTTATTTTGAAAGTTGTGGTCGGAAGTCTTGTCTGATATCCTGTCTGGTTTGACACTAGCTGCACAGTGTGTGCGCGTGCGTACGTGTTTGAAAGTGTGTGTATGTGTGTGCGGGTACTCGGCTTCCTGCTGCTGCTCGGTGTCCGCACACCGTCCGTCTCGTCAGTGTTGATCGGCTCGCCATGGCGGAAGGACGCAGAGAACAGCCGCCCCATCCTCTCCTCTCCTTACCACCGGCCAGCAAGCGACCCTGCCTGCGCCCTGCTCCCCGAGGTCCCGGCCCGGGGCCCGGCCACGGCAGTGGGTTGCCCAGCTCCCGGTACCGTTCCCCGGAGTCCCTACTGGACTGCGCCGCGAAGGCAGTCGCGGAAAAGTGGGCCTTCGAGAGAGTGGAGGAGCGCTTCGAGCGGATCCCGGAGCCCGTCCAGCGCCGCATCGTCTACTGGTCTTTCCCCCGCAACGAGAAGGAGATATGCATGTACTCTTCGTTTCAGTGCCGAGTCGCCGGCGAGGAGGGTCCGTCAGCGGCGACCGGCGGGGCTGTGGGTGCTGGGTCCGGAGCTACAACCGCCGGCGGTGGCGGAGGATCTACCGGCACGACGGCTACCGTGGGGGCAGCCGGAGCAGTGGGGACGGGAGACGGACTCCCTTTCCGCCGGGGTATCCGGCTGCTAGAGACCGGCTGTGTGGAAAACGTTTTACAAGTCGGTAAGTGAAAAAAAGGGAAACAACGAGGCGAAGCTTCTTTTTTTTGTGACACAAAACAGTGTGGACCGCTTCCAAGTCTCGGCTGCTGGATCTTTTACTGGGGGATGATTGATGGAAGTTTCCCCTGCTATCGTGGAAAGTATGCAAAGCGGCTATTTCTCCCCGAATATACAGCCACACTTGGCCGTGTGTGTTCTTTACTTTAGTAGGCTCACAAGGAACCGTTTGCTGTTAAGTTTCGACCTTTTTATCAGCCCCTCTGTGAAAAAAAGGGGAAGCGGAGATAATGTCGCCTGCTAGCTTAGCCGACCAGCTGCTGTTAAAAAATTAAAGGGCTTCTTCCTATTGTGGCTTCTCATTACTCAGCTCCACCGCTGGCTGCTGCGTCTTTGCTCGGCTTTGGCCGTCACACGTTTGAAGCCCTGCCTCGCTGTGTGTGTGTCTGTGCGCGCACACACACACACGCGCGCGCGTGTGTCTAGGGGGTTTGCAAACGCGAGAAACCCCGTGTTTGGTCAACTATCAAGCACTTTTCTTCCTCTCCGGGGCTCCTCGTCGAAGGCCGGAGCTGGCTGGAGCCGTAACCCCGGCAGGGAGGCAGGAGGGCGGAAGGAGGAGGGTGACAGACGCGGATACAAAAGCGTCGTAGCGTCGGGGCTTTATTGTTGTTTGCGCGAACGCCTCGTCGCGAAAAAGTCGCTTCTTCTCTTAACTCGCCCGCCGGTTGAGGGCGGCTTAGGCGAGGAACAAAGGCGGTTATTGGGTCCCTTATTATGATTAATCCGGGGGGGAAGAAAAAAGCTTTTTGTTTATTTGCCGCTGCTGGTCGGACCGGACAAAGAGCGCAGGCGCCACCAGCGTGGAAAATACACGCTGGGGAGTGTTTGTGTTGTGTTTTTCTTCTTCTTCTTCTACTTGTATAGATTATTATTAAAGTTAACCCGTCAGTAGCTGCGCGCAACGCTAAAACTGCGGTTGTATTAGTGCAGTCTGCGCGCAGCCTCTCGGCACCGCTCGCAACACGGAAACGGCTTCCCGGTCGGAGTGATCGATAAGCGCCTCGCGTTTCCAGCGCTGCGGAGCGAGGGGCTGTTTCCAAACAAAGGGCCATTCCGCGAGAGCTTCGTCTGCGCTCGCATTTACGCGTTCACGCTCCGCGCAGCCACGGAATTAGCCCGGACATCGGGAGGGGGGGAGGGGGGAATTGATGGGATGAAACCGATAGATTGTAGGGGGAGAGAAGAAAAAAAACCATTTTGTGGGGACATGGGGAGGGTTTTCTGAGGCCATATGGTGCGAGAGCCACTGGAGCTTGTCTGGGGGTTTCATGTTGCTCCAAGGTATCTGGAGAGGGGGGCGCAAAGGCTGCTGCGTTTCTCTGCGACTGCCTGTATCTAATTGCATTTTATATGCTCATCGATCCCCTCCCCCGTAATTAAATGAAAGGCGAGACTTGGGGAAAGTGAGATTTTTGCTCTCAGTGAGATTTGTTGCCCGTGTTTGGTTCGAGGACTTTTGGTCCGTCTGAGGGGAGTTGGTTGTGTTAGTTATTGAAGTCAAGAGTTGTTTTGCCCCCCCCAACCAACCAACCAACCAACCCACCCACACCCAATGGCCTTACATTTGTACCAGATGCACAGGGCTTGTTCGGAAACCATAACTTTAGTGAAGGGCCTGAGTTCGAAGTCGTGACCTACTTTCAAACACTTCCTGCCATTACAAAGACTTCGACCTGCTATACACACACACACACACACACACACACACACACACACACACACACACACACACACACACACACACACACACACACACACACACACACACACACAGGTGGAACTAGGTCCAGGGCTAGAACTAAGGGAGTATTTTGCTAGTTCTGGTGCGTTCATGTACTGCTGGAAATGTAATACAAAAAGTTCTGTGAGTCAGTTGAAATTTTAAATGGGAAAAAAAAGTGCACACTGGGTCCAAACACTTCCAGTCTTGCCTGCCCCCCCACCAGCACCACCAAGGTCAGTCATAAAGCAGGCAGGCACATGGTTTTGTCTTGCCTATCAACAAAACGTGAAGTGGGGGGGGGGGGGAAGCAAATAGCTGTATGACATCAAGATAAGATTTGGCTTGTCCCAACACTTTTGCACACCGCGGAAACCGGTTTTCCGTGGTGTGGTGTTCACTGACTCACCTTAACAAAGGGGGGGGGGGGGGGTGCTTCACGGCCAGATTTTGGATGTGCTGCGCGACCGGCACAACGCCGGTGTTGAGATCGCTTTCACCTGACATGGCAGAATGAAATCGCCTCTTATAGCGTACCTCCGGTACAAGTGAGCCAAGCACTCTTTGTAGCAGGGGGGGGGGGGGGGCGATTAGAAGCGAGACAAGGCGCCACGCTCGCACATGCATGGTGGTTTTAAAACTTGGGCATCCGCATTGCAGTCTGAAAAAGTGGTGTTGAACTTTTCACCTTAGTTGTACCTTTTATTAATTGTTTCGATCTGGATGCAAGCTACACACACACACACACACACACACACACACACACACACACACACACACACACACACACACACACACACACACACACCTTTTAGTTTAGCTTGCTGTAAGTCAGCACCATCTGTATCTGCGCTTGTTCAAAGCAGGCAACCAGACACGCTGGAAACCCTGAAGCAAGGCCAGTACGTGACGTAATATGTATTATTTATTTTTTTTTCTTCGTCATTCCTCACAAGCACAGCGGGAGCTTCCGTCAACCCAAACTCTCGTCTGTATATATTAGTTTGCATATTAGGGCCGGAATCAGTCGGAATTGATCATGTTCACCAATCGAAGGCGTCTGTGTATACGTAATTAATAACATATATAAAATGAGACTTTGTATGCCCGCCACCCACGTACATTACGTGCTAACGACTTTGTCTGTCAGCCTCTTTTAACCGCGATACTGACGGATTGAAGAGACGTGAGCTCATCAGCAACTCATCGGCCCATGTGTTCATAATAATCTAGTCCGCGCTCCGAGTCATAATTAGAATAATCAAAGCTAAGCGTGCTTGTATTTGTAACCCCCCCCCCCCCCCCCCGCTGTCATTTGCGCACACACATGTGCACCCAGAAGCCCCCTCGCCAGAGCCTTATAAAGTCCTCAGAGAGCGGGAGGAAGGGATATAAAAGGAGGGATGGATGGGGGGGGGGGGGTTCTTAAGCTTTGAGTCAAGCTTTGGGATTATTGGGTCATGCTTTGTTACCCAGCTGTAGAGAAACCCCTTGTTCACAGAAAGAGAGTGTGTGTGTGTGTGTGTGTGTGTGTGTGTGTGTGTACACGTCTCCTGTCTCTGCAACGTTACATAAAGCTGTAATGGCTCCCTGATGCCTTTTGAAGCACCGGTGACTGACAAAGCGAGGCAGCAAAATTGAACGGGATTAAAGTGTACGGGCGAGTCAGTGAGTCAGCGGGCTGAGAACACTGGGGGGTTTCTGGACTCCAAGCGCTCTCACGTCCCGGAAACCGGCCCCCTTCCATTAGGGCTGGGTTTCAAGCGTCCGCTCTGGTACCGATTGAGTGTCTAAAAAGTAGCAAAAGTTGACGTGTCGAATATCCTTTTTCTAAACTGATTCTTGGATCAGACGGTTTTAGCATTGTCCAAAAAATTGCCTGGAAACATTTGAAAAATGTCCGTTTTGTGTTTGGACAATACGTCACATTTGAGAGTTTTGGGCTTCTTTTGTCAAACACCAAGTATGGCTCGGGGATAATTAATTATGACGACGATGTAATCGTCTTCCAGTGGAATCATAGATCGAATTATTGCGACACACAACCACATCGCCTCTTGATAATAATGTCCTGACTAATATTTCGAGGGGGGTTACACTTGACACTCACAGAGAGTGTAAATATGGGAATATTTTTTAAAGATTTAATTTGAAAGCTGTTATGTTCATTTTGTACCAAAATTCTTGATAAAATGAGAAGGAATTTTGTCATGTATTTATTTTATAAAGTTCACAAAACTATGCTGTTCTTTCATATAGACACGTTATGAATTGACTTACCAGAAAAAACATACTACATGAAATCATCGCCATATCGCCCAGCCCACATATTTTAGCAAACAATTACATAAAATAATGTCATGTTTTGATAAAAAGCGAGTCCGTCCGGAGCCCAAGGCGATGTCTCTAAATTGCTTCCAACCCCGGCAAAAGTCGGTTGGCAATGATATGAAACAGACAACGGCAGCAAATCCTCAAATTCAAGTTGATGCGAACTATGATTATTCGGTAATGTGCCTATAGATTAAGTGATCAATCCAGCCGATTATTTGTTTCAGCACCCCCCACTCCAGACTTCCTGTCCCATATTACACATTCTTCAGGAACATATAGCCAATTGTTACTGGAGGCATTCAAGATCGCCTTTGGAGAAACCCTACCTTGAAGTTTGTGAAGCAGCTATTTGCTACTTGTTATCACTGGTTTGTTGAGTCTGTGAGTGTGTGAGTGAGGAGGGAGGTGTTGGGGGTCGGCCCTGCCAGTACTTCCTCAGATGTAATTTCCCGGCAGATTGGCCCCCGGGTTCCGTGATGTGCGGAGAAGCTCGCGAGCGATCTGGCGCAAATCCGCTCTCTCCGGTTGCTCAAGAGCGTTAAAGGCAGAGGGAGGCGGTGAGCTCATCCTCCCCATCCCCAATCTTTGCTCATGACTCGACGCTGCTAATTTCTCCTCTCTGCTCTCCAATGCTAATTCATTCCTCTGCTTTTTTCACCCGACGCAACTACATGTAACGCTTGTCTTCCGTGCCCCTGTTTTCATGTTCTTCCGCACATTCCCTCTCTCTCTCTCCGTTTCCGCAACTTGCATCAGTAAAAGATGACTCTCGCTTTAATCATATTCTGTCTGTAGGCTCCTGTATAGTAAAGGGGGATGTTAGTCTTTTTTCTTCCTTTCCCCCTTTTCTTCTTTGCCTTTACTCCTGCCGCTGGTTGAGGAAGTGTTGGTTTACATGCATTACAATTATTGCGCACTACTGCGTGAGAATGCAATAACATAGTTTACTTTTCCATGTTGGGCAATTTAAATCGGCTCTTTAGTGGCAACTTTAGTCGCAATTTATAAACACAAATATTATTATTTTTACTTGTGTGTGTGTGTGTGTGTGTGTTTTTTTAAATTTTTTTTTTTTTTTTACACTCCTGTCGGTGTAATTTGAATTCTTATGGCTTGCTGCTTTCGTTGAAACTTTGATTTATATTATTGAAATGCTCCTCATTACATACATTTAAAGAAAATGGTACATTTTCAACCTGCAAGTGCTTTAACCTTCACTGCAGTGGTAATTGTAGCTGGATGCTTGAACATTAATTTGCAGAAGCACATCTTTTCTTTATTTCCCCCCCCCCTTCTTAAGTGCATTTCTTCTTGTAGATCTATTTATCCTTGTATATTCACACCAAAGCCCATTCTGTGCCACGACTTTAGCCACTTAGCGTGCGCACACACGCACACATCAACACACACATGCCCGTCTTCAGCCCTTCCTTGGCGCACAACGCAGACAGACAACATTTAATCAGTGTAATTAATTCCGTGTCCGCCACACTCAAAAGGAGAGAAACCGGTAAAAACAAATCGTCCCCGCACTCTTTATTAGCTCTCGGAGAGACCTCGTGAAAGATGAGGCCATTAGGGCGCGTGCTGTCGTTGTCGTCGTCCTGTTGTCGTCGTCCTCATCAAAGGAAGAGATGCCTGTACGCGTTCGCGCGTGAGTGAGAGCGCACGAGGGGCTGATTAGCTAAAATCATTAATCAAGAGGTTGTTGTTTGAGGGCTTTTCTTCCAAAACCACCAAGGTAACGTAAACTAAAAAAAGAGCAAGAGAGAAGTAGAGTCATTTTCTCATAGACTTCTATACCCGAGAGGAGTCGCCCCCTGGTGGCCAGTAGAGAGAATCCAAGTTTAAGACACTTCCGCACCGTCTTCACTCGGCAGAGCCGGAGGTTGCAACTCGACCCTCTCTGTGACGGCTCGTCCAAACTAGTACATTCGAAAACAGTTGGAGCAACGAACTTGATCAGACTCTTCTTATACTTTTAATTCCTTCCCCATGCATGCTGCTCAGAGTGACAGCAAGGAGCTGTGCGGCTAACAGAAATGAATCACGGCTCTTTTCTCACTGTATTTCCTGCATTGTGGCTGAACCGGGCCCTCGGGTGTTTCAGCCAGTTTATTTATTTATTTATTTTCAGCGATTTTTCAGCTATTCCATTTCGACTCCGGACTTGTTTGCAGTTTGTACGCGGCAAAAAAAGAAGGAAGGCATTCTTCGCCATTGGTACTGTTTGCTCAGCCCCTCATCCCTCAACAACAGCTCCTGTCTTACAGTTGTCAGCACAACGTGTGTGTGTGTGTGTGTGTGTGTGTGTGTGTGTGTGTGTGTGTGTGTGTGTGTGTGTGTGTGTGTGTGTGTCTGCACATGTGATGAGATCAGAGCAAACACATTTTCTTTTTTTACCACTCCAGCCCTGTGTTCACGCCCTGCCTGTCCCGCGTGCGTTTCCCTCCCCCTCTAGTGCTTTTACCTCGGGTGGTGAGTGTGCAATCATCAGCCCAGATCAATGGTGGCCTTGTCCTCTTTCACTTTTGAAGCTGGCAGCCTGCTGCATTCAGGTATTGCACTGTTCCACACCTGTCTTTTTATTGGCTGTGTGTGTGTGTGTGCGTGTGTGTGTGCGTGTGTGTGTGTGTGCGCGCGCGCGCGCGTACACCAATGTGTTTGCCATGGTTGTTGTACACATTTGGCCCCCGTCCACTTCCCAGAGAGGGAGAGATAGAGGCTGGACATGAAAGAGAAGGCCGAGGCTGGCAGGCCGGACCATTATGTCCTCGTTTGGTTGTAATTGCCTAACAAATGTTGGAGAGAAATGGACAGACGTGGAGCGGGGGAGGGGGAGGGGGGGGGGTATATTTGAAAATGCAAAACAGACCCCCAAACACTGTCTCGTGATCCTGAATTCTATGATGGGGGAGGGAGGGGGGTGGGGCATATTATACTCTATGTAATTTAATCTCATAACTCATCCCACATGAGATTAAGTGAGGTCTTTTCCATAGAAATAACACCTATAGCTCAGGCTGTGGTTTCAACAATAGAGTGGTGGGGGAGTGACAGGTAGCATTGTATAAAATATATATATATATACCTCGGAGGCGGATCTATTCGCGGAGGACGTGATTGTTGTTTATTTTCACTTTTCTTGAACTCAACATGAAAGACAAAGAAGTTGTGTATTTCATTTTTTTTGTTTTACCCCCAAATTAAAACTTCCAATTTCCTTGACCCCTCAAACCATCCTCCTTGTTTAAGTGGGGGAGAGAAATGAGCAGCATTACTCTCCTCCTCTCCGCAATTGATCACTAAATTGACAGAACGCATTCATTATATTACATTTCATTTAGCTGACGCTTTTATCCAAAGCGACTTACATTTTTGCTCTATACACCGTAGACACAGCAACGGGGAACAATTAGGGGTTAAGTGTCTCGCTCAGGGACACTTCGACGTGTGAGCTGGGGATCGAACCGGCTACCTTGTGGTTGCGGGACGACCACTCATCACCCTGAGCTACAGCCGCCCCATTCGAGTAGAACTCTGGTTCCACGCATCTCTTTCTCTGGGTTTTAGTTTTCTTCTTAGCTGCAGGCAATTGTGGAAGATTCCCGAAAAGCTGAAAGGGATAGTTGGAAGTTTTTGTTTTGACACAAGGTGGTGCGACCTGTGGAATATGTTTGAAGCTTTTCAGATGGAAGTGAAGAGCAGCATATGGGGCAAGCTAGCAAAAAAACTTCCAACAAAAGTATTTTCTACCGTAAAAGCCGGGTTACATGCCGCCACTACCTTCGGTGGTTGTCCCCGCTGCTGCTACTGCCCGCGTCCCCTCTGGCCGAGTCGGGCATCGAGCCGGGGCTGGTCCCGCTACCTTCGGTTGTTGTCGGGGAACTAGCGAGAGCTAGCGGAAGTTAGTGGGGAACTAGCAGCAGCGCTAGCTGGCTACAGCAGAGAACTAACGGGGACACCCACCGAACGTAGTAGCGGCTTGTAACCCGACTTTTATGGTAATTTAGTTTTAGCCATAATTTCTCTCTTTTCCGCAAAAAAAAAAATCCCGCCAAAATGGACGAGTCCATTGTGCGTGAGACATCCATTATTGTTGGATTAGCTCAGTGGTTCTCAAACTTTTTCTGTCACGCCCCACTTTGGAGGAAGAAAAATGTTCGGGCCCCACCGCCCCAACAAAATTGTAACAAAATGGTCCAACTTTTTGTGACTCCTCCATCCGTGCTTTTTTAAATAATAGAATAAAGACAATTACAATCCCTTTCAAGTAAACCAGATTGCTCCATCAGACAAAAACTAATAACATCTGCAATCACTTTGTTAGAACAATGCAAATACAGTTCTATCTGTGCAAAAAATAACTAATATTTGGCAAAAATATTACTTATTGTGGCTGCAAATAACCTGTTTTGCACTGAATATATTTTCAAGATAATAACAATAACGTTCAGCCTGTGCAAAACAAAATGAGTGCAGATGTGTGAGCATCATGTTGTATCAGTATTAGTGGCTGCAATGAGCTGCTTTCCTCTACAAATATTTTTATAAACAGGGTTGTAGATTTGATACGGCCTCTCTCAATTCATGCTCAATGTTTAGCTTAGATCTGTATTCTGTTTTGAGAGACGCAACAGCAGAAAAGCCGACCTCACGGAGATCTCACAGAGGCTTTTAGCAAAACGGCAAGAATCAGCGAGTTGCGCATGCGCAGCGTAACCTGTTAACGGCGTAACGTAAACATTTCCACGAAAGTACAGGCATTTCGCCATCTATTTATTAATGATGTTTTATGTCTGTGTAGTTTGTTCTTTTGTACTATGTAAAGTTCTCAAGTTCATGGGAAGTGGTCGTCCTGAAACCACAAGGTAGCGGTTCATCCCTGTTCTCCATAGTTTCATGTTGAAGTGTCCTTGAGCAAGACACTGAAGCCCCAGAGCTTCACAGCAGCACACTGCCCCTTAATTACTAAGGATGGGTAAAATGCAGAGAATAATTTCCCTACTGTGGGATTAATAAAGAATTATATAAAATACAAAAATAATAAAACTAAAAAGAATCATATATTTTTTTATTTTTATATATTTTTTTAAAACAGCATCACCCCCCCTGTAATACCTCCGCGCCCCACTAGAGGGTCGCGCCCCACAGTTTGAGAACCACTGGATTAGCTACTGAGTCGACAACCGTCCCTTTCGGTTCGCTCCGCGTTGTCATTGGCTTACAGATGTTGCGTTTTAACAAAAATATAAAATCATCTTCACAGTTCTGTCACGTACCTCAACAATTTTCTCGGCCGCCGTATGCAATTTATTTGATCTTTTCTGATCGCCTCTCCTTTGGTCATCGCGCGCCTCTTTTTTTTTTTTTCAGCGCAGTCCATCTCAAATGTGTGGATACGGTTTTAAAGGAAGCACTTAGTGCCAAAGCTACGAATAATTATATCACTTAGAGACCAAGTCCCCTATTATGGTGATTCAGACTGACAGTGTGCATTAGCAAATGGGCCGGGGCCTCTGTGTGGCTGAATTATTCCGAGTCGTGCGCCGCGTGAATCCGAAATGTGACTGACGCCCCCAACCCCAACCGGAAAAAAACTCCTAAAAAGTCTCCACCATTCACATGTTGTAACTTTATTTCATCTGCCTGTGTTAACATACAGCTGAAAGCCCTCAACAAACTTTTAAGATTGAATTATAATGACGATACAATAAAACAACTTCAGATGATTAATCGCGCTCATTGAAATACTAATGAGGCAACTCGACCGTAACTAAGACTGACTTGGGATCAGCATCTGTCAGAGCGTCAAAGGCCTAAACCAAGTGCAGGCCACAGGCTAACCCGTATGCAGGTCTGTTAAATACGCAGACAACAGCTAAAGCTGTGGGGCAACACCGGCCGTTAAAAAAGAAGTTCTTATGTCGAGAATTGATGGCACCAGTTGCCAAGTTGCTATTGGCAACAATTTTCTTTCTCTCCAGAGATTGGAAACCACTTTTTAAGGTGCCGATGGATGTGGTGGAAGTCGGAACAAAGGTCCAGAAAAAATACCCAGCATTTGAAAGGGAGCGAGCAGGTGGACAAGCAACCAGCAACCCGATGGAGAGCTGCACTACTGCTACTGTGTATACCAGCAGCTGAGGGTGGACATCCCATAACTGATAACACTTGAGGTTCACATTCTGTAAGGTATCGGATAAAAGCACAGAAGTGAAGGGAAGCACTATTGCCACCATTTTGGTTAGGCTGATGTTTAGTTTCCCTCTTTCGGCACCTTTTTTCCCCGCAAGATGTGAGCGACAATTCAATCACAGACCCGGGGGGGGTCACATTAAAGGTAAGAGGCTGCTCCGTCGTCGTTTCCCTCCTCTTCCTCCACGAAACGAGCCGGGCTGCTAACCGCGAGGACAGCGTGATCGCCACAGGCTGGAGGGAGGAAGAGAAGCCTCTTCAGCACTTGTTAATTGAACGCATGCGTTAACGTGATTAACGCATGCGTGACATCATTCGGCTGTATTCCCCCCGCCCCCCCCCTTTTCTACTTTTCTTTGCCTGACTGCCTTCCTCTCCTCTTTATCTCCCTGCCTGCTAATAACAGCACTCTGTGTGGGTTTCTTTAGAGGAAGACCTGCCATGGCCCATTAGGCCGCAGTCTCGCCAACAAATGAATGATGAAGACTGACTTCAGAGAGGGAAGAGGAGGAGGAGCTAGGGACTGGATGGGTGAGGAAGGGTGGAGGGTATGAAGGAAGAAGGAATGGATGGGGGGAGGGGCGAGGAAGAGGAGAGCTAAACGGCTAAATGTACAAGTACATAACCAACCTGTCACCTCTGGCTCCCCCACCCCCCCCCCACACACACACACACTCCGGCAGTCACAAAAAAAGCCAACAGGGTGGGAGGAACCTCATTAGGCTCTCAGCAGTCCATCACACACAGGAGAGAGAGTGGGAGAGAGACTACTGAGCTCCATGGTGGGGGATGGGGATACCCTGAGAAAATAAGGGAGCAGAGGGAGGAATGAAATTGAACACACACACACACACACATACACATATACATACATATACAGGGGACATATGAGGACAACTACACACACACACACACACACACACACACACACACACACACACACAGAGCTCCACTCTATGCAACATGATTAATGTGGTCAACAGCCGTGAGGATCAGTCTGGTCGGGACCTCTCACCCTTTAACACGCATGCACACGCACACACAAATGTCTCCTCCCCCCCCCCCCCCCCCCACACCCAAACAAAGATGGAGGAGACAGACAAAGTGGATTGTTTTAATTTTTTTCAAATGTTCAAATACACTCATGAAACATGAGGTCTTAATAAAAAAGAAAGTAGTATTTAAAGTTGTGTGTCCACGCTTTAATGCATGCAGCGATCGGGTATATTTTGCGGTCAAAAGAAGCAGCCGTAAAACGACGGATAAATGCATTTCATTTCCTATCAATTCTTCAAAATCCCCCCCCCCCCCCCCCCCCCCCCCCCCCCCCCCAGTTATTTTGCTATGTGGTATGCTTTTATTTTGAAACCTGGCATTTTTGTCAGCGGTAACTAAACGTCAAGTTTCAGCGGCTCGTGTCCCCAAGCCTTGTTCAGCTGTGAATACAATTTCCACAGATAACATGATGAACAAATGGAAGAAGAAGAAAAAACCTCCCTTGCTAATGCGGCCGTTTGAAACATTACCTTTCTGTGAGATGGCCTCAAGACGTTTGAACCCAAACCACTTAAACTGTCAGCTATGAGGAGGCCGGTAAACTGTCCATCACTGGGAGCGCATAATAGGTTACTAAATGTCCACTTTAAGGCTGTGAATGATTTCCTTGTGTGTGTGTGTGTGTGTGTGTGTGTGTGTGTGTGTGTGTGTCTCCAGGGCAGGCGGGCATATATCAGTGAACACAGGGTTTCTAGTAGATGTCATGCTGTAATAGGATTAGGTGCCGTCTCTCCTGCCTCACACCACACCACATGACTGTGTGTGTTGCGTCTGTACACAGACTCTGAAAGTGTGAAAATGTTTCAGAAGTGACAGTTTTAATCGCGGAAATCAATTCCGCATTTGTTTCTTCAAAGTCTATGTATTTTACACACATTTTGTATTCTTTGGTGTCCCTTTCTGTCACTGAGATGCCGTTTAATCTTAGCATTCTTTCCCCCTCTGTCTAACCCCCTTCCTTAACACTGTGGTGCTCTCACCACCACACTCAACAAACACATGCACTCGTACGAAGCCACGTGATCTGTGTATTCCCACCTTTTTTGATTTTTAAAGTCTAATTTTCACCTAGTTACATTTCGCCTGGAAGAAAGGGAGCATGTGGCACGCTAAGCACTTTTTCTGCTATGACAGCAGAAAATGTGTGTGTGTGTGTGTGTGTGAGAAAATCAGTGTTCAAAGTGTTGTGAGTTATCAGTGGGATAAAACACCACTGCTGTAACAATGGGATTAAAGCTGCGCTTATGAAAGAAGCAATTAAATAGTATTTTATCTCATCTGCTTCTAACACCAAAAAGGCACTTTCATATTCTCAAGTTTTTCCTCCTCCTCCTCTGGAGGCATCTGCAGGTCCTCAGCAGACACTGCGGTTCGGTGGATGGCCGAAGTATCCGATTTCCGCTTTTCTTCCCCCCCCCCACTTTTCCCTCCTTTTTAATCCCGTTCCATGTGATTATTAGGACATTTTAGTTTAATGTAATTAAAATGTCTATGTTGCAGCACTTGCATTGCCGTAATAGAAAACGACAACAACCGACGGCGAGTCAAACAAACGAGCTGATTTCAGGGCAGTTAAAATCTGCATGATGCATGTTGTCCCCTTTGTGTTTAAATAATCTCATCTCTTCATCCAGAGTGAAGAAGTAGCCGCATGAGAGAGGAAGCATTGAGGTGGAGGGGGGGTGATTAAAGAGGGGTTCGTCAGGATAATTCTCTCTGATTGGAGCCTCTGTCTCCTCTCTGTCCTGGTGAGTGCCAGAGCTTCTACTTATCCTTGACGTGGCCTCTCTGTGTCCTCCGTGTTACCCCCACCTCTCTCTCTGGTCCTCCCTCCTTCCTTGCTTCTGTCCACTTGTGATTTGAGTCAAAAGGTCAATTAATGAATTAATCTCATTAATGAATCGCTGGTATCGGAGTCAGTACCCGAAACCCAAGCTGTCGGCATCAGGACTGAAAGTCACATCAGCGCATCCCAAAATACACACACACACACACACACACACACACACACACACACACACACACACACACACACACACACAGAGTAACTGACGCCTGTTCACATTCGTGACTTTGAACTGCTTCCCCCCTGTGGCTGCCACGGAATCCAGATATCCTCTCCTACACCCAGCTCACACACACTGTGGATATGATACAGACTCAATACTGTTCCCATACACACTAAACAGTATTGAAACACACACACACACACACAGACCTTGGCCTACATCCCTAAGGGGGTTCCCATGCTATTTCACCACTGCTTTTGTTGCGAGGGGTCTATAGCCGAGCCTGGCACACCTTTTAGTGTGTGTGTGTGTGTGTGTGTGTGTGTGTGTGTGTGTGTGTGTGTGTGTGTGTGTGACTGACCAGACCCACCTCAGTTAATCTCCCTTCCAAAGTATACTTCCAGTCTTAAACATACAGCTCGTCGCCTGAATTTCTGTGAATCAACCAATAGGAATAAAAGCAGCTCGCCGTGGCGGCGTTCTGAAGCGGGGGTAGAAATGCATGCTAGTCAGGGGAGCCTCAGGTCGTCCGACTCGGCGTATTGAATCTCTCCGAGGTGAAACCGGGCACTGGTTTTTAGTGTGTTGCCAGGTGACCGGTTCAGCAATAGACGGGCGACACAACGGTATCCGACCAGCGAGACGGATACCGCACAAAGCCAGGAGAGAGCCTGTTTTCTTTCTTTATCAAAAGCCACAAAAAAAGGGCCACACAGGGCTTGCCAGGGCCGGCTCTAAAATGCTGCTGGCACAACAAAACCTCTTACTTTATTATTATTATTATGGGGAAGCGCCATCTACCATGGCAATGAGATACAGAGATTAATCCCGTAGATGGTGTGAAATTGGAAGGTGTGGCCACTTTGGCCGAACATCATCTTGACCGTGAGAGCCTAAATTCAAGTACTTTTACTGAAATGATTGGAAGGTAATCAGATTAAGCTAACACTCTTGGTTGTGGCCATTGTTATGAAAAAGGCCTCGGTCGGATTAGTTTCTTAATCTCGTGATCAGCATTAGCGTTAGCCTGATTAGCACACCTAGATTTCTTTTGCTCACTAATTACCATCATTTCGTTCCTCAATGTGCTGAAAAAGTTGGTCGATCCATCGGTGATGATCGATGTGTAACCACCAAAGTGACCCGCTAGTTAACGGTGTGTTACACGGAACCATCGGAGATGCCCTCTTTGGAAACTGTTTGGTAAAAGGGTCAAACAAAAACATCTTTATATACTTTGCTTCGTAAAAAAAAAAATCTAACTATAAACTTGATCTTAATCGGAGAAATCCCGTCGCAGCATGCGCGAATAAAGCACCCCGAAAAAGCCATCATGGGGTGATTTAAAAAAAAAAAAAAAACGCCACAGAAGAGGCGCTTATATTTTCTTTTCCTTCCCTTTTTCGGGCCTCCGTCCCGTCTTTGTAGTCGCGTCTCCCTCTTTGCTGTCTGCTAACTTCAGGGGGAGTTACCCCTCATTCGTCTGTCTCTCCTCCCTCGGGTCCTCTCACTGAAAGGACATCTTCTTGTGTGTGTGTGTGTGTGTGTGTGTGTGTGTGTGTGTGTGGCTGCTGTGACATTTCTATTGAGTTCAAAGCAGAGAGAGGGAGTGTTTATGACACTAAAAAGCAACTGTAAGATCTCAGTGTCTGAATATGTCACTCTTACACACACACACACTCACTCACACAAACCTTCCTCACCCCCGAGCTTGAAAACTTAGAGCATCCCTTTGTGGTCCATCTCGCTCGGCCCATCGTTGTGTGGTACTTCATTCCTAGCTAACGATCGCTGCATTGACTTCCTATCCTAGAAACACAGTCAATGGGCTCTTCTTCTCCTTTTTCTATGAAAAAAAGTCCAACAAAAGATATTTGAGCTGCATATTACACATGCAAACTGACACACACTGAGTATGTCATCTGATGAGGCATTTCGGTTCCCCGGGGGGTTTGAAGCGAGACCAGGCTATTTTTGGTGTGAAAGTAAAGGTGTTTTCATTCATGCAGGGGCTGGTTTGTATGAACACACTGAAGTGTGGTGTGTGTGTGTGTGTGTGTGTGTGTGTGTGTGTGTGTGTGTGTGTGCGTGCGCGTGCATGTGCATGTGCACCCTCTTTGATGATTGTACAAGAAAGGGAGAAAAAAATCCGCCCCATCATCAAATCCTTCTTTTAATATCTGCAGTGCTCATCAAAGGCTCCCTCTCACTACCATCTTTACTCTTTTGATTCTTCTTAGTGAACAGCTAATCGGCATGAAAGCCTTGTTGTTTTTCTTTCTTTGTGTGTGTGTGTGTGTGTGTGTGTGTGTGTTTATCAGCCTCCATGTAGAAGTGTGTGCTTTCGTATCCGCTCAAGGGCTCAGCGTATCGTGAACATTACAATACACAATCCGTGTGTTTTATCGGCCAATGCGGTTTGTTGCACACCTTGACGCCGCAAGGTGTGCAACAAACCGCATCGCAGATTAAACTTTTTCCAAGACGACACTGCGTTGATTCTGCCGAGACGTCTTCGTTTCGTCTGCTGTTTTAGTTCTTTTGTCACAATCCGAATGTTGGCCTAAGACGAGGTGCATTGGGGCCCTTATTAGTAGGGCTGGGCGGTATGGCCAAAAAATCCTATCATGGTATTTTGTAAGATTCTGGCGGTTTCACGGTATATCACGTAGGGGTGGGGGTGGGAATCGATTCAGCATAGTATCGCGATACTTTGTGTGGTGATATTGTATCGATATACGGAGGCCAAGTATCTTCTTCTATATCATCTTTTATTATAAATTATAAACTTTTTGGTCCAAAATCAATTGCTTTTTCAGTCCACTAGATGGTGCGGTGTTATTTTCTGGTGAGGTCAGCAGAGGTCCCGTATCAGCGCGATTGGTAGGAAGGAAACAAAAATGGAGACACCGGAGATAAGAAATTAGAAATGCGCTGTAAGTCTGGACTTCCTGTCACTCGTAGCGCCGCTGCTGCACAGCTGTTGCTCGACACACAGGACAACATTTGCGACAGTGCCAGTCAAAGACATAAAAAAAGAATGAATCAAACCGGCTGCTGGTGCTCTGTAGCGCTGGAAGCGGCCGCCATTCAGACGCACTTCCTGGAGAAGTCGGTGAAATTCACCGAGCTGTGTGCGCCTACGGATAATATTATGAACCCAGACACGAGGGCGTTTGATGTTCCGCCGTTTTGGGGATTTCCACAACAAGTATAAAGCAGAACTAGTGGTTATTTCCATGGTGGACGGCGTAAATGAAAACATTTTACACGCACTGAGATAAGCCCCGCCCCCTCTCCGGCACAAATGACGCGACTATGTAGACTGTAATACAAACAGTAATACAAGCAGTTCAGTTTGTCAGGTGCAACATTTATGACATGTTGCTCAGTTTGTCTGCTTGACAATCACATTTTGCTGCAATAAAAATGATTGAAGTGAGGTGAACAGACTGAAAACATTATCTTATTAGATCAAATATGTTGACAAAGTTTTCCTTTGGGGACAATTTGCAGTTGGAAAAAAGAAACTAAATTGCAATACTCAACATATCGCAGTATCGTGATAGTATCGAATCGTGGGACCTCGTGGGATATTAGGGGTGATTCCCACCCCTAATATCACGGTATTTTTTTCCAAGTAAAAACATTCATTCATAGATGCCGAAAAGGACTGCCAGCCAACTGAAAAGCTGTTGCGAGTGGTGAACAGCTGTTTTTACGTTGGTACATATGACACACATAGGTACACATACGTGTTAGGAAGCTAAGCATGGAGGGACTTAGGACCCAGGGAAACTCCGTCGCAGGAAGAGACAGACCGGAAGGGTCTGTCTCTTCCTACGACAGAGTTTCTGTGAAAGTGGGCAAGCTCTACCCAGCATGCAGTTTGGCGGTGTAATTTTATAAATGTACAATTATTAGTGTTACAAATTGTTTGTGTCACAAACTGTTATGTTGTGATGTTTTACCCTGTTAAAGAGCGTTAGTTGTGGGTTATTAATTGTTGTTATAAAGTTAGAAACCATGACTCGGTCTCAATACACGTAATACAAATAGCTACGACTGCACCCGCAGCAGTGAGCTGTGAAAATAAATGTTGCTGCCTGCTGAAGAGTGACAACTGTTGTTAGGGTATATGAAAAATTCATACCGTACGGAAATCTGAAACCCGTAACGGGTATACCGTACAGCCCTACTTATTAGCTTGATCTGGTTGGAGTCATATCAACTGAGGGGCCAGTCCCTCCAACCAGTAGGTTTATTTTCAATAAGGTGATAAAAGTTTGAAACTAAAACAGGATATTAAACTGCACAAAATCCATATATATTTTAAGAGACTAGTTCTCTGTGGACCTTTTGACTTTCTACATTCTCTCCATAATTTCCATTGGGAGGCTGAAAGGGTGAAACTTGAATGCTCCCCTGTGGGTGTGTATTCCACAGATTTCCCTAACTCACCAGCGTACAGTACATTGCATTTAACATTTGGTTGAGGCTCTTATCCGGAGGGACCTATAATATATAATATAACGCCCATGCATGGAGAATCCTCCCAGAGTTCACATGAGAGCAGGCGGGGGCCGTCACCGTCTTTCCAAAGCTCCATTCATTAATTCATTTCTTATTGGGATTTGGGATGGAGATAACAGGATTAGTGCTCCGAGCATCCAGGAGTCAGTGGGGAGGGAACCTCTAACCCTCCTTCTCCTCCTGCAGACAATGGTTGTGTGTGTGTGATTGTGTGACTTTGTGATTGTGTGTGTGTGTTTGTGTCCTTGCCAGATGGGACCGAGTTGTTCCAACTCAGAACATTAGCAACACGATCGCATTTTTTTTTGTTCCCCCTCACAAAATAATCCAAAAGAACCGATTCAGCGATTCAGTACTAGTATCGGCAACGATACCCGTCCCTAATACTGGCAGCAAGCTACCACGCCGGTGGAACCGTCGGATACATTTTGGGGGGGCCGGATGTATTTTTACCTGAGCGACACCTCATCTGGCAACCTGGAGATTAAATGGGAGGGGGAATACGACACGTTGGAACACAATCAAGTCAGTGCAGAGGACTCTCTTTTTTATTTTTATTGTAATCTTCCCTTTTGCTCTCCGTCGCTCCTTTCTTTTTAGAGCAGCACCTCCTCCCCTTCTTACTCGTCCTCCATTCCCTCCCTCTGTTGAGAACGGAGTCCTATTGCCTCCCCTCACTGTTACTGTGGAGAAACCGGCAGCATGCGTCCCAGGAATGCGAGCATGCACACATTCCTACACACACACACACACACACACACACACACACACGCACACACACACACACACACACACACACACACACACACACACACACACACAGAGCCACCCGGTGCCCTGCCAGCTTTGCGGGTCATTGTATTTGGCACGTGGCCACTATCTCCCCTACACACACATAAACACACACACACACACTCGCCCCTTGCCTGACTCCTGCCTTGGCAGACAGCTCCTGCTGAGTAAAGAGGCCCTCGATCTCTTTCTTTCCTTCTCACTTGCTCTTTTTTTTGGGGTATTTCCAGTTTCTTTTCAGATCGGCCTTCTCTCCGTCTGTGTCCTCCTTTATGTTCACACAGTAGTCTCATTTCATCTCTTCTCACACATTTAACATGTCCCCCCCCACCTCCAACCTGCAGAAAAAAAGAAGAGGAAAAAAAAAACCAAGACACTCCCATCCCCCCCTCCGGTCCTATCAAATCCTTCAAACGTTATTCTTTTTTTCCGCTCTCAGCCGTATTGCGGCATCGCTAAGCCGCACCGCATGTTTTTTTGTGTGGAGTTGACACGTTGTAACTGGATGTGAAGATTTAATTTGCGGCCCATTAGTCATGTCTCTATTCTCCTGCTGGTAGTAATGTCTCAACAGCTTCGAATTTGAAGGTGGGGATTCGGGGGCGAGCTACATTCGGCCCGAAGATACAGACTTATGTTTCATAAAGGGCGGCTGGTGAATGGCCCGGCTCGCCCCGCTTCACAGTGACTCATATTAATTACAGATGTGGGCGAAAAGAGCATAGCTGTAGACAACCTAGGGTGAAGCCTGAATGTGCTGGGATTTAGCAACACCTTGGTTACTGTGTAAGCCTCACTACTTTGACTGCCAGTCAAACTCGCACACACAGAGCACTGCCGGCCGATGATTCAGCGGCGCGAACGGAGAACGAGCCGCTGGGACAAGCATTTGTTAGCTTAATTCCTTGTGCTTTTGGGGGCAACCCCAAAGGTGCTTTGGACATCGACATTAGCTGAAGCCACTCCTCCCCATCCCTTATCAATCCTGTAGGAACTCCTGAACAAGCAGCCACACCCGCTTGTTTTAACGCTCAACACCAGATTGTGGTCTTATTCCTAACATCCCTTCCCATTTCAGTTACCAGTGCCGGATACAGGAATTTATTTCCCTCCCGATACCGATTCTGACACCTGGACTTGGCGTATCGGCCGAGACGAAGTACTGATCTGACACCAGTGCGTTTTAAATCCAACAACAAATTGAATAGGTCATAATTCCCCCCTTCCACTGTGGAGTAAATCTCCGTCAAACATCTGTATTTATTCACATCTCTCTGCGCCACAAACATTTTCCGAAGATTACATTTGAACACATCATGATAACATTATAATATGGCGTTCGCCGATAATTATTTCCCTATATTCGCCATTTAGTGTCGTTATTTAGCCAAGCAGGACCGCGCCGCCCGCTAACAGCTAACGTTAACTAGCTCACGTTAACTAGCTCTCACGTATCCCCCCCCCTCGATACTCGATCCAGCGCGTCAGGCCGTATCGAAAACGGCATTTCCGACGCTGGTATCGGACCGACTCTTGTGTGCAGTCGCACTTGATCGTCCACGGCTCCTCGTCGTCTGATCCGTGTGGCCAACCGTTTTAATCAGCTGCTGGTCGCGCCGACACAATGTCCTTTTGTTCAGGAACAATGCCCTCTGGATAACACGTTATCTGGCTTTCTCGATGGGCGGCGGTTCGGAGTTCCCCTGCAGGAAATATGTAAGCCAGGATGTACAGTACGCTGGTTAAGTTGAGCAAGGCGTGGCTCATTGATCCCAGTCGTGACATGTCGACATGCTGTCATGAGCAGCCTACATTAAAAATGAATAAATGAGCGCACTGTTGTGTTGCTGTTTCTACACTTCAAACTTCAAACGTCACCAACTCATGAGCGCTGCATGAAAGAATGGTTTCACGTCGACCTTCTGAAACCAACTTCACGGGGAGCCACGTGAGACGAGGATCCGTCACATCATGGATTGCAACTTTTTTTTGTATCACTGAGCCGCGTTTACCCTTCATGCAGCTCGAATGAGTTCCGATCCCCCCCACGCCCCACTTTTCCAACCTGAAAATGAGATCCGGTTGTGTTTCCGCCTCTCTGGGATCTGTGGAACCAAACTTGTTTTAAGCTTCGTAGCTTCTCTGTGACCACGTTTTTTTCTTTTTATACCTGAGAGGAGAGGGACAAAGTGTGTGTGTGTGTGTGTGTGTGTGTGTGTGTGTGTGGATATCTGTGTGTGTCTTTACGTCTGCGTGTGCGTTTCATTGTCATGCCAAGGACAAGCAGGCTTGTCCCGTGCCAAGTGGTGCCAAGCCAGCTGGCTGTCGCTCATGCTTTTGTTTTGTGCTGTGCTCTGTATTCAGCCCACGACACACATTGTTGTTAAGAGCCTTTCACTCCCTCTCTCTGTCTGTGTGTGTGTGTGTGTGTGTGTGTGTCTTGATCGTGACCTTGATGTGAGGAGAAAACTAGAAACACAAGTCGGCCTACAGGAGAGCAAAAGAGAAAATTAGAAATCAAATGCTGCCGCGTGTGATTTTTAATATTCACGGTTTTACTTTGTATCTGTGTTTAAAATGTGTCTGTCGTTACACCAAAGAGGTGAAGGGGCGCTGCTTGGCTTTGGGGTTGGATCCTGTTCACAGCTAACGTTTGCCCGGCCTCCCATTATGTGACTCGGCCCCGGTGTCCTGCGTAGGAATACAGATGGGAGTTTGCATTGCAATGTCCACAGAATGATCAGTCAGCACATTTACAGGGCACTGTTTCTTCTCTAAACAAAGGGATGCTAACTTTAAGGGCGCCAGTGTGCTTCAAATGAAGCGTTTGTCGAAACGTCAGAATTGAGGTTTGCCAACGCTTGCCAAGTGTCCTGCATTCTCTCTACTGGCCATCAGGGCTGATTGTAAAGAAGTCTATGAGAAAATGACTCTACTTTTCTGTTGATTTATTCCCTCAGTAAACATTGTAAACATGAGTTTATGGTCTCAATCTCTGGTCTTTAAACAATCACTTGTTTAAAGTCTTCTTCAATACAGCATGATCGTTCGTTTAGTAAATGATGGTCCATTTAGAGTCAAACAGACCATAAAGCAGGGTATGATTTAGGGCGGGCTCACTGGCACACTGAACCCTTCGAGGCCCAGTTCATACCAGAACAAGACACAGCGAAGGTCTGTCATCTCGAAGTATGCGGATCTAGAAGCTTAGTGACTTCGGGACTATTCACAGGGCGAGCCGGCAAGTCAGTAGCTAACTCACTGGCTAGCTGGGACATGCTATCAACTGTCAGTCAGAATAGTTCATACAGTTTGTTCCATCCACTCCTGTCTCATCACCATCTGCAAATCCTTTTATCTGGTACAACAGGTGACGTTATATAATCGTGCCCGGTGTCGCACAGCTAATAAGCAACTGACGCTTCCTCCATTTTGGAGTCCCTGGCTCTGTTCCCTCATAGTTCAGCACCGTCATTGCTCACCAATGTTGAACTTGCACTGAACTCGGCGACTCCGTCAGAATCGGTTTACTTTGCCTGAAAAAGATTTACCATTAAAACACTGTGTGTGTGTGTGTGTGTGTGTGTGTGTGTGTGTGTGTGTGTGTGTGTGTGTGTGTCGCAGATAACTTTCAGTTATCAGTTTTTTCTTGCACGTGTCGGGGGTAATTTTAAGGACGAGCAACCAGTCCTTTTGTTGATGTTTGTGTGTGATAGACAGGTATGTTCGAGTCATACTTTGAAATCTTTTTAATTTAAACCCATTGAAACACTTTGGCAGCGAATACCCTGGAGTGGCAGGAAGAGAATGTCTCAAAAGGAGTCGACGCGCTGGTTCTCCTGCTGTGGTGACCCATGAGAGGGTATGTTTTAAAGTGTCTACAATCATGAATATTCATGCAGAAAGTCTACCCCCCCTCCCACCTCCTGCTGCCTCGTGTGTCCAAAGCTGTTTTTTTTTATTTTAAAATCTACATAATTTGGGTTGAAGTGCCTTTCAAATGGCCTTGCCTGTCCTGACACTTTCAGCAAACAAGGGAGAGACACACTTATTAATCAGGCTGTCCTTGTATGCAGAAGTGTGTGTGTGTGTGTGTGTGTGTGTGTGTGTGTGTGTGTGTGTGTGTGTGTGTGTGTGTGTGTGTGTGTGTGTGTGTGTGTGTGTGTGTAATGGGAGGAGTCATGCTGCATTCCCACTGTGGCTTTAGAAAAGCAAAACCAGTCGGGGCATAGTGAGATGTTGGTCGACTGCAACAGCAAAAAACGCCGCTGTGGTTTTAAAAAACAATCGAACAAGGCATCCAGATGTTTGATTTGCATCCGTGCGGTTAAAAGCATTCTCGATTACGTCCCAACGGCTTCATCCGCAAACACCATCCTCGTGCCGTCAACATTGCCGCGTACTCTACACTGGCACAATGTGGATGTGTACCATCTGGCATCAACGGGTGTTGGACTTCCAACTCCCCACCATGTTTCCTCAGTCCTACCATTCTTATTCAAGTAACAAGTGCCATCTAGACGGACACTTGTTACTTGAATATACAAAAAAATACACAAAGGGTTTAGATGCTGTAAGACGACCCAACAAGCGCTGACCCCTTGAACATCGACGGACCCGGAACGGACCCGGAACGGACCCGGAACGGCGTTAAAGAATGCAGGTCCAGGCTGCTCGTCTTTAAGTGAGGTTTCACAATAGCCGTTTTCATTGCCCTGGGGGGCGGGGGGAGATACCAGGAAGTGGGGGCACGACGGACAAATGCCCTGTTGACAACTGAACACTCTCAAAAAGGTGACTGGGGTCACATGAGCACGATCAGGATTTGAGTCGTGTGATGTTGAAGTTCATCCCACTTTGCGGAAATGTCTTGAGTTTTGCCGGTAGTTTCTTTTATTTATCAATAATTCTACATCTTCAGGGGCGCGATCATTTCACTTAAACCCTGCGGGAAATGATTTTGCTGAAAGGCGCTTCATAGAACTGAGCTGACCCGTAGAGTTGGGCTGATTTAAAGTTTGCTTCACCCCGAGTGACCTTGTTTGTTTTGTGGTTTTTCTTCATATTACGCAGTCATTTTTCTCCATTGTTCATATCGAACTATTTTTGCAACTTCAATTAACCTTCGTGATTTTGTGTGGGGACACACACACACACAGGAATCGGATAATCGTTTGGAACAGCTTCGGTTTGAATGAAACACACACACACACACACACACACACACACACACACACACACACACACACACACACACACACACACACACACACACACTCTCACAACTTTAGTCCCAGGGTTGTTGTTACCAGCCCTTCATTGTCCATACAGAGGGGATTGGGAGGCTTGCATCACTGTTGGTTCAATCTCAAGCCGTCCCTGCACTGTGTGAATCCAGGCTATTGTGATGGGATGCTGTGTGTGTGTGTGTGTGTGTGTGTGTGTGTGTGTGTGTGTGTGTGTGCACTGAACTGGGGCAACGAGTGCAGCTCAATCTGTCCTATATTACCAACTCTGTGATACGTGACTGAGATCATTCATAATGAAGAAAGCGGAGGGAGCAAAGAACAGTACAACCATCAAAAAAAAGAGAGGTTTATATTAAAGTGCATTAAAGATGAGCGGAGTGAGGGAGAAGGGGGGAGAGAAGGAGCAATTGAATGACAGAATGAAGTAAGTGAGAGTGTCCCCTAGTGCATGTCGTAAAGGTCTCTCTCCCTCTCTCTCTCTCTCACCCCAGCACTGTGTGTGTGTTTTAGACTGAATGAATGTCTAGTGATTGGAAACCTTTTTTTCTTTTGTAAACTCAAGTCTCTGCCAGAGAGCATTATGGAGCATTGTTTACCAGCCTCCCCTCCTTTGTTCTGTGTGTGTGTGTGTGTGTGTGTGTGTGTGTGTGTGTGTGTGTGTGTGTGTACGTCGTTGTGTGACAGTTGACATTATCAGATGATTGCTCCCACGGCTCGCCACTGCGTATGCGTGCGCACACTGTCGCACGCCTGTGTGTGGTTGTGTACATGACAGCTGACATTATTGGATCGCCACTAGTGTGTGTGTGTGTGTGAGACAGTTGACATTATTGGATGGTTACGTGTGTGTGTGTGTGTGTGTGTGTGTGGTTTGACAACAAGATGCTCGAATGTGTTTGAATCCGAATCGTAGCGCAGTTGCTTGCGTGTCTCTTGTTACCCACAACCCGCCGCTGGCTGAGCTAAACAAACTCCTGTCGCCGGTGTTATCGTACCGCGGGTCATCGCGGTTAAAGTTTTTCAAACTGGATAACATCATATTTCCATGTCCCGCCCAGCGGGGAAGTCTGTGCAGCTCGTGTCCTGGCTCAGCTCAAACGCAAACATTGTTTTTGAAATTGCAGTCGACGTCCCCGTTTTTTTTCTCCAAATGTACCAAATCTGGCAAGCTGCATTGTGGGGAAAATGTGTTTCAAATGATGCAGTGGACATGTTCGCCATGTTTGTTTGGATAGAGTAGAACTATAGAGGAATTTGAAGGCTTTTGAGATGCTTTTGAGAACGCGGTCCAGGATGTGTTGACTACTCGCTGTTGTCGTGGAGGCACTTCTTTTCGCGACTCTACTGACGAACTGTACCGGTGGACTGGACTGTGGCATAGGACTGGACTGTAGGACTGGACTGTAGGACTTTTACCGTAGGACTGGACTGTATTACTGGACTGTGGCGTAGGACGAACTGTCGAACGCAGTGTTCATGCAGCGGCTCACTCACAGCCGGCCCCCCTCCGCAGCGAGCCCGGTGCAAAAATCGTACGGACTCTTTTGTTGTCTCATCTTGTCGTCGTTCCTTTCCACTAATAGGGCTCATCGTGTGTTTGTCCCCCCCCCTCAATCCACCCACCACTCCAGTAGCTCCCCGCCTCCCTTTGGCTTTCTCAGCAAGGCCTCCTAGCTGCTGCTCGCTCGCCCGCCTGCCTGCCTGCCAGCCAGCCAGCCGCCTCTCACCCATTGTCGGCTAACAATGGCAGGCGAGGCCCCAGCCTCGAGGCCCTGCGGCCCAGGGTCTGAGCAAGGAGGGGGGGGTGCTCAGCGAGGAGGGGCTGACTCTGTGGGGGCAGCCAGTAGGGGAGGGAAGCCAAGGTCCGAAGCCAAGAAAAAGCAGGTCACACCCAGATTAAAATTTGATGTGTGCCCCACGAAGGACTATCTGCCTACGTCAGCAAGCGGCCTTGTGAGGGGGCACACACACACACACACACACACACACACACACACACACACACACACACACACACACACACACACAGGGAGGGCCGTCAGTAGGGATTCTTCGGATTTTCAGGGTGCCTCGCTGGCTCGCCGGCTTTAACGTGGTGAGAGAGAGAGAAAGAGGAAGGGGAGGAAGGCAAAGCCGGAAATTAGACACAGTGAAATAAAGACACAATGGGGGGAGTGAGCGCGGATAGGGAAAAAGGGAGGAGGTAGTAATCAGAGTGTCTGGCCCTCTTCATTGCTTAACTTCAGCTGCTTTGAGCTCAGCACACCTTCAGGGTGTGTGTGTGGGGGGGGGGGGGGGGTCTTCTTAATGGGGCAGCAGTAGCGTCATAATGCATGCACGACAAAGCTGATTTGGTGATGCATGCTTCCTTTGTGTTGGTGTTGCATTTTGGGGAAGGGTAGGGGGTGTTCTGTAACACACACACACACACACACACACACACACACACACACACACACACACACACAGTCCAATCCCCTCTGTTTTGGGCCCCATCCCCATATGGTGGCTTGGCTTGATGAAGTCAACCAGAAGTCCCCCACCCCTGTGTGCGTGTGTGTTTTCTTTTCAGGATAAATGAGAGTTTTTCACCCTTGCCGTGTGTGTGTGTGTGTGTGTGTGTGTGTGTGTGTGTGTGTGTGTGAGAAGAAGGGGCATGTGCACATCGTCAGCTTGCACATCGGCTCGCAAGCTGTTTTCATTATATTTCATTATTCATGTTTCATGCGTGATTGCGCAGGGCCAGCGGTGATCAGCTCTGTCGGGGCGGAGGCTAATCAGGGGGAGGTGGGCGGAGGTGGTGGAAAGGTTTCCAAACTCAAGACATGCGGACGGTTCCAACAGAAAATAACCCCCACAGATGTCATGACCTTCGTAGGAGGCGAAATGTTTCCCCCAGAAAGAAGGAAATACACCGAAATGTGGAAGGCTTCCGGTCGAAGGATTCATGTCCACATTTGCGTAGAAGTGCATCACCAGCAGGGAATTAAAAATAGAAATCCATCCTGAAATTCCTGGTGTTTTGACATTGAATGACTTGCATGTCTCGTGTGTGTGTGTGTGTGTGTGTGTGTGTGTGTGTGTGTGTGTGTGTGTGTGTGTGTGTGTGTGTGTGTGTGTGTGTGTGTGTGTGTGTGTGTGTGTGTGTGTTCTAGAACGAACCGAAGGTTATCGTCTTCCTTAAATGAGTGGCAAGTCAAAGTGTTTCTTTTTGCAGCTCCGTTTCTGCCAAAAAGTGGACGCATTTCAGCACACGCCATGAAATATCGTCGCCACACCCGAGACATCAAAAAGTAGCTTCATTATGTGTGTGCTTTATTATTTATTTACCTGATTAGTGTGTGTGTGTGTGTGTGTGTGTGCCTTCAGAGGCCCCACGAGAGTGCCAGGTCAATATTCACTCATCACCGGCGAGCCTCTGAAGTTACTTTTGTTCCGTCTTCACACATTGAGTTGGCCGCGCGCATCAGATATTCCCTTCCAAACGCGTTCAGTAAACAAACCGCCGATTTATTGAAGCTGGATTTGTATTTCAAATGTTTGGCTTTTTCTTCTTCAGTTCTTCTTTTAGAGTGTGTGTGTGTGTGTGTGTGTGTGTGTGTGTGTGTGTGTGTGTGTGTGTGTGTGTGTGCGCACAATCGGCATCAGAGCGGGCCGCTTTATGTCCTTTATGTTCCTCTCGCCACCTCGCCGTTCCTTGTGTTGCACACGCCAACTCAGAATGGAGCCATTTTGTCTCCTTCAGTTCCTGAAACGCAGTATAAGCCTCTTAAACGCATACTTATCTTGCCCTGCAGGCTTGAAGAAACAAACACGCACATGCCTGCACGCGCAAACACACTGACTAAAGAGGCATTGTGACACCAGCCCTTGTTGTTCCTAAGACGGCGGCTGCATGCAGGCAGATGGCTGTTCTTCTTTTTTGCTTTGCATACCGCCGTATTAAACAAAAACCACGGCCGGTCGGGGTCCCGGTCCACGAGAGCCGATCTCTGAGGGATACTTTTATTTTCCGTTTCAAGGTCATAAAGTGGAGAGCGTAACTGTTGTCTTTCTGTGGATTCGCCGCCCATACAATGAAACTGAGAGGCCGTCACGTTAGCTTCTTGGATAAAGTTTTTCCCCTTGATGTAATTCCAGGCTGCGTTGTAGCAATGTATGGACATTTGTCCCAGCCAATAATTTCAAATATCTCAAAATACCCCTGAAAGAAACTTTCCTCCCTCTCGATATTAAACATAATACATATTTACCATTACATTGCTTGCACCGAGAGTTATGCATACGAGGTAGTGCCACGTCGTAGCCCTTTAGCGTGCAAGTAACCATATATGGTCATTTCCCTCACAAAGTATTTTCAATGAGTGCCCTATAAAGGGAAGAAGAATCAAAACTGGAGCTTCCAGTCGTGTGTGTGTGGCTTGTATAGAAGTCTAAGGGTTTATATGCCTTTCAGTTAATCAGGAAGAACCCTGCAGCCTTCTTATCTCTTATTAGCCTTGTGTGAATAGGGTGTACAACACGTGCATACAAAAGGTCCTCTTCACTGCTTCCTCCACCTCAACCCAGCTTCAGCTTTGTGTCCCACATAATGTAACTCTCCTGTTTGTTCCCTTTTTCCCTCCTCGCCGAGTGACCTCCTCTTGCGCTTCGCGGCGTGCGCCCTCAATGGCACGAATCGACCGAGCGGCTCCCCACCAACGAGCCGGACCGCCTCGGCTCTCGGGTCGAGTGGCTTGAGTCGAGGTTCTTGATTGAATTTCAGTCGCCGTCAAGCAAAAGGACGCCACCTCCCCCTCTCCCTCCCCCATATCTATCCTTCCCTCACTACTGTTCTGAGGCTACAGCTTTTATCTCATGCCAGATACGTGTGTGTGTGTGTGTGTGTGTGTGTGTGTGTGTGTGTGTGTGTGTGTGTGTGTGTGTGTTTGCACGAGCCCAAAACAGGACTTACAAGCTCCGGTGTGTTCTTCCTGATTCTGCTGATTTCGATGGATCTTTCCCCGTCTCTCTGACGAGCATTCTGCCGAACGCGATCTTCCCTCCAGAGTAATCTGGTTACACGTCACGAGCGTGGCCTTCCCTGCGTCTGAATCGCCTCTCACCACTTCCTCCATTCTTCTTATTTTTTTCCACTGCTGATGTTGTTGCCCAATCTGGTCTCCGAGTTGCAGACGTCAGTCTTTTTTGTGTGATTTCCGCCAGTGTCAGCTCCGTCAGATCTGAAGTTTCTAGTTGTTTTGCAGTGACACATCAGCTGAAAGCGGACTTGATTTGACCACCTCGCCCCCCCGTTCCCTGTCTTGCAGGCTTCTCCTCCCCCGTCGCTACAGAATGGAGCAAATCAGGGAATCAATTCAATGTAATCATGACAAATGAGTCCCGGCGGTTAGTGTGTGTGTCTGTGTGTGTGTCTGTGTGTGTGTGTGTGTGTGTGTGTGTGTGTGTGTGAGAGAGACAGGGGCTGCTGGGAAATCACAAATGAATCAATCAGCTGTTATCGCATCAGCAAACACTGCGGGAGGGAGGGAGGAAAGGTTGGATGGATGGATGAATGAATGATGGATGATAGGCAGAGGGGAGGAGAAGATTCAGTTGTGTGTGTGTGTGTGTGTGTGTGTGTGTGTGTGTGTGTGCACGTCTGTTGTGCAGAGATAGATGGCTGATTGAATACAGGGGGCCGTGTGTGTGTGTGTGTGTGAATGAGACCGAAGAGGGAGGTGTGGGGGTGCTTTAAACCTTGAAGCTGTCAGAGCAGATGGGAGATGGGAAGGGTCTGCAGGCTGTGATGGCTGCTGGATGAGGATGAACTCTGCAGTGGGCGACTGCTGGGGAAAAAAGGGGGCAGTGAGAATTGGAAAGAGGGGATAAGGGTGTCCCCCTCCACTGCCACCGACATAGACTGAGCGAGCAGAGAGGTGCTCAGAGACGGTCGCAGTCCGAGGAGGAGGAGCCAGGGCTATTTGACGTGGAAAGTGGATTATTTGTTATTCCTTTTGGGGTGGGGTTAAAACAATTTGTTCAAAGGGTCCTCATTGTGAGAGATTGGTGCGGGGCCATCTCTGCACTTCAAATTGCGAATGAACGAAGGGAGATAGATCAAGGAGGTCGTACGCTGTAGGTGATTTTAACGAAACTGAGCCAGGGACACATAAACCTGGGTTAGAACAATAAAAAAACATTGTGGAGAAAATAAGATCTTTGAAACTTTTCTACATGGCGCAGTTACTTATTAAAGAAGCACATTTGCGGCAGGCGACGTGGGAATGCGGAATTTGCACAAGTGGAAACATTTCAAATGTTTTTTTCAACCATAGCCTGGCATTGATGGACACAGACTTCATTGAGAAAAACATCCATTTGAAAGTAGTTTGGAGCAACCTGTTCTTTCCAAAATGTTCCTCAGAAACCCCAAATGAGAGAACATCTTTTGGATTAAGAGGTAAAAAATAAAAATAAAAAATGCACTAAAAGGCTTGCGGTGGTGGTTTCCCCCTTTTTTTTTTTTTTTTTTTGCCAAACCCGTCTACATCGCTGTATCAAAAGGGGGGGAATGGGCGGCAATATGAAGGAGGGGAGTGTGTGTGTGTGTGTGTGTGCGTGTGCGTGTGCGTGTGTGTGTGCGCATCTTTGGCTCGCTGCCCGGCTCCATCTCCCTCAGCTGATTAGGGGTTAATGGCCTATGAGCGTAAGGGAGCTCTCTGCCTCCTGATTGGCTGATTGGATTGTGTGGGCGGAGTTGCCATAGAGTGACAGATGGCGTACAACAGGGAGGCAGGGTGGATTGTGTGTGTGTATGTATGTGTATATATATATATATCTCTCTATCTCTCTATCTCGGAGCAAGGGAGGGTGGGGGTCCCTTTAATTACAATAGAGGGATGTACAATGGTGCTCTCTCCAGTCGTCTTTTCTCTCCTTTTTATTGTCTCCGCACACTTTTTGTGGTTTTATCACACTGATTTCACTTGCTTACCGATCCCTGAATACATAACCGCGCATTGCCAAGTCGAACTCACAGACTTCAGGATATATTTTGGTTGAAATGGAGAATTTTCCAGATGAAAAACAAATAAAAACTCTTAAGTTGTAAGAGAGGTGGGGAAGCCGAATCAGAATGAGGTTTGTAGCTGCGGTCGCTCACTGTTCTGAACCATTGTGCGAACACAATGGAAGTGCCATTGTTAATAACCACAAATGACACGCACATACGCACTTTCATCCTTGTGTGTGTGTGTGTGTGTGTGTGTGTGTGTGTGTGTGTGTGTGGATTTTCGGGCCAAGCATACGTACCTGCATCAGAAAGGACAAAAAAAGATGTGACCCACAAACAGGGCCGTGTGATCTTTTTTCTTCTTCCCCACCCCCCCAAGGATTAGACCAGATCATGTGTACTTGGCTACTCCCAGTTCACACACATCGCTCTCCTAATTCACCTTTGTTAGAAATTCATCGCTTCCGCCGAATCAGACTGTGTGCGTGTGCGTGTGACAAAAAGAGAGATTACAGATATCTCCTGTGAATATCACTGACTGGTTTGTGTCGCTCTGTCGCTGTGGCATCAAGAACAAAGCAGACAGGCTCTGAAAAGGTTGTTCCTTCACTTGGTGTGTGTGTGTGTGTGTGTGTGTGTGTGTGTGTGTGTGTGTGTGTGTGTGTGTGCGCACGTGCGCGCGCGCATGGGCGTGTGTGTCTGATGCAGCATCTTTTTTATCAAGTGTCATAGCATCCCCATCTGCTGAAGACACAGTCTCTCAGCCTACACACACACACACACACACACACACACACACACACACAGAGAGACTGAAGGACTCTGTATGTGGGAGCGGCAGAAGAGAAAGAAGGTGGACAGTTTTACATCGAGCCTTTGGGACTAAAGTCAGTTATCCGTGGCGTACCTCAAGGTTCTATTCGAGGTCCCCCTCTATTTCTATTAAATATGGTTTATTGTGAAGGCGCCCACAGTGGCTGCTGGTATCTTTTTGGGGGCTTTCGAAATGAGAAGCCAATACACATTCATATTCTCTGGTTATAATTCTGACCTTACTGCAAGCCTTAAAATTAAATTTGACATATAAAACTCTTAACTCATTAATCACGGTGAGTGCTGCGCAGCTTGTGAAAGCAGATGTTTAATGTCTTTTGTTGCTCACTGCAACAGCTGTATATTTACAGACAGATGTGACAGTGGCATCGAATCGGTCTTCTTTCAAAGGCGTTGTTCTACGCGAAGTCTCTGAAGCCAGAAAACAAGTCCTGCATGAGTTGACCTACTCTCTCTGGAATAGCCACGTGACGTGGGAGAATATTTCCCAGGTATAAATGGCACCAAAAAAAAGAGAGACCCCTGCTAAATTCCAGATAATTAAACCCAGCTTTGTCGCCGGTTATTCTGTGTGGAATTGGAAAGAGATGGAGGGGAAGGGGTGCCAGGCAGACAGACTGTGAACTGTGTCTGAGCCATTTTAGGCTTGATTAAAAGTGAAAAGAGCAGTGGTGTCACCATCACATTCATGCCTGTGGTCTTAAGCAACAATAGGCTTTAACCTAACAGAAGGAGAGGGGGGAGGGGAGACTAGGCAGAAAAAGTAGAGTAGCCCCCCTAGCTATCGGGAAATCTTCATTATCATCTGATATCAAAATTTCGACACTTCCCCTTGAGATGCCAGACTGCATTTCTGGAGACAAGTGTGGCGATGACTGACGACTGGCAAGACATTATTTGGACAGCTTTGAGGGAAGATGGCTCTCAAATGTTTCTCCCTCCCCCCGACGCTTTTAAGAAATGCACTCCCTCGATTTTGCGCCTGATCCTTTTACTCTCCGCTGTGATGATTTCAGCGCCGGAAGATCAAATTTGGGCTCCCTCGCATGAAGCTGTGGTTAGTGAAAATTGGCTCGACAGGTATATCCATTATGAAGACAGGGAGAAGGAATGGAAAGGCTTCTTCTTCTCTCTCTCTCTCTCTCTCTCTCTCTCTCTCTCTCTCTCTCTCTCTCTCTCCTGACATTTCTGATGTTACCATGCGCTGCGTGACACAACGATCGCTTTGACAGGCGGACTCAATGGGAAGGGAGAGAGTTTTAACACTTTCAGAGGACTCTTCATGTCCGTCACTGGCAGATGCATCAGCCTCTCTCCCCCTCCCCAGTCTCCCAGTGTCTCTCTCACCCATCCTGTCATAGTCAGATGCCGTGTTTGTCTCGGTGGACAGTCTCTTGAAGGTGCTCGCGGCCGGTATGTTGACCCGCCGGGTTGCTCACTCGATGTGTTGGTTTCGCACAAAGCTGGTTTGTGGGTTCGTCTGCCGGCAGGTGGCTTGGCGGTTAGTGAGTGGCTTTGCCGGCCGCTGGAGGGTAGCACTTGGGTCCGTCCCTCTGTCGGTGGCTAGTTCAGACAGTTTTGCCACGTCGGATAAAAAAAAATTGTGCCTTACTTTGGCACGGATGTGCACTACTACAGGTACCAGAAAGATATGAACACGATCCAGTAGGTCCGTGACAACAAGTCGTCGTGGCCTTTTTTTTTTTAAAGGGCTGGCTTAAGGTTGAGGAACAAACTTGGTCGATGGGAGGAATAAGAAATACTCACAGTACTTCAAGGCTCTACCCTGGGGGCCAGGCCACTATGCTGACGACATCTGTATTCCACTAAAGAAATCTGAGCGATATCTTTCATTTTAATCACACCTGATTATTATCTCAACCAAGTCTCAAAGACTCATTCAGTTTTTTTTTTTTTTTGGTAACACCAATCTAAATAGAATTCAATAATTTTTTGACCAAATAAATGAAAGCATAGAGGACAAATGAAGCCCGTTCACTGCATTGCTAAACTGGCAGGATTGTGAATACAACGTCAGAATTCAGTGTGTTCGCCCCAGTGAGGGGAACAAAATTAAAATTTGCGGGAGGGAGAGCACTCCTGTGTTTACTCCGTTGAGACATCTGAAACCGTACCTGGAAAGAACAAGTGGGATTCACGGACGTATTGGCCCGAACGTAAAGTTCTGGATCACCTTTTCCCTCTGTACCTGTAGCAGAACACCCACACCAACAAACATGGGCTCCCTTTGCATTCTTTTCCCGGGGCCGCTATTTCCGGTCCAAACTCTGTAGGTGTCCGCAGGTCGGTATTTGGTATGGCCCCCTTTTTCAAGCCTTTTCAGCGGGGTCTTCGCTTTCCTCCCTTGTTCCCCTGTTGCTCTTCATCTTCCGTTGTCACAGGGAAAGCAGTTAGCGGTTGATAGGATCTCTCTCTCTCTCTGTGTGTGTGTGTGTGTGTGTGTGTGTGTGTGTGTGTGTGTGTGTGTGTGTGTGTGTGTGTGTGTGTGTGTGTGTGTGTGTGTGTGTGTGTGCGCGCTCACAACGTTTGGTTTGGAAAAGCCTAGCGTGGGATTTTGCCAGGGAGATGGTTCAACTCTCGCTTATTAAGCTGCTTCTACCATGCTGGTCCATACCCCAGAATGTAATTGTTTGTGTGCGTTTGCATTGGTGTATGTTAGTTTGCGCTCCAGACATGTTCTTTTTTTAAACCCATGCCCAGAATAGCCCATATCATTGCCTTCCAGTTAGCTTGCCCGCCCGCCCTCCCTTAATCTCTCTTTCGCTCCTCTCTTCTCTCCTCTCTTTTCTAGCTTGAAAGCAGCAGTGGGGTTGCTATGGTTTGGTGAGATACAGTAATCCAATGTGCACACACACACACACACACACACACACACACACACACACACACACACACACACACACACACACCTCATAAATAATTGACCTGTCACGGTGAGACGACAGGACAGACCAGATACACTCTCCCCTCCTCTATTCTCTCCTCTCACATTTCTCCCCCTATCTCGTCCCCTTTATCCTCTGCAGCCTCTACTTGCCATTCTTTTTCTGCCATTCTTTTTTTTTTCCTTTACCCTTACCTATTTGTCAGTATTCTTCTTTTTAGGTCACTATTTCTTTCAGTGTCTGGGCCTTACAGGATCCATGCAGTTGATTGTGATGCAATGAAAGGGCTTCATTTGGTCCCCTGTGCTCTCTTTCATTCATTTAGTAAAAGTTTAGGTGAATAAAATTCAAGTTGGCATTAACAAAAAAAACGAAATGAGTCAAACAGGGCCATTTGTTGATGTGATAAATCGATTACAACGGGAGATAACTCTTACATTTCTGGCACTCGGCTCAGTGGAGGTCGAGCGAACAGGATCGTTGCTCCTTGGCTTTCTTTCGCGTTGAGCTTGAGCAAATTCTTAGATATCCAACATTTGATTTCAGCCAGACAGCTGTGTGTTCTTTGCAGTGTGGCCCCCAGGATAGAGCCTTGAGGTACTCCACACAGTTGAGTTTTTTATTTTATTTCTGCCATTCATTACATTCATATCTAAACCTTAAGCTTGGCTCTTCTGACTGCAAAGACTGCGGCTGTTGGCCTGCTGATGTCCCGACATGCTCATGCGTTAGAGGAAATAACGGGCCAGTGGTCAATGTTCAAAGTCCATCGAGCCAATGTAACGTGCCGAATCAGCCAAACGGCTGCGCGTAATGGCCGGCTCGAGCCAATGATGCCTGACGCACCACTACGAGTGGATGGATGGTCGTGCCCCCCCCCCCCCGGATGCTCAACAATAGCCCAACAGCTGCCAAAAGCCAGCGGTTAGCTTAGTGTGCGGGGGGGGGGGCCCTAAAGATTAACTATGCAAAGCAGATTTCATCGCTACAGGCTACTACCCTTCCTATCCCGTGTATGTGTGTGTATGAGTGAGTGGGCAGGAATTGATCGTGCCCTAGCAACCCCCTCTTTTCACTGCACACATACAAACGCATGGCGACATAAGGAGAGGGGTAGGGAGGGGGTATCAGGTGTCTCATTAAGATGCGTGTGTTTTGCACCAAAGGTTCATCCTGTATGTTTGCAGAGGGCTCAGATTACCACAGACGCTCCTTCTCTGGTGCTGCTTTTTCTCCTCGGCAGTCGGGTAGAAGCTAACGCTAAGGAGCGATGATGTTGAACAACTTAACTTTAGAGAAACCCAGAGGAAAACAACGTTCAGTATGTGTGTGGATCACGGTGGCTGTGTCTAATGTTAGCTTTTGTAAAATGAGACCTCTGATGTTCACCTGGCACATCATCGTTACCATCAGGCAGGCATTAAAATGTCGGTCAGGATAGTTGAAAAGTGCTCTTTTTCTTCTTTTTCTGTCACAGTGAAATAATGAAACTCACGTCTGCCTTCTCCCTTTGTGTCTCTGCAGGGTTTCACCTCAGTGGCACGGTCACTGAACCCGCCACCTCGTCGGAGCCGGAGGTCACCCACAAGGTGGCCATCAGCTTTGACCGATGCAAGATCACCTCCGTCACCTGCGGTTGCGGGAACAGGGACATTTTCTACTGCGCCCACGTGGTGGCACTCTCTCTGTACCGCATTCGCAAGCCCGAGCAGGTAACAACCGCATCGATGTCATGGACATGCGGCTCACTCTTCTGGCAAAATCTCATATGTGTGTGTGTGTGTGTGTGTGATACAGGTGAAGCTGCGGTTGCCCATCTCAGAGACGTTGTTCCAGATGAACCGGGATCAGCTGCAGAAGCTGGTCCAGTACCTGATCACAGCCCACCACACAGAGGTGCTGCCCACAGCTCAGAAGCTGGCTGACGAGATCCTCTCCTCCAACTCAGAGATCAACCAGGTTCACGGTGAGCGGACGACTTTCACTTACTCCCCCACCCACAAAAACATCCCACGTGCGGCACTTCTCTTAATTTTTTAAGTCAGCTTTTCCGAGGTGCTGCCCATCACTTTTTGCAACGATATCTTCACAGTGACAGGCCAGACTTACAAGCATCTGGACTTGAAGCCTGGCGCGTGCTGGCCTACAGGCCCGTCACACGTCCGAGCCCTGATTACTCCGGCGAAGCAGCAAAGGCAGGCTTCAAATGGCTCGTTTGATTTCTTAGTTCCCTCTCTCCAGTGACTACCTCCTTCCAGTGCAGGAGTATGTTGAAGAAAGCAGGGGGTAGAGAAAAAAAGAAGAGAGAAATGATGAAATGGATGCAGGAGAAGGTCGAGAGAGAGATGTGTGGAGAAGGAAAGGGACGCTGAGAGGAAGAGACGGGAAGGCAGAGGAAAAGATGAAAGGCCGGGAGAGATGAAAAAGAGTGGGAGAACCACCGCAGACCTGCATCTGGGAAAACGACAAACTCCACACATCCTCTCTCCAAACAAGAGTCTTCTTCTGTTTCTCCATTTCATCCGCCCCGCTAGATGTTGACATTCTCCAGCGCTCCTGTCCAGGAAGCCCCGGCTCTGCGTTTCCCGTCAGCGTTTGACAAGGGGGATCATGGGGGTTGGAGTTCAGTCGACCCAGGAGCAGGGCTTTCTTTGATGGGGGGGGGACTGTTTGCCCGTTGCATACTCCCAGCCAGTTGGAAACGCATCTCTCCGGGCGCTCCTCAGCCCGCTTCCTGGTAGATCAAAGCAAGCCTCACCGCTTCGGAGCATATCTACATTTCCCCGTTGTATTCCTCAGACGCTCCCAGCCGAAAGAAGAAAAATAAAGCTGGCCTTATATTCCCTCAGTGTGTGATTAGCGTTTCTCAAGTGTCAAGTAGGTGCACTGTAAATTAAATGTAAAACAAATACCTATGAGAGCAGTATCAGTGTAACAACTCAGCAGATATTTGGATGAATTCAGAATTAGTCTTTTTCAGTTTTTTTACGATTTGGATTGCTAACTATCCATCTCAGCTGTGCCAAATGTTTTTTTTTCCACATTTAAAGCTTCTATTGAGGTTTTTTAAAAGAAGATTCAAACGAAGCTTTCGGCATATTTGAGGACATCAGCCTTTAAAGAAAAACATACACACTTAAAAAGAAATCCTCGAACAAAATCCTCAATTTGAATAAAATGATTAACTCGTTGATGTGAACCTCCCTTTGTGCGCAACGAGCAAAGGCTTTGGGCCGTAGTGAAAATGTTGTTTTTGGATGGAAGCAGTAAAAACGATTACATCTTTTGGACTTCACAACACTCTGGAGTCATTAGATCAGTGGTTCTCAACTGGTCTGGCTCCGGGACCCACTATCATCCCTGAATGACAAGCCGCGACCCAAATCGAGGAACATTCTCAACTTCTCCAATGTATGTAATGAAAAGATGGTGCAGTTTGAACCTGAGATAGTACAGAATATGTATGCTAACACAAAAACAAGTTTAATAACCAAAACGAGCAGCTGGTGGCGATGATAGATGCATTTTAATTAAAAAACTAAAACTGCATCTTCAGGACACGAGGTATTACAACCTATATAACAATTCAGAATCTTCAGCTATTTTTAAACAGACTCAACAGCTTTCATGCACAAACAGTCCAACAACTAAAAAGTAGTTTCAAAAAGACTGAAATGACCTAACTTTAACTGAGAACACACACTCAACGAATCTATGACAAACACTTTACTGTGGAACACGTCACTGTGTTGAGGAGCAGCTTTTCCACTAACTCAAAATAAATTAAACAAAAGTGGAATTCAAAAGTATTCATATATACAACATTAACTTCTCTTGTGATTACCTCATCAGTAGGTAAATACTGAAAAACATTGTGCTTTACAGAAAATTAAGCAGCAATCAATTCTCCTCCCAACCCCTGAGTGTTTTCCTGTCATGCAGGCAGCGCCATCAGTTGTCAATGTTATATTCAGTAGGCTGTTTAATTTAATTATCCTAAAAACCCAGAGTCTCCCCCATATCAGGATGGTTTGACCCAACCTGGCCCACGCTGCTGAAAACATGGAGGGACAAGTGCAAAACCAGTTGAAACCAGAGCCGGCAAAATAGACACTCCGCTGCATAAAAAGTCCTTTCAAAATAAAACCACAGGATGAAAAAAAAAGAAGAGATTTTTTATTTTTTTCAGGCAAAGGCCTGCGACCCACTGAAAACGGGTCCGCGACCCACTAGTGGGTCGCGGACCCACCAGTTGAGAATCACTGCATTAGATCATACAAGTCAGAAACAACCCTACGCAGCCACCACTGGAATCAAATTATACAAATAGTATACAATTCGACGGTATCCTGAAATGACCTCGTTTTTCCCACACTCAGAAACATGAGAGCTGAGGATAAGTTATGTTTATGTGACGTTTTAATCTTCATCTGCACCTGTACACAAATACCGGGCCGAAACAGAATGAATAGACATGCAAACATAAAACAACTGCAGGGCATCCGCATGTCGATTCAGACTTCAAACGTCAACGTTGTGACTGAAGCTTCGTCTTGAACAACATGTTCGGGTGGAGATAAGGAAACCATGTTTTTCTTTCTTTTTCAAATCAGTCTCTATTTCCCATGGTCACCATCTGCTTATTCTTTTAGTCCAAGTTTAATGGGTCGCGTGTGTGTGTATTTACCAGGTGCTCCGGACCCGACGGCAGGTGCCAGCATTGACGATGACAACTGCTGGCATCTGGACGAGGATCAAGTCAAGGAGCAGGTCAAACAGTTCCTCTCCCAGGGAGGGTACTACGGCTCTGGGAAGCAACTCAACTCCATGTTCGCCAAGGTATGCGTCGCCACTTCCTGTTTCTGCTCCGCTACGTGACAGCCACATTCAAACGTATACATATTTTTAAAGGGGTGACTTTAGTATTGCACTTGCATAAAGTTTGGGGGACTTAAAAGTTGACGGAAAAGAAAGAAAATCAATGCAGCAGACACGGAGATAACATGATTTAGTCCCTTGTATGGATTTACATGTCCCACAATGCATCTCTTAAGTGTCTGGTATTAGACCCTTACCAGCTTGATGAATTCAAATCCCACGCTTCCAGTTTGTGACACACTTTCTGTTCAAATGAATACAAAGAAACTCAAATATCTATATATCATTTAGTCTGAATTTCTTCATTCCTATTTTCCTACACATTGAACCCACCACTTATCTCTACAAAAGTATGATTTCCCATTGAGAGAATGGCACCTGCAGGTCCCGAGAGCTTCTTAAGATTTCTTTGAATGTATTATTCAACCTCAAGGCATTAACCGGTCTTTTCATATGGTTGAATATAGCTTTGCAAATCCTCAAAGTCGATGTAGAGGATTCATAAATGCACTTTTCTTACAAGCCAGTCTAACACAGACCTACAGTGGGACTCCTTTTACATTGTTCACTCTTTGTTTCATTGCAGCCATTTGCTAAAATCTAAAAAGTTCATTTTATTTCAGCACCCCATCTTGACAGAAAAAAAACAGAAATGTAGAAATGTTTGCAAATGTATTAAAAAAGGAAAAACTGAAATATCACATGGTCATAAGTATTCAGACCCTTTGCTCAGTATTGAGTAGAGGCACCCTTTTGAGCTAGTACAGCCACAGTCTTCTAGGGAATGATGCAACAAGTTTTTCACACCTGGATTTGGGGATCCTCTGCCATTCTTCCTTGCAGATCCTCTCCAGTTCCGTCAGGTTGGATGGTGAACGTTGGTGGACAGCCATTTTCTGGTCTCTCCAGAGATGCTCAATTGACTTTAGGTCAGGTCTCTGGCTGGGCCAGTCAAGAATGGTCAGAGTTGTTCCGAAGCCACGCCTTTGTTATTTTAGCTGTGTGCTTAGGGTCATTGTCTTGTTGGGAGGTGAACCTTTGGTCCAGTCTGAGGTCCAGGATATCTCTGTACTTGGCCGCATTCATCTTTCCTTCAATTGCAACCAGCCGTCCTGTCCCTGCAGCTGAAACACACCCCTATAGCATGATGCTGCCACCACCATGTTTCACTGTTGGGATTGTATTGGGCAGGTGATGAGCAGTGCCTGGTTTTCTCCACACATACCGCTTATAATTAACGCCAAAAAGTTCAATCTTGGTCTCATCAGACCAGAGAATCTTATTTCTCATAGTCTGTGAGTCCTTCATGTGTTTTTTGGTAAACTCTATGCAGGCTTTCATATGTCTTGCACTGAGGAGAGGCTTCCGTCGGGCCGCTCTGCCATAAAGCCCCGACTGGTGGAGGGCTGCAGTGATGGTTGACTTTGTGGAACTTTCTCCCATCTCCCTACTGCATCTCTGGAGCTCAGCCACAGTGATCTTTGGGTTCTTCTTTACCTCTCTCACCAAGGCTCTTCTCCCACGATTGCTCAGTTTGGCTGGACGGCCAGGTCTAGCAAGAGTTCTGGTCGGCCCAAACTTCTTCCATTTAAGGATTATGGAGGCCACTGTGCTCTTAGGAACCTTGAGTGCTGCAGAAATTATTTTGTAACCATGGCCAGATCTGTGCCTTGCCACAATTCTGTCTCTGAGCTCCTTGGGCAGTTCCTTCGACATCATGATTCTCATTTGCTCTGACATGCACTGTGAGCTGTAAGGTCTTATATAGACAGGTGTGTGCCTTTCCTAATCGAGTCCAATCAGTTTAATTAAACAAAGCTGGACTCCAATGAAGGAGTAGAACCATCTCAAGGAGGATCAGAAGAAATGGACAGCATGTGAGTTAAATATGAGTGTCACAGCAAAGGGTCTGAATACTTATGACCATGTGATATTTCAGTTTTTCTTTTTTAATAAATTTGCAAACATTTCTACATTTCTGTTTTTTTCTGTCAAGATGGGGTGCTGAGTGTACATTAATGAGAAATAAAATTAACTTTTTAGATTTTAGCAAATGGCTGCAATGAAACAAAGAGTGAAAAATGTAAAGGGGTCTGAATACTTTCCGTACCCACTGTATATACACAGCACATTTGGGCTACTGATATATTTCAGAGCTAACTCCATTCAAACTTGCTCAAGGATCAGGTCAGGCCTACAAATGTGTGTGTGGGGGGGAGCTACTGCTGAGCGGTTTCTTTTATTTCGTGGCATTCGGCAGGTTTTAAAACGCATTGAATGTAGCCTCATGTTGAACCTCAAGTATATTGATATGTGTGGTGTTGCCAGAAATCATGCTTTGGCTCATCCATTCACTCGATATGATAGTTATATCATATTTTTACATGTGCCATATCTGGATCACAGACGAACGCTTCTAACATCTCCAAGTATTAAGGGAAAAAATCTTGTCCGTTCAATATGAAGCTAGCGCCAAGGGCGGCACTTAGCATAGCATAGCTTAGCTTAGTTTAGACTGGAAACATTGGAAACATGTGAAAACAGCGAGTCTGGCTTTCTCCAAAGGTAACAAAAGACTATAATTAACAAATTACATTTCATGTAACAATCATTTGTAACAAAACCAAAATGTAAAATCACAACCAGCCGTGACTCGAGGAGGGATAAAACTAGGGTGACCAGATTTGAGTTTGTGAAAAAGAGGACACTTCGTCTCGGGGGGGGGGGGGGGGGGGGGTAGTAGTAGTGTGTAGCATGCCGTGAACTTACATTTACGTTGAGATCGGTCGACCAATGACAGTTCTCTCTACAGTCAGAGCTTCCACAAGAAGGTGGAAGGTGAGGGAGATACCATTTCCAAAACTTGTAAGGGGGTAATAACTATTTTCCCTGATGTAGCAAAATCCCGGACGTTTTTGGAATCCCTGCCGGACGCTTTTTTTAGGTCTCGAAAAGAGGACATGTCCAGGAAAAAGAGGACGTCTGGTCACCCTAATAAAACCGTATTAATTACAGGGGCTTTAGATTCATCCCGAGGCAATTTTATGTTTTTAGGCTAGCTGTATCCCACCTGTTTATAGTCTTTATGCTAAGCTAAACTAACCGCCCCACCTGCACTTCAGCGTGCGTGCGTGCGTGCGTGCGTGCGTGCGTGCGTGCGTGCGTGCGTGCGTGTGTGTGTGTTCAACCTGGTGGAAGGAGTCTCAGTGACTAAGCCTGCGCTGTCCCGGATCTTTCCAGGTCAGGGAGATGCTACGAATGCGAGACTCCAACGGCGCCCGAATGCTGACGCTCATAACGGAACAGTTTATGGCGGACCCCCGGCTGTCGCTATGGAGGCAACAGGGAACCGGCATGACGGATAAGTGCCGGCAGCTCTGGGATGAGCTAGGTAAGAACAGTCAAAGGGACCGTGTGTGTGTATATGTGTCTCTGTCCACAGCTAATCTTGCATATCACTGGACCCATCAGCCTGATATTTCTTCTGCTCATTTATGACTTAATGCTCAAGGACCTCTCGTGGTTGCCGTAATTCACAACTGCTTCAGAAGCCCAAGAGGGCGTTTTATGCCTCCGCCGGGGCTCAAAAGGTGACATCCGTAAAAAGAACGTTATCTCATGTGTCCTTTTGAGGCATTAATTCCACGCCCGATATGTTTAGATCCACTAAAGTTGCGAATACGAGCTGAATGCATTTGTTGTCTTCACTGTATGGGAACCCGGAGGGACAATTGAGTGGCATTCAACTCAACTTTGTTTTGGAGGGCAGAGATCTGCACTCCACTGAGTGATTGTTTATGAGCGTTTGAAGATTGGCCCGCCCATCACTCACTGTAGGTCGGACGGCCAGAAGGGTCCAGACAAACCGGCGGTCACCGTGTTGGCTCATCGCTCATCCAGTCAGTGAGCGATTTGGCCAATCCAGTCGGCGGCTTCTCCTTCCTCCTGCCCGGGCCTCCTCCTCCCCTCTTTGCTACTCACTGGGAAGGAGGGAAACGGCTGCCGATCAATACAGCTGCTCAGCTTCTCCGCAATCAATCTCAGCATTTAGGAGGTCAATGAGAACGCTTCCTGGGTGAGCGAGGGAGATAATGACACAGACGGGGACAGCAGCCAGACGGGCGGGGGTTTGCTGCCTGATCACTTTCCTCAGAGACGTCTCCAGACGGGTGACCCCAGGTTGAGATCTGCGTATGTAGAGCAGCGAGTTGAGTGAGGAGTTTAGTTTTTCTAGCTTTTCTGGCGTAGAAACACGACTACATGCATATCTTAGCCACAAATAGTCTGTTTTCTTCCCCCGCTATACAGTGGTCCCTCATTTATCGCGGGGGATACTTTCTAAAAATAACCCGCAATAGACGAAATCCGTGAAGTACTCAGCTTTATTTTTTACAATTATTATACATGTTTTAAGGCCGTAAAACCCCTAACCACACACTTTTATACACTTTTCTCAGACAGGCATTAACATTTTCTCATCATCTTGCTCCTCGCTGTCAGCAAAGGTTTCATAAAGTTTTTTAGACGATGGTCTTGTTGCGGACAGTTACAACCCTTTTTGCATCCCTGTTAAAACTTATTGCTGCTGTCGTCCTTATGTTATTTTCCTCCTTCTTTATGTAACGAACCGAAGATTCATTTATTCCGTAATGGCGCCCTACAGCCGCATAACTTCTACCTTCCTTTAGCATGTCCAGAAGTCCAACTTTTGGACCTTCCTCTGCCTTTTGGGTGCGACCGCAGGTGCCTTTTTCGTTGCAGTTAGTTTCATCGACATTATGTTTTTTTTTTGGGTAGAAAACTTGCAAACATACAGCACTTCAGAGTCACACTGCTAGCGATTGAACATTTATGTAAATCTGGCTAGCCGAACGCATTCTGTACTGTACAGGAGACACTGCACGGAGGAGATTGATTGACAATGGTGTACAGTACAGTCCCTTAGCTAATCAGGACGCAGAACACATGTGCGGTTCTCCCTTAGCCAATCAGGACACCGAACACAATGCCCGTTCATACTGCACGCTGTAAAAAAAAAAAAAGCATGCAAAATTACACTAAAAAAAATCCGCAAAACAGCGAGGCCGCGAAAGGTGAACCGCGTTATAGTGAGGGACAACTGTATTTCTGATTCAGCCTTGTTGTGCTTTCTTCAGTAATAAATCAACTGTTTAGTCGGCGAAATATCAGAAACATAATGAAAATGCTCATCAAACGTTCCCAGAGCCCACGGTGCATCTTCAAATTGCTTATTTTGTTCAATCCGCTGCAGAAAACCCCAACATGTTCAATTTCCGATCATATATAACACATAAAATCCACAAATCTTCACATTTGGCAGTAACAAGAGAGTATTTTTTTATGTTTAACGAACCGAATATATGATCAAAAGTAACTTCACAGATCAATTAATCGACTAATCTCTCCAGCTCTCGCTTGTTGGTTTTTCTTGTATTATTTTGTTAGTCTGCAAAAAAGGATTTCTGTTAAAAGCATGGAATGAAGAGATGCTGCCAGCTGAATTCAACCGCTTCCTGCACATCCTCACCTCTGACCGCCCCCTCCTTCTTTCACCCCAGGTGCATTGTGGGTGTGCGTGGTGCTGAACCCCCACTGTAAGAGCGAGGAGAAGAGCGGCTGGCTGAAGCAGCTGAAGAAGTGGGGCGACCTGGACGTCTGCCCGCTGGAGGACGGCAACTACGGCAGCGAGCTTCCAAACATCACCAACGCTCTTCCGCAGAGCAACCTGGCACAGGGTCAGCACGAACACACACACACACACACACACACACACACACACACACACACACACACACACACACACACACACACACACACACAATGAACACACTGAACACACATGAACGCGAATGTCGCGACTCGATCCATGACTGAGTAGGCGTTGTTGTTCTTTTGTCTCAGACTCTCTGTCCAGGCCGAGGAGGTCGGTGTTCAGCCGGGCTGTCGAGGCCTGCGACCTCCACTGGCAGGACAGCCACCTCCAGAGGATCATCAGCAGTGACCACTACATGTCTCCGTCCTACCAGAGAGAGGGCGAGAGCCTGCTGTTCAACCCTCAGGGCCTGCCGCTCTGGCTAGGTGAGCCCGAGTGGGACGGGTCTTTTCTTTCTATTTGACTCCTCAGGAAGTCATTGTCCTTATTTGAACTCGATATCTAGTTCACTGAAATTGAAGCAGTAATTCATGATTCATTTCCAGGAAGATATAATTATATGAACCTATTGCATCATATCTAGTAAAAACAGCCAGTGTGTCTGTGCCACTTCCATACACACACACGATCTGTAATGCCGCTGAAAGCCGAACCAACACACACACACACACACACACACACACACACACACACACACACACACACACACACACACACACACACACACACACACACACACAGAGTAATTCTGCTGATATTGAGGCCAGAGTAAGCAGCTTCCAGCTAAGATCTGTCAGATTTTGCAACTTAAGCCAGCTATCAGACGCACACTGGCGTTCTGCTGAGAATGCAGTGTGTGTGTGTGTGTGTGTGTGTGTGTGTGTGTGTGTGGGGGGGGGTGCTCACTGGCGTGTTCTGAATGAAAAATGGCACGTGTGTGTGTGTGCAGCTGTCCTGACTCCACCTTCTCCCACACAGACCACGTCCCGACGGCATGCGCTCGCGTTGACGCCCTGCGTTCCCACGGCTACTCCCGGGAAGCACTGCGATTGGCCGTGGCCATCATCAACACGCTCCGCCTCCAGCAGCAGAGACAGATGGACATTTACAAACACCAAAAGAAAGGTAACACGCGCACACACACACACACATATATAGTGTTGTATTGTTTTGTGGTTAAAGTGTTCAAATGTAATTGTAACATCTTCCCCCTCGATCGCCTCCTTGCTCAGAGCTTCTCCAGAGGGGCGTGACTTCCACCACCAACCTGGAAGGCTGGGTGGGTCATCCCTTGGACCCGATCGGCTGTCTGTTCGTCACGCTCACCGAAACGTGCCGCGTGGACGACGACAACACAATGGACACGGGAGGTATGAAGATGTGCAGCTGTTTCAAAGCAGCAACATGTATTTTAGACACTTAAAAGAAAAAAACTATATCGGTTTCAGTGCATGCAACATTTAGGAGCTGTAGACGAGCAACTTCCCTGTAGAAAAATGTGTTTTTGTCAATTGAGTCTGATGACGTAGAGGAGTGTTAAGCAAACAGCGGCCTGCGGGCCAAATCAGGCCCCTCAGCAAACGGCTATGACTACTCTAGTTGTGTTGCAATCTTTTAGCCCTGCAGTGCCTTTTGCTTGCAGACTGGAAGCCCAACAAACTGTCTAGTTTTCTAACATACCTCTGGTCTTTTATAGAAGTGTCTCAGGGTTCACTTTGGTCTCTACGGGCTCAAGAGTGGAGTCACTGAAATGTATAGTTTAGCTTTCAATAAATGTCTTTTTCTTTTACATTGAAATTACATTTTTGACACTGCTCTTTTTATGGTGACATGGTGAACAAAGCTGAGAACAAGCTTCACCTCCCATGTCACCTCCATTATGAGCAGCTATTAGTAATGAGTGCTGGTCAGAGCTGCAGCAACCTGGTGATTTATACTGGCCGGAAATGAGAGGTAGAGGCAGCAAGACTGAAAGGTTTTCAGGAAAATATTATTCAGCCATGTGGAATGACTTATTAATTTAAAAGTATTAGTTGTCGACACATACATACATAGATGATGAAGATGATGTGTGTGTCCATTTCACACCAACCTTTTTTCCACCAATGGCCATTGCAACAGAGCAGAATAGGGGTTGGGTTTTCCCATTGTCACCAGGCTACAGGGTACTATTGTCAACCCAAACAATGCTGACCACTGGCACACTCATTGGTGTAAATGTGTGTGTGTGTGTGTGTGTGTGTGTGTGTGTGTGTGTGTGTGTGTGTGTGTGTGTGTGTGTGTGTGTGTGTTTGTATTGGCGATAGAAGGAATGATTGTCTTCCGTTGTTTTGGGAATTTGAGAAGAGTGGTACGACTGTTTTGTGCGTGTGCGTCACCATGATATATTTCACTCTGGATGACAGCTGGGAACATCTGTTATAAGGCATGAGGTGGGGGAGGGTGGCAGACCCTGTGTCAACGAATGAAAAGGCAGTTATCCCTTTTGATATTTTCAAATCAACCAATGAGTCAACAGCCCATGGACAAAAAAACAAAACAAGCACACATGAGGGTTAAGCTTGTAAAAAATCTGTTTCTACGTTTCCCTAGATTTCTACACTCGCACACATCCGTAGAATAAACAGGATTCAGGGGATCTATTGCTCTGAGGGGATTTAGGCAGAGTGATGGGATGGGGGAGAGACAACAAACGGGCACCAATCAACAGCTGAGGCCCTCGTGGCATCTGTTCTCACTTATAGCTGTCGAGCATCGGTTGTAGGGTTAGCGGCCGTCGTGGATGCCGCATTTGTGTGATGTCACACCAGCTTTGCAGCTTTACAAACGCAGGTCATACCAAGTTTAATTTCCCCTGCTTTTTTACATGCTGCCGTATTCACTAGGTCTCTCTAAATACAGAACACACGGGCCTACGTGTACTTTGTAACCATTTTCTCGGGCCGCACCTACAGTGCATTGGCTAACAGCGGTCCTGTTAGCCGATGCACTGTAGGTTTGAACACCGGCTATGTACTAGCTTCAGTGAACTGTTTAAAAATATATATTAATATAATGTGTGTACAATTTGGGTGAATGTTCTGCCCCGAATGCCTCAGCCCGGTGCTGTCATTGATAGAGATGGAAAGGGATGCAGAATCAGCTTGACACACGGTAGCTGAAAAACAAACAAATGGTCGTTCCAATTCTGATTTGACGAACCTCTTGCTGGGGTCACTAAATGATTTTTCTTTCTTTCCTCCCTTCCCACCTCTCAGAAGGCGACCCAAGGCCTCCGGTCTACCACCACGTACCCGTGTGGGGCAGTTCTGACGCAGGGGAGTCCTACCTGACCTTGGCCCTAGAGGTGGCTCTGATGGGCATGGGCCAGCAGAGGATAATGCCCGAGGGCCTGTACGCTCAGGATAAGGTACATTTTCCTGGAAAAAAGCACATGCATGTGTCGTAATAATCCTTATATTCAAACATAATCCAGGTTTTACCCCCTTTTTAAAGAGAAAACGGTAATGCTCGGCTGCTCGCATTGGGTATCTGATCTGCATTTGTTGCTCGCTGCACATTAAAACAAGCGGTGTGAGTTTACTAGGTGTAGACGATGTCACCGCCACAGAGAATCACTATAATTAAACGTCTGTGCGAAGTAATTGCCATGCAAAAAAAAAGAAAAAGAGAGGAAAGGTCACAGCATTTTGTTAAATGAAAAAACGAGCCACCGCACCTAAATTGACTTTGTATTGGGATTAATCCAAGGGACATTTCTTTCTGTGCATTGTAATCTGCTGTAACGGCAGACACGGCCCTTTTAACAGCTCAAACTCAAAATCCCCTCTTAAAGCAGTATTTAAACGTAAAACCAAAGATCTACATTATTTTCTCTCACTAAACAGTTCTAAATCATGGTTCTGGAACTGTGTATCCTTGAACAACCAAATGTCATTCACACCGTTGATATATAAGTGTTCCTCAAGTCGTGTGGCTCCCCCACAGCCACCCCAATTCTTGTCTCTCATTTTTTTGCCGATGCGATAAACGAGCATTCGCTGTTCGGTCGCAGTGCATAACGTGTGAATTGCGTTCTAGGTGTGTCGAAACGAGGAGCAGATTGTTGCAAAGCTTCAGGAACTGGAGCTGGACGACCTCCTGGTCCAGACTCTGCGGAAACAGGCCATACAGCTGCTGGAAGGTACGGCGACGACGACACCTTTCAGGCCTCGTCGCGCTCTTTTGCGTTGTTGGGAAGAAAAAATAAAAAATCTCTCTTCCCCCCCCCCCCAGCCGGTCCGTTCAGCGGCCTCGCCGAGGTCATCCACAGGGAGAGTGTTCCCATGCACACCTTCGCCAAGTACCTCTTCTCTGCCCTGCTGCCGCACGACGCCGACCTGGCGTACAAGGTGGCCCTCCGCGCCATGAGGTTAGTATGAAGCGTGTTCAGCTGCCGGCTTATGAAGTCAAAGCTACGAATCCTTCATGAGAGAGTTATTAAAATATATATATATATATATATATATATATATATATATATATATATATATATATATATATATATATATATATATATATATATATATATATATATATATATATATATATTTACACTAATGTTTTAATTAGTAGTAAAAGTAGTATGATCTCTGACAGTATTAATAAATGCCACCTTTAAGTTAGAATAAATTCCTTGTAGCGAATATAAACCAGCTGCGTCCACGGTGGAATCCTCCCTCAGTGCACTTTGAACTTTCGCTGAAAGATAAAGACAGTGGTGAACAATGCGGCCGTTGTTGTGTGTTTCCACCAGGCTGCCAGTGCTGGAGTCCTCAGCGGGCTCCGGGGACGTGGGCCACCCCCACCACGGCATCTCCATAGTTCCCAGCAGATACCCGCGCTGGTTCACGCTGGGACACCTGGAATCCCAGCAGTGCGAGCTGGCCTCCACCATGCTCACTGCTGCTAAAGGTATCGTACCGCTAAGACGTCCTCGTACCTGTGGATAATCACCAAAATGTCCCCCCTTTGAATATCTTTTTGATTTTTTTGCGTGCAGGTGACATGTTGAGGCTGCGGACGGTGCTGGAGGCCATCCAGAAAAACATCCACTCCTCTTCCTTAATCTTCAAGCTGGCCCAGGACGCATTTAAGATAGCCACACCCGCAGATAACCCGCCTGATATAACTCTGCTCAACGTGGCACTGGAGCTGGGACTGCAGGTACTGTGTGTGTGTGTGTGTGTGTGTGTGTGTGTGTGTGTGTGTGTGTGTGTGTGTGTGTGTGTGTGTGTGTGTGTGTGAGAGGTATGAGGGCAAGTCTGCAATTTTCATGAATCATTTAACCACAAAAATATAAATCGGAGTACCGGTTACCAGTCCAAACGTGCAACAGTTCCCTTGAACTTGTGATTCGCGCGGGCCTCCGCGGCCTCGCTACAAATTACCAGAGGAAACATCACACAGCGTCTCGCCGTTTCTCGATTGAGAGGAAAAACCACGTAATTAAGCCTTTTGGGCTCAATAGTAAACACAGAAGAAGAAAAAAGCTAATCTTTCAGATCATCAAGGCAGCGGCTTCGCCCGCCTCTTCCCCACGCTGGTAGTCAGCGTGTCGGCTGGATTCCTGTCAGCAAGAGTGCTAATAAAGTGCTCAGAGTGGAAGGGTCACAATTAGTCGTCTGTGTAATTTACTAACACATTTTGGGATGCGTCTGTCATCACTGGAGACAGCACGCCTTGTGCTTCAAACAGTTCAATTATGAAAATCACACATTTCATGCTCGCTTGTTTTGCAAAATGAATTGTTTTGTCAATATTCTGGAAAAAAAGAAAAACAGAAAGAGAAAAACCGCATGTAGTATGTGTTCCTATTGCCGTTGCACAAAGTAGCAGAGTCAGTAAACGTCATGTTGTGTGCGTGTGCTTCGCAGGTGATGAGGATGACTCTGTCCACACTGAACTGGAGAAGGAGAGAGATGGTCCGCTGGCTGGTAACCTGTGCCACTGAAGTCGGTATGTGAGGCCGTTACACACGCACACACACGCACACGCGCGCACACACACGCACACACACACGCACCAGTAAAACAGGATTTGTGGTCTAATCATTCAATATTATAATCAATGTTTTTCCTTCAATTTACGTTTGCTGCCTATAATAATTGGCACCGTCTGGGCTCAATAGGTGATGGTTCTGATTCATTTCAGTTTATGGCTGTCCAAATCCAAAGGTTGCGTGAGACGTGTTTGTGTTGAGCCTTCTCGAGAACAACGTACACAAATGTAAAAGGACATTTTTTTTTAAATAAAATGAAGCCCAAAATGACATTGAACGGAAAACAGTTCACGACCCAAAACCAGCTGAGCAGTCGAGGTGGGTTTGTGGTACTAGGCCTGGAGCCATGGCAACCGAGCAACAGCATAAACGACGACTGCTAAAATGTGCGGATGAATAATAAGGGGAACTACGGCCATTTTATTCAAACTCATGCATGTTGCTCCTATGGTCTAAGACAATCACAGAAATATGAGTTGATAGAAATGAACAACTCTCTCCCACAGCCAAAAACTAGAGTGCTGACATTGTAATTTGCGATGCCACTAATGGAACTGCTACATAGACAATGAATGGAGAAAACTGTTATGGATGACACTGAGTGCACCCAGTGGGAAGGTGGGGGGGTGTTTTGAGTTTATGGGTACATTTTCTTTTTGTTTCACAGCCGAGAACACTATAATAGAATAAAAGCTCATCTGGGCATAAAAAAAATACAATAACACCAAATCAGTCTCCCATTTATTGTCTAGGAGAAGCTCCACACCGAGCTTTCCTAAGCCGTGGAAATAACACGTTGTGATTTCTTTATTTCGGTGGTCTTCCTCTTTAAGTTGAGACGTACAAGCCCCTCCTTCCAAGGGGTTCTTTAACTCAGCGGTCCCCAACGTTTTTTGCACCACGGACCGGTTTCGTGGCAGACAATATTTTCACGGCCTTCCTGGTGTGGGCGATAAATATGATGTAATAAAATAAAATAAAAACATCTATAAAGTCCATGAAAATATACTGTATAACTCACCATTACGCCGAATTAGTGGGAGCCCTGAACTTGTTTCTCTGCAACGAGCCTTGATAAACTTGATAAACAACCATCAGAGCGCTGGATCACACCAGTATCACGTGATTTACATTCTGACCCCTCTCCTCCTCCCCCCCCAGGTCTGCGGGCGCTGGTGAGCATCCTACAGAGCTGGTACACCCTCTTCACGCCGACCGAGGCCACCAGCATCGTAGCGGCCACAGTCATGTCCCACAACACCATCCTGCGCCTCAGCCTCGACTACCCGCAGCGCGAGGAGCTGGCCAGCTGTGCCAGGACGCTGGCGCTGCAGTGCGCCATGAAGGACCCCCAGAACTGCGCTCTGTCGGCCCTGACGCTCTGCGAGAAAGACCACATCGCCTTCGAGACGGCCTACCAGATTGTGATCGACGCGGCGTCCACGGGCATGACGTACTCCCAGCTGTTCACCATCGCGAGGTACATGGAGCACCGAGGATATCCCCTGCGCTCCTTCAAGTTGGCCTCGCTCGCCATGACCCACCTCAACCTGGCTTACAACCAGGACACGCACTCGGCTATCAACGACGTGCTCTGGGCCTGCGCACTCAGCCACTCCCTGGGTAAAAACGAGCTTGCGGCCATCATCCCCCTGGTGGTGAAGAGTGTGCACTGCGCCACGGTGCTGTCCGACATCCTGCGGCGGTGCACCATGACGGCTCCGGGTCTCGCCGGCATTCCCGGGAGGCGGAACTCTGGGAAGCTGATGTCCACGGACAAGGCGCCGCTGCGGCAGCTCTTGGACGCCACAATCTCGGCGTACATCAACACCACGCACTCTCGACTGACGCACATCAGTCCGCGGCACTACGGGGAGTTTATAGAGTTCCTGAGCAAAGCGCGGGAGACTTTCCTGCTGGCACAGGACGGCCACATTCAGTTCGCCCAGTTCATAGACAACCTGAAACAGATCTACAAGGGCAAGAAGAAACTGATGATGTTGGTCAGGGAGCGCTTCGGCTGACCACGCCCCTCCCTCACAGGGACCCTCTTCTTGGGAAGTAGTTTGACTTATTTGTTTCTATTTAAAAAAAAATTCTTTTCTTTTTTTTGATTCCTGGTATTTTTACTTCTTATGTTGAGCCATTTGTTGACTACGTCTTAAGTTTTTGTCCTGTTTTGTTGTTTTGTTTCTTGAATGTGAACCAGGAAGTGTTCGCAGTACATTGCTCTGCTTCATTGAGACTGCAAAAGGGGGGAAACGGCTCAAAATGTCAAAGAAACAACAGAAAACAGAAACGAAGCATTTCCACCCTCCAACTAATGTTAAATCTAGTATGAAAAAGTCAAAAGATTGTGATGGGGGGGGGACAAAAGGAACTTTTTTTTTTGTGGCACATGACCCAAAAGATCTTATTGGATGGGGTACTTACTTGGAGCCAGAAGACGCTTTCAGCTGCAGTTAAGTGGAAGAAGAAGACGAGGAAGTGGTTTTCAAAGTGGAAAAAGACAACAACAAAACACCGAGGTCAGAAAACATAGTGTTACCGCCATACCTCAACTGTATTATTTGTCTTTAACTTTGCCATCAGAAAAATTTGCCTTGCGTTTCATTCAGGGCATCTTAGCGTAAAGAGGGCAGATACAGAACTCCCACGTGTAGAAGACGGCAACACCAACAGGTTTATGAACCTCACTAAAGACTAAACGCCCCGCTAGTCCAGCTCCGCCCCTCCACACCTGCCATCAGTGTTTTCAAATCCTGAGTGACATCACTCAGGCGGTTCTAGCTAGAGTTGTTGAGGCTCCATGGGCACATACATAAATATATGTATTCAGTGTATCTCTTATTAACTGAGTGACAATACTCAGCTGTAATAAACGATAGACGGGCGTCTCAGTATTTCCATCTTTAGAGCTACTGTACAGCTATTTGTGGCCAGAACCTTTGAAATCAATAATGTCTAGTCGTCAACTTTCACTCGCTAGATCGGGATTCAGTCAATAAGCAATATTAGGCAAGCCTGTGCTTCATTTTTTTTTATCACCCAGCGGTGTTAATTTCACCTTCTTGTGATCTGTTAGGAAGCTTTGGAACGTACTTTGGGACCTGGGTTGATTCCAGCGTGAACTCTGCCTGTAGCTCAAGTCCCTTTTCCATCTCAAGAACTTTTTCATGAACCCCAGAGCATAAACACCTTTTTAAGAGGAATCTGGTTCTTACCCCAAACGCCCTGGCAGAGAGTACTTTTTACAAATATTGCTTGGGGTGACCTGTGCAGCACTTGTGGTTGACCAAATAAGCACTATTTAAATATAACAGCCAGGATTATCTAAAAGTACTGTGGCAGCAAGAGCTGAACAGTAAAGAACATATTGGAATGATAACAAGGAACAAGCTCTGCCTTGTATATCTAGAATCAAAAAGCCTCCCAAAATATATATTTTTTGAATTTATAGTAGAACTAGGCTTATACCACTTCCACACATTTGCACTAACTAATATTGTTACGTGAACAATAGATCAACTGATCAGGTGTAACGGGAAATGATTGTTATTAGTGACAAAGAAAGAATTATTACAACCCAACTCTACAAAGCCTTTTAGCGGCATTTAACTAATTCTTTTGATTTTTTCAGCCTACAAAATGTACCGTTTGGTGAAGTCTTGCTGTGCTCCAACCGCAGCAGGTAGCTGTGGTCGGCAAAGAAAGCTTGCACCAAACGGTCGACAGACAAAGTTAGCGGCTAGCTGGAGGACTTTGTGTAGCATTTAGCTTCTAAAGAGGCGGTGGAGACCAAAATGGAGCTAAAAAGATAAAACCCTATTGAACCAACATTTGCTTGGTGGCCAGAAACATGATTTCAAACAAATACTCATGTTGCTCTACCTCCGCCAAATGTGTAAATTAGCAGCTCTTTGCTAACACGGTAGCAACTTTGTAAGAGGATGTATGTGTTGTATTGTTGTGTTCTTAGCTAAACAACAACAACAACAACAACAAAATCTGAAAAGATTAAAAACCACAGTAATTGCAGTAATCACATTGTTTCCACAATATGGCCAAGGCGTAGATAAACATGCTCAAGTTGATCCAGGATTCTTATGTTCCCCCAGTTCTTTGGTCTCGGAATGGGAAAAAAAGTCTCCAGCTACTAAAGCCACTTCCTAGTGGAAGCTACTGGTTGTGATCATTCTGGACCGCCTCCTCTTCCTCAAAGGGTTAAAGATACACTGTGCAAACGCTGGATGTTTTACGACTTGATTACTTAATCGTGCATATTTGAAACCACATGCCTCGGCACAGGGGAGTTTGTTTTGTTATTTTTGATGTCCAAGCCCCCTTTCTTTACCCAGTGAAAGTGTTGTTGGCAGCATACACACAGCAAGAGCTCACTGGTCGCACTAAACGTCATCGTACAAGCACTTCACACAATTACCTCTTCAGTACGTTCCTGCCGGCTTCAGCATTTATTTTATCAATTGTTTTAGTACCTTTTTGTTTGTCCGAGTTGGAATCGCAGACACTCGAACGCAGCAGTCGTGCAGATTATTTTTTTTAACGGAGGAACATTTTCTTGTCAGCTTTTACATTCCATGAGAGCTACCGTCGCCCACTCCCCGGGAAGTAGTCAGGCCCAATCTAAAGAAACGCAGATAGAAGAATGGAGGACACACACACACACACACACACACACACACACACACACACACACACACACACACACACACACACACACACACGTAAGGAAAACTGAGCAGAAGAAAGAAAAGAGAGGCTAAACTCAGTTCTCAGGGACATCACTTAAAGAAACAAAACAAAAAGTAGTAGCATTAAGCATTTAAGATATTGTAAATATGAAAGTGTCAATTCAGAAAATTGTAAAGTTATAATTATTTATGGCAAGTATGTTATGTGTTTGTTTTCACTTTATTTTTATGTTTTTTTTTTTTTTGGCGGGGGTGTACTTGAACAGAACAGCAGTTTTTTTTTTTTTTTTTTTTTTTGTGTAAAAGCAAAGACTTTTCTCAGGTGCTCCTGTGTGCATTTCTTTAAGATATATTTTTTTGTGCTATGATAGCTACTATTATTTGTATTTTTATTGATTTGCTAAGACAAAAAAAAAAAGACAAAAAGTCTGTTTTCTAAAAGGAAGCATGTTCGGAGTTGATGACAACGAGGGAGGCATTCGTTTGTAAACAGATGTGTACTAAACCTGACTATGCAGAACCACTTCGGGGTCTTGTCGCCTCTTAAAGACCCGGAAGAAGAGACTCAGTGGACTGAACCACTATTAAAGAGCTGGGGGGGACAAAGACAAGACCCAGCATGCTTGTATTGGGACAATGCGCAGTAGCCGGCCTGCATACGCTGCAACATTTAGAGGGTGGGGGGGTATGGTGGAAAATGCCTTTGTGACCGATCAATGTACAAAGTTTTTTTTTGCTTTACTTCTTTGTTGTAGTGTTTTTTTTCCTTTTTTTTTTTATTTAAACAGGACTCAAAGCCTTTAGTGTCTTCTCAGTGGTGTCGTGTGGCGGCAGCACCACAGTGAGACAGAACAATACACAAAATGTCAGAGAGTCAGGACAAAGAGGAGGCAGCCTGCGGACGACCTTGTGTTCATCCCACGCTGTTTGCTCTTTAAATTTGTATTATTATTATTATTATTATTATTATTATTGTATTTGTATCGCTTTCTCAGCTCCCTTCAGAGTTCACCTCTTCTATCTCTTTCTTTAAACCTTTTAATCTTCAGCGGTCCATCGTCGGTGGCCGGCTTTCAGCTCCGGTGTCGTCGTCGACCTTCAAAGCTTCCGAGACGTCAGCAGCCGCGTATCTGCACAAAGTCGATGTCCTCTTCTGTTATTGCACGGTTTCTACACGATAAGGGTGGGAAAATTAAACAAAAAGCTTGAATTAATTTCTGGGCTACTCCATGAGGCTGTTTTCCTGCATCGTGGAATGAAAGAGCGATATTTATTTTGACCACTCTTAAGAGCTCCGGCCAGCTGCCTTTACGTGGCGCTCTGACTGAGGGCGTGGCCGCGGCGAAGCTCCTCCCTCTCTGTGTTCCGGTGTGCGTTCGCTGTATCAGCCAGTTCCTCATCGCTCCCCCTTCATCCCTTCGTAGAGATCTAGTTCTCCGACTGTTTTCCCAGTTTGTTTTTGTTTTGGATTCTTTTCTATCTTAAGGGAAAATGGGAAAAGTGTTTGTTGCCTCTTTGTGCTACTGATGATGAAAAAAAAAAGGTATTTCCAGTATTTGTTGCCACAGAAGTATGATAGTTTATCATCAACACTTTCTTCTCTTTTTTTTTTGTAATTTCTTTTGCGCATCTTCTTGAGCTACTGTCTATAAAGCGAGAATTTATTACTATTTATGTAACGCTACTACCATTTTATATTGATTTGTGTTGGAATCTCAGTGCTTTTCTATGAATAAAGTGTGAAACACGTCACAAGGACCTCGTTCTTTATCTTTGACTCACTGTGAGGACTGGGACCAAGGACCTTTTCTCTGGATACAACTTTAATGTTGTGCTACTTTACTGGAGTATTTAAATGTTATGCTCGAGGCGAGGTCTTTTGGAACATTTTCTTATTTTTTTTTTTTTACTTTTTATTCTGCTATATGTAAGTTATTTCATATTCTAAAAATATAGAAATCCAAATAATACTAGCACGTTCATTCAAACGCTCCACTACAACCTCAACGAAAACTCTGTTGACCTCATCTACCAATTTTTACATCCGTTTGGAAATCCAAATAATTTTTCATGCTAATTTAAGACTTGAAGGACAAGTGAGCCCCTCCATTTATCTGACAGGTAAAAATACATTTTTAAATGAAAGTTTTACAGACAACACATTCGATCATCTCTTCACCATGTGAAGCTGCAACCTCGACCAGCAGCTACGGCATTAACATGTATTTTACATATGAAACGATAGTTCTAGTATATTGCAACTTCCGTATCTTTTTTCTTCTTTTTGTAGTTCAGGCCACCATTCCTATTTTGAGAGAAATTCAGCAGCAGCATCATAAAAACTCAATTGTTTGAGTTTGTCCCTTTTGATCATGTTTGCTCAAGCCGTGTCAAAAAGACAGCCAGTTTTAAAAAGTTCAACTTTATACTGGATCAAAGAAGAAGAAAAAATGGAGAAACAGAATTAAACTTAACCTGACTTTGATTTAATCTTGTTTGGTACAATGTGATTAAAAGTTAAACCAAGTTAAATTATGTTCAGCAGTGACTCTAAAACTCACTAAACTAAACTAAAACTGTCCTTTAAAACAATGCCTGGATAAGAAAAATAAATTGCAATAAAGTCTGCATCCCAGCTGGTCCCCCCACCCTGCAGCAAGAATCAGTGATGGATGAGCACACGGATGCTGCTATAGATCCATCAATCTTTCTCTCGTTTGTCTCTAATCAGAATATTTTTCTTCCATCCCTCCTTCGCTGCATTCATTCTCATCCATTAGAGATTTCTGCAGAGCCATATGAGCAGACAATCAGGCCATCAAGAAGTGCTAATGTGCTTGTGACACCGCGTGTGTGTGTGTGTGTGTGTGTGTGTGTGTGTGCATGTGTGTGTGTGCACGTAAATCTAGATTGATTGGCTGATGGTAAATGAGCAGATTTATATTAATTATCCAGACAGATAGATGGAGAAGTGATTACTATATGCTCCATCTTCTCCTCTGTTTGCACCGTGTTCCCAATCTCTTCTCTCCCTCCTTCTCCCTTTCTCTCTCTCCCTTCCTCTCTCTCCCTCCCTTTCTCTCTCTCTCTCTCCCCTTCTCTCTCCCCCTCTCCCTTTCTCTCCCTCTCGCTCTCCCTCCCTCCCTCTCTATCTCTCTCCCCTCTATCTCAATCAACCCAGCTGTCTTCACAGGCAATGCAACGGCATGTTTTATGTATGTAATATGTGTCTTAACGCAACCCAAAGAGTAATTATTATTTGTTTACGCTTCAACCCTATGTTATTATTCTTATATTCATGCACTACAGTGATGAAGTGATGAGGCTCCGTCGACTGCTACAACGTGGGCCGTGCTGTCCCTGAACGCACCGCACCGAGTCGGTGTCAGACGCCAGAATACTCTGTCATACCCCGCTGAGATAATGGATAACACCCGGGTTACATGTGTTTAGACGTTATCTTCTTGCAGCCACTAGGGGCCAGGCGGGCTGACGGTGCGAATAAGCAACACAAATTAAATCACCAATAGTGCAGCGGGGAAGAGGTTGCCTTTTGGGGGACCAAATCAACGGGCTGAACGTGGCGGGACAGGAAGCCGTCCTGAAGCTGCTGCATCTGCGCTAGTAAGACGCTCCTCAAGGTCCTCAGACTGAAGCCAGAGCTTCAATTCCTGCCTCCATAACGGTAATAATGCCGATCAGTCTCTGTCACAGCGGGCTGTGTGTGTCCATTCATGCATGTGGTCATTGAAAGATAAAGTAAGTGTGTGTGTGTGTTTTGGGGGGGCGGTAACTGATAAAGCACTGATAGTGTCCATCCATGGCAGATGATGTACAGCCTGCTGTCTCTCCAGGCAGATTGGATTTTCAGGCCTGCTGATTTGCTGAAAGATGGAACCTGGACCTCCTTCAAACACACACACACACACACACACACACACACACACACACACACACACACACACACGTACACAGGCAGACAAACAAACACACACACACACACACACTTACATATTACTATCCCGACAAAGAGCGACCATGTGGAAATTGATCATTTCTAAAGAGCATAGATTCATTGTTGCAACCTTTCTCTCTCTCTCTCTCTCTCTCTCTCTCTCTCTCTCTCTCTCTCACACACACACACACAAACACACACACACAGCCTGTCACTTTGTTCTCAGATGTCCCACTGACACACAGCTTCAGCCTCTTCAGTCTTACCTGTCGACAATCAGCGGTGATTTTTGTTCATTTGTCTCCGCTATTTACGCAATAGGGGGGCCACAACAGAAGCCTTTGTGTGTGTGTGTGTGTGTGTGTGTGTGTGTGTGTGTGTGTGTGTGTGTGTGTGTGTGTGTGCGGTGTGCACGTCTGTGTTTATGGTACCACAGCGCCACAAAGGACAGAGATGAATGAAAGGCCGCTTTTATTTGAGGAAGAATTGCTTTCCCCGTCATCCACATGTTAATTCAGCTGCTTTGTGTATTTCAGTATTAAATGCCCCCCTCCTGTTTCTGCTCAGTCCCATCATTCAGAGGTTCGAATACAAACGTTTCAGTGCCTCCTTCCACCAACATTGTTCAGCAGCCGAATCAGTAAAGGACCTGTGATATCCGGCTGTTGTGGAGTTGCTCTGTGCGTGTGGAGGGTTCAGGACGTCTGAGGCTGGCGATATTATAAGTGCTTGTAAACTAATGTTCCCATGAAATCCCCATGAAAAGAGCAAAACCGCCAATAAACAATACACAGATTATTATCAGCAACGAGTACGGTGTGTATCGACGGCCGACACGAAGGCTGAGGACGTGAACGCACCGTCCAGCTGTTTCGGGTCATCATGGAGCTTTTTAACGATGTATGCTTGTGACCTGTTTTAAAAACACATTTACTGCTTTAAGAACGAACGGGCTGAGTGCCAAAGGGAAAAAACTGGCAAACCGGACAGTATTAAGAGATACTTTGTTGGTTTTGTCATTTTTATGGGATTTGTTGATTTAAGGAAAACACTTATGGAAAATAAACGTTTATGGAAAATAAAGCTCATCTATCAAGTTAGAGCTTCCAAAAATGTCACTCTTGCTTTAAAAAAGACTGCAATGTTACAAGAATGATATAATGTTGGTCCGTCAGTGCAGACAACACTGTATATTCCTCACTTTGAAACATAAAATATAGTTAAGAAATCTTTGAATTATCCCTGAAAACGTGGTAATCTAAATCAAAGTGTAGCCAGAGAAAGAAACACCTTAATCTCCTCATCGCTCACTTTAAGTAACAATGTATGTGCAATAAGGGCTGCAGACTTTCTCTTTAATTTGCAATATTTTTGACAAATTATGACTTTCAAGGTGTTATGAAGGTTGGCTGCAATTTCATATTTTCAGATGCAAATTATACAATATTTTGAAGGAATTCCTGTGCAGTTTTTTTTTGATAATAATGATTCAATCAAATTGAAAATAAATAGCAAATCCAAAGAAAGCAGCAGAAATAAATGGACCTTAAATGGACATCGTTCCTCGGCAGAGACAACAACATGGCCTCCGCCCATTGACCCGTTGACCTGGTGAGGATCCCCTGAAACCCAATCTGGTGGCACGATGTTATGATTTCTGCTGGAATCCCTCACAACAACATCAGCGACAGCAACAACAACCGGATTTACTGGAATCTGCTTATCTGCCGTTCTTAGCAGCCTCACAGAGAAAAACACAATTTGGGATTAAGCGATCTCCAGTTCCTCGTGTAAACAGCTTCCTGCCATGATTACAGTAATAATGCACATCAAGCCAAGTTCCGTGTAATGCTTTGTATTTACCCCCAAATTTACTAAATTGTTCAATTCACATGGAGACAAAGGATCTGGACTCGAGCTTTGCGATTGGCTGCCGCCGCCCGCTCGGCTTTTTATCCAGCATTTCATTGGCGGTTGTGATGGCAACGGTTATTCAATATATTTTTTATGGCGCCGCAAGTTCTGATTGGTGAAGGCGAAGCCGGCCTTTAACTTGTCCTGACATGACCTGACAAGCGTTTCCCACAGTTTGAAGTCCTGGCGGTCGCCCCCCTTCTGTTCAGAGCGATCGGCAGATGTTTTCCTGAAGAAAAAACAAGTCTGTTTTCAGAATTTGGAAATGGTGCCTCAGTGTATAGATGGAAGGCCAAAACAGAATTGGGAGAGCGAGCAAAATTATTAGAATTACAATCGACACACTTTATTAAAGATGTTTTTAGCGGTGGATTTGGCCGCATTCAAACAAGCCAAGAAGAATGATGGTGGTTGGGTCACTACGTTTAACATTTCTGTAGAAATATATCTTTAAAGGGGCAGATAACCATTTTAAATGTATATTTACAGGAAGACGTATGTGCAAACTAAGACGTACTCCACTGATTTATTGCCAAAAAGGATGAAAACCGATGCAGCAGATCCAGAGACATCTTCTTTTTTTTTCTTCTTCTTCTTCTTCGTTGTCAAAGCCTGGTGCCCACATTACCCACAATGCAACTCAGCTGCAGGCGGTTGGTGTGTGTTATTGCTAGTCAGGGCTCATGCACGGCTCTCAGTGCTCCGCCATGCGCCGCTCTGTTGCTCCGATTGTGTCCGGGGGCCGTTTTGGGGCGATTTTTATTTCATTACAAACTGCAATTAGCATTTGAGATTTTGTCTGGCAATGTCAGGCGAAGTGAATTCAGCTTCTGCGAACCCAACTCTGAAAAACACGACTGCTTTGGTGCTTTTGGGTGTTTCAGGGCCTCGCGCTCTTGGAGAGCCTTTTCTCCTTGACCTCTAACCCGTCACGGAACCGCAACAGAAGCGTTCAGTCGGGCGGTTATCTCCTGCTTGTGTGGTAGCAACAAGTCTGAAGTACATGCAAGTTATTTACACGGGCATGAGCAAACTGCTCGAGGCGTTCAAGGTCAAGGGGGAAGGCAGGAAGTTGTGACTTCTGGAAAATGCTGCTGTGAATCGATGCTCAATTCATTAATGAATCCATTATATTAAATATAGCTTTCAAAGATGGGCCTTCTCATATACTCAAATTGCTGTTGGTAACTGAGTAACCTCCTTTCTTTTCTCTTTTGAAACCTTTGAGTAAACGTTGTTCTGGAGGCCACATTGTTCTGTTTATTTATAGAGCATTAGTCTCGAAGGACTTCAGGCTGGGTGATAAACTTGTGTTCAAACTTCTTCAGGCGGGTCACTGTCTCCCTTCTGTCCCAGTTAAAACCTCACGTCTCCGCCCGAACAAGTCAAAATGAGATTCTTTTTGTGATTTCTGTTCAATGACAGTATAGAAATATAGTTTTCAATGACTTTTAGTAGTTTATAGACAAATTATTAATAAGTTGGAGTGGAATCAGAAAGACGTGAGCTGACTCGACCTCTCCAGCCTCATGTCTGCTGTCAGCTGGAGGCTCGTTACTCTGATATCTGCCCAACAGTGTTTCTCCTCTTACTAGGATTAAACTAGAGACACTCCGGGCTCCACTTTCAGAGATACTGTGACCACTTTAAAGTAGTTCATATAAATGTTTTAAATTCTTAAACGTTTTTAAGTTATTCTTATTTACATCTTCTCAGTTCATTCTCCATTTCATTTGCAGCAACTTACAAGATAAGACGTATAAAAATAAACACCATTCCAACTTCCATACCTTTATTTATGTATTATAAATATCCTTATTTATGTCTCATAAATACTTGTATTTATGTCTCAAGACTGTGTCCATACTAAGACACTTCATGTTGGTTGCAAAACCCTCTGAGGTCTCATAAGGAACCATTTTTCTTATTTTTGGTCCGCCTGGTCTCTTTTCATAATAATGCAACACTGAAATGCATAATCATGTTATTTACATTTATTTCAGGACAAACTGGGCTATCAGAGTGTGTGCACTACAGGGAGGTCACATGAATGTATAAAGAGTTATATTACCATAAATGTAAAACAAAAAAAGAAAAGAAAAATGGAAACACATTCTCAAATACTTTATTTAAATCACACATAACACGATCTGGTTTCAGGAACGAGTTCTTCTCAGCCTCGGTGATCAGGGAAACAAACCTTGTAGCAGCACAGATCCAACATGTCACAGGTTTTCATTACAAATTACAGTGCTGATTTGGTTCAATGTTAAGATGTTAGATGGCGGAATGATCAACTGCTGCGCGCGGACATGTTTTTCCACTTTTCACTTGGACAAAGCAGCTACTCGTACTGATGAAGCGCACCGTTTTAATTGAAGCGCTGCACAGACATTAAGAGGTTGTAAAGGTTCTCCTTTTATATTCGTATGTGCTCGAGCTTTGATTGGATGACATATAGCTGAAAAGAAAAATGAAAGAAATTGCTTTCAGTGTCAAAGCTGTTTTGAACATTTTTAATAGATCCAATATTAAAACAAATCCCACACAACTTAAATATATTCGTACTGTAGATGTACGTCCTCCCTCACCAATGGAAACATAATCCGAGCTAGCTCCACATATTTATTATATGATGGACATAAAATCTTGTCTTCGACAACCCAAATCTTGTTTAGCCTGAAAATCTACACTGGGGAATGTAGTGAATTCATGTTTCTTTTGTGAGTCGAACATTAATATAAAAAGGACAGTGTTATTTTTATTTATTTTCTTCTTTTAAAAAAAAAAAAAAAAAAAAAAAAATCCCTGGGAAAGGATTATTAAACTGCTGAAAACAGACGCAAAGCTGTCAATGTTTTAGTTTTTAATAATGAAAACAAAAATGCATTATTGTACATTTCCCTCCCGATCCACAACCCCCTTCACATTTGTTTGATCATCCGTTTGGAGTGCCGGTGCACGGCTTCCACGAAGGCGCCCACGTTCTCCGGGTCCATGTCCGGGTACAGGCCGTGGCCCAGGTTGGCGATGTAGCCCCTCGTGCCGAAACCCTCCAGCATCTTCTTCACGATGTCCGAGATGCGCTCCTGATAATGAAGAAGAGGGGGAGGAAGAGGAGGCAGACCTTTAACATAAGTCGTGGCTCGACTACGGCTTTAGGAGATCCACGATAAGTCGATATGCTCGGCTCATAACAGAACAGGGTCAGGAGGCGGAACCATTTTAGGAACTTCTGGTGAGGAATGAGAAATTGTCGTACCGCGTGGAAACAAAAGTTTGTCAAAGAATTACGGCATTTCCCCGTATTCTGTAGAAACACGTGAACTGACATACGGAGGGATAACAATAACATCACAGTGTGAAAATAGCAGCAGTTGAAAGTGTCGCCGAAGGGTTTTCTGTTATTATTCCGTCCCTTCTTTTTTTTTTTTTTTTTTTAATACAAAAAAGATGCTGATCTCCAGACAGCCATCTCTGCAGAGAACTATAAATACCAGACACAAACTGTCACAGTGGAGAAGCCGGCCTCAGGATCTAACATCACGCCTGGTAGATTACACCATTTTAATCCCAATATTCCTGACACTTAAATGAAGAAAGTGTTCTTGTTTCCAAACGAACAGAATGAGTCGTTCCTGCTGAAGCTCGATCGTGTGTTTTTGACACGCGCGCTACATACCGACCGTGGGGATTCTTTTTTCAGAAAACAAACTAACTCATGTCTAAAAGGCCAAACGTGTAATTTCTCCAAAAAAGGAAGGATATTAAAATATCTAATTGCAGTCACTGGATGAGGGAGTCAAACAAACGGAGCAGAACAGGAAGCCTCGTACCGCAATATCAGGATGATGAGCGGGTGACATTCAACAGGCCTGAATTAGCATTTTACTACAAGTCTGTCCAATTAAGATTTTTATTTGAATTTAATACTCTTACAAAAATCACAGAAAAAAGATTAGAATAAATATATTTGAGAATTTTATACTATATCTTGTACTTTTCTAGATCCATCTACTTTAAATATATCTATATAAATCAATACATTTGATGTACATATATCTGTAATTTCTTTAACTCTTATGTATTTCTTTAACTCTGAAATGATTAAATTACATTTAATGTTATGTTTTTTTTTTCGGTTTCTCCTTCATAGAGACTTTTGTGTTACTAGGGATAGTAAGAGGGTGAATTTAAACCAAAGTGGGAGTGGAGTTTACCTTTGGAGCGTAGAGAGCACAAGGATCCATGTTTCCCTGCAGGCTGACCTTCCCTCCCGTGCGCTCCCTGAACGAACACACACAGACACACAGAGACACACACACACACACACTTTAACTAACAGGTTAAGTATTTGACGTGCGGAGCAGGAAACACAGACGTCTGTTGACTTAAATCCTGCACCCGGTGACGGACGAGGGAGAGGTCACCAATGGTTAACCGGCTCCTCGGGGAACACAACAGGATGGTTCATGATTAGTGCCAAGTTTCGTTTTAGTTTTTTTGCATCTGAGCATGACAGGATTTTTAAGGCTGTGTCTGTATTTGCTTTGGACCAAGGAGATTCGCTCGTATTGATCCTTTCCTCCTCTCCCCGCTCACATTCCAGAGATATCTCTTCAAACACTTTAAATCTTACAAGCTGCCACCGGAGGAACCGGCTCTGCTTGAAATTCAGATTTAAAATTAAAAGCCCACGGGCTGATGCGATGTGGCATTCTTAACACAGACGTTGGTGCAGAGAAGGTATTCTGACACTGGAGTTAGAAGGTGCCGTTTGAATTTAGAGTTATTTTTTATGTGATTTTTATTTCTTGTCCCATGCCATTTTAGAACCAAAGCAGCCTTTTACACAGTTATTGGAAAACAGACTCATGTTACCGTGCTGCTCGTGGGTCAATGGTCCAGTCCAGCCCGACCACCTCATAATGAGACTGAGACAGAGCCTCCAGACCATAGTGAGCATCCTTTGCAAACACAATCTGGAAAAGTAAAAAAAAAAGAAAAAAGAAAAGCTGATTTTTAAAGCAGAAATCATCATGAACCATTTTTGGTGAAGTGCTGCCCTCTTCTGGTAATAAAGCAGATCAGTGTATATTCACAATGGAGCAGATGAATCCTTAATGATCCCTCTTGGGAAACAGTGGTGCAGAAGCAACAGAGTGGTGGTAAGAATAGAACGGAGTATTATTAAAACCAACGTAGAAAGTGACGACAACAACAGAATACAGCAGCAAAACAAACAAACAGAGTTGTCACTTGGTGACTCGTTCTGCAGAGATGCGCGAAATTGACACGCATTTAAAAGCACGTTCCACAAGATCACTGCAGGAATCCAAACGCGTGTGTGTGTGTTCAAGCTTTACACTTGTGTGTCTGCGGTTGCGGCTGCCTCTTACCATGGGAACGTCCTTCCCCGACTCTTTGAGCTTCTCTTTGACGCAGCGGGCGATGTCTCGAAGGTACGGCAGAGAGAACGCCTCGAACTCGTCTGGCCCCAGAATGCCGGCGTGAGACTCGAACACCTGCAGGGCCTGGACAACACACACACACACACACACACACACACACACACACACACACACACACACACACACACACACACACACACACACACACACACACACACACACACACACACACACACACACACACACACACACTTAGAGCTGCGTTTTGCGTCCATCAGATACATCCAAGTCTAATGCTCGCTCTGCTTCTAGCTCCGTTTTGATCTCCATCAACTCCTGAAGGTGATATTTGGCTCTTTAGCTGCTAAATGCTACACTATGTTCACAAGCTTGTCGCTGACTTTCTTGGTCTGCCGTTTGGTCCCGGACAAGTAGTGTAGAGGGAGTTTTGTCAGTAAGTGTCCTGCTGTATTTAGAAACAAAGCTGAAGCGGAGCAGAATGAACCAAACACATTAGAGGAGCCAAAAAAAGATAGAAATTACACTGAAAACACTCGTTGAAGCGGAGGGGAAGTGCAGCCTTGGGTGATAATTGACGGAGATGTGATCAAAATACATGTTGCAGTATTATCTTTAAAAATAAAAAAATTAATATTTATTTATTTATTATCTATATATAGAAAGAGATAAAAAAAAAAAAAAAAAAAACTACATTTCACTGCTCATAATACTCAAAGATTAGTCGGACGTTTCTACTGCTCACACCACCACTTATTTTAATAATTGTTGTCATCACAGGCTTACAAGTAATCTCAAAAACACAGAGCGCTAAATGACACTCCGTTCTCATGCTGCTCTGCCGGGAGGTCAGAGGTCACGCCAACAGAGTGGATGCTTGACACCTCGAGAGGATGTTGTGATGGTAAAATGATGGACTCTCTAAAGCAGCGGTTTTCAATCAGAGAGAATGTCCTCATGCAAAGGTCTGAAGCGTCACAATAACGTCCAACTTGTGCTGTGATTTAATGCCATAAGTATTAAGGTAGCCTTGCAGTTGTATCAACATCTCTATGACAACAACTGACTGTCAAATCAAATATAGAAAGATCAAGTGAATAAGACCTCAACATGATTTATTGTCAGATTTCCAATTGAACTGGATTAATAATAAATATATACTCCAATAATAAATACATGTTCTTCTCTCATGTCAAGTAAAATAAGTGCTGCATTTAAACAAGTTACATTCAAAACAGAAAGCTTTTTGACTCTTTAAATAAAGTACTTCATTTTAGAAAAAATAATTTAACTGAATTGTCCTGCAGCTTTAAATGTTTTTTATTCAGGTGTGAAGTGATATACAGTCAGGTCCATAAATATTTGGACATTGACACATTTTTCATTATTTTGGCGCTGTACACCACAACAATGGAGTTGAAATGAAAAAAAACAAGATGTGCTTTAAGTGCAGACTTTCAGCTTTAATTTGAGGGTATTTACATCCAAATCAGGTGAACGGTGTAGGAACTACAACAAATGTATAAGTGGCCACCCCGTTTTTAAGGGACCAAAAGTAATTGGACAATTGGCTGCTCAGCTGTTCCAAGGTCAGGTGTGTGTGTAATTCCCTTGTTATTTCATTTACAAGGAGTAGATAAAAGGTCTGGAGTTCATTTCAGGTGTGGTATTTGTGTTTGGAATCTGTTGCAGTCAACTCTCAATATGAAGTCCAAAGAGCTGTCTCTCAGTGAAGCAAGCCATCATTAGGATGAAAAATCGAAACAAAACCATCAGAGATAGCAAACACATTAGGTGTGGCCAAATCAACTGTTCGGTACATTCTTAAGAAGAAAGAACGCACTGGTGAGCTCAGCAACACCAAAAGACCCGGCAGACCACGGAAGACAACTGTGGTGGATGACAGAAGAATCATTTCCCTGGTGAAGAAAAACCCCTTCACAACAGTTGGCCAGATCAAGAACACTCTCCAGGAGGAGGTGTATCTGTGTCAAAGTCGACAATCAAGAGAAGACTTCACCAGAGTAAATACAGAGGGTTCACCACAAGATGTAAACCATTGGTGAGCCTCAAAAACAGGAAGACCAGATTAGAGTTTGCCAAAAAACATCTAAAAGAGCCTGTACAGTTCTGGAAGAACATCCTATGGACAGATGAGACAAAGATACACTTGTACCAGAATGATGGGAAGAGAAGAGTATGGAGAAGGAAAGGAACTGCTCATGATCCAAAGCATACCACCTCATCAGTGAAGCATGGTGGAGGTAGTGTTATGGCGTGGGCATGTATGGCTGCCAATGGAACTGGTTCCCTTGTATTTATTGATGATGTGACTGCTGACAAAAGCAGCAGGATGAATTCGGAAGTGTTTCGGGCAATATTATCTGCTCATATTCAGCCAAATGCTTCAGAACTCATTGGACGGCGCTTCACAGTGCAGATGGACAATGACCCGAAGCATACTGCGAAAGCAACCAAGGAGTTTTTTAAGGCAAAGAAGTGGAATGTTCTGCAATGGCCAAGTCAATCACCTGACCTGAATCCAATTGAGCATGCATTTCACTTGCTGAAGACAAAACTGAAGGGAAAATGCCCCAAGAACCAGCAGGAACTGAAGACGGTTGCAGTAGAGGCCTGGCAGAGCATCACCATCATCAATTTATCCATCAGTTATACGTCCAGGGTCCGGACCACGGCCCGCCTGTTAGTGACCCCTGCTCCAGAGCCTCCCTCCAGCTCCAAATACTGAACACTTGAAGTAAATGCTGTGACATCGTCAAGACATTGCGTAATAATACAGGTTTGTGCTCTCAGGCTGTGCTCAACTGTTTTGGGGGGAAAAGATGCTGCCTCAAACGCAGTGGTGCAACACAATGTAAACATTTGTCCAGGTGTGTGTACGTGTGTGTGTGTGTACGTGTGTGTGTGTGTGTGTGTGCGTGCGTGCGTGCGTGCGTGCGCGTGTGTGTACGTGTTCGTGTGCGCGCGTGTGTGTGTGTGTGTGTGTGTGTGTGTGTGTGTTAACCTGAGCTCCAGCTGCCACCTGTCCCAGTAGATACTCCACGATCACGTCTGTCAGCATCCTCAGCAGCATGTGGCTGGCCTCAGGATGTCTGTACAGCCAACGCTTCGCTTTGGAGAAGGTCTTGGAGCCCCCGCCTTCTATCATGTAGGACATCAACGTCCACTGTGAGGGGGGACAGCAAAGAGGGGAGAGTAGGAATCACAATGCAAGTCACCTTCAATAAAATAATACTATTTGCATGCTATTTCCAGGTCTGCTTCGTGCCTAACCGGCGCTCCAGTGAACCCGATGAGCGGCACTTTGCCCTCGATCTTGTGTCGGGTCAGCGTGATGGCTTTGAAGACGTAGCCCAGCTCTTTGCCCACGTCCACTTTGGCCTGCAGGCGCTGCAGGTCCTCTGGCTCTTTCAGGGGGTCCGGGAACGTGGGACCTTTACCTGCCACCATCTGGACCTCCATACCCATCGCCTGGAGGGGGTAAAAGAATGAGAAAAGAGAAGTCATATATTATTAACACTTCCTGAGTGATTTACTGGGTTTTATATGCCTGTATGACTCGGAGAAGTTTTTATATCACTTTGTCTGAAATGTCCAGGCTGACTGCTCGTGTGCACACAACACAGTAACAAGCTGTTTAAGATGCATACATCATGTCTTATATATCACTGGCTTATAAAGGAGTTATTGCTGGCATGTTAACAAACAATTAACTGGAGCAGCATTACGGCCACATTGGACTTCCTGTCCGCCTTGAAACTAAAACCTGATACCGGTCTTTACCTGCGGGATCACCAGGATGTCAGAGAAGATGATGGCAGCGTCGAAGGGGAAACGTCTCAGAGGCTGAAAAGTGGTGGGGAAAAGGGGGAAGACATATTTTAAAAAAAGAAATGAGATTACATAAACCGTTTATTGCCTTGTAGCAGTGGCCTGCAAATATTGTATTATCACGGCGTGTGAATCAAATAATGTTATCTTTTAAACTAAGTATCACATTGTAGCTTCCTCTTTTATGCTGGTATCAAGTAGTAAAACAACATTTGGGAAAATTACAGATATTTAAGTGTTTTTTGTTTTCTTCAGTTTTAGTCATTAAATTAATCTAAATTGTATTTTAAATGGGTTTTTGCAGTTAGCAGATAGCTGACAAATCTCATAATGCGTACACTGCTGTCTGAAAACATATTTGTCAAATATGTGTTTCATAATACGTTGATAAGCATTGCTATGACCTGTAGAGTGAGCTCACAGCAGGCCTCTGGGGACCGGCATGTCTCAAAGAAGTCCTTCCCAGCTCTGAACTCCCGAAACTCTGCCAATTAGATTCAACAAAACATGAATCTCTCGATGTCCTTTGTACCAAAATTGTACGGTTATGTGAAGTCGAAAGAGAAAACAAGATGACTTGAAGAAAAGAAAGGAGCACTGATCCCAGTACCTGGTAGGTATCTTCCAGCCTGTCTCATACACCAGACGGGGACATGTTCAGTGGCTTCTCCTCGTGTTGCTCGCAGGAACGTATCGTTCTGGAGCTGAGGGAAATCCTCAGGGCTGGTTGGGGGGAGGGGGGGGGGGGGGACAACAACAACAACAAAATTAGGATTAGCAGTCTTCTCTCTGATCTTAATGCTGCATCAAACATAAGGAGAAGTAATTGTCCTTCATGAGAATGGGGTTTGGCCTCAGCAAGCTTCTGTTATCTAACACACAGGCAGGCCCCTCCCTTTCCCCGGCAATCACACAGGCATCCAGCTGAAGACGCTGTCGGCGACAAGAGATATGAGAGACGACCCTCCTCTGCCCTGTTATCATCTTCCAGCAGGGGAAACGGTTGAATGAACGGCTGCTTTCAATGTAGCCGATGACATGAAAATTGCTTCCTAGTGTCTTGAAATGCAGTCCACCGAAACCTCAAGACCAAAACGAATTATGTTAACTTTACTGTACCACTTTAACACTAGACTAGATGCTTCTCTCAGATGGAATATAAATCATGGCGTTTGGTGTTCAACTCACTATTCTGCTGGAGTACCAACAACGTTAAAAATCAAGTCATACAAGTCATTCCCACAATATATGTGTTCTCACTCAAGGGCACTAGAGACGTTAAACCAGTTCAAACCCCAAAAACAACAAATATTACTACTCTTTGATGGAATATCTATATGCCGAATTTATCAGAACCTCCACATATTCATTGGCTTTAATAATTCACGTTGCAAAGGGGTGCAATCTTGAGCTGTGAGCGAGAACACGTTAAAGTGCTGCTTTATTGAATGAGAGTTCTCCGTAAGCGACACAGCTGCGCTTAGCAGGGTGAATATGTGGTCCCATCAAAGACCGGGGACATGTTACTATCGCGTTGAGAAGACGGGATTATTAAACGGGGAATGCGATGCTGCACATTGTGTAAAAAAATAAATAATGTTTTCATAAGAATGACACAGGCAGGTTTCATAACGTCCCTTAGCTAGTGTAAATATGTCTAAACAGCAGAGGTACTCACAGGATTAAAGCGTCCTTGCTCATGTCGGCGGGGCTGAGGAGGGGACAGGCTTTCTCGGACGCTCCTCTGTCAGTTGGGACCCGGGTCTCCTCAACTGTCAATGAACCTGCTTGCACAACTCCTTTTCTACTACAACACCCGTTCGCTGCAGGGCGCGGCCATCTTGTAAGACCACGTGATCAGACAAGGAAACGAGCCGCGAATTCAAAATAAAATAATGTTATCTATAAAAATAATAATACATGTATTTAAGTGTTTGTTTTCCCGTTGTTTGTTACTCGTAAAAGATCAAATGGGAAAAACTACACTATTTGAATACAATGAAAATATTTGTATTGCTTTTTACAATATTATATTGTTACAAATCTGATTTATTAATTAGAAAAACCACTCAAAATACTTAAAAAATAAATTATTAAAATAACACAATTTCATTAATGAACATACCTGTATCAAATGCTGGACCACATAGATAGGTTATCAATTGAAGACGCCAGAGATATTAGTTATCCATGAGACGCTCAGTTACAATATAGCTTAGTCAGTCAAATGTTTAACAAGCTCCAATAAGCAGAAGAACGGCAACACTGAGAAGAAGACACGTAACAGTTAGCTAGTTAGCCAGCCGCTAGCCTGCAGCGAAAGTTATGGAGAAGAATTTAAAATGAAAAAAGGAAGACGAAAGTGGTGCCAAACTGCCCAAAAGTCTCAGACATACAGCATCAGCTTCTGGAAAGAATCAAAAGTAGCCCATTTTTCTCTTTGCAACTGGACGAGTCCACTGATGTCACGAATGCTGCGCTGCTGCTGGTTTTTGTTCGCTATCGCTGGGACGGTAGTTTGCACGAGGACCTATTGTTTTGTTGAGAGCTACCAACACGAGCCACGGCTCAGGAATGTTTCCGCTGCATGGATCACTTCTTCACTGAGCACGGCTTGGACTGGCAGAACTGTGTCGAGGTGAGCAGTGATGGTGCAGCGTCACTGACTGGCAGCCATGACGGCGTCGTCAGGCAGATACTGGATCGTGCACCAGAAGCTACATGGACCCACTGTTTTCTCCACCGTGAAAGCCTTGCAGCAACAAACATGTCACCAGAGTTCCATGAGGTGATGGATGTAAGTGTGGAAACCATCAACTTCATTAAACGTAGAGCTGTGAGCTCCAGATGTTTTGCTCAGCTGTGTGAGGACATGGAAACAGATCACATCCAGCTGCTCTGTCACAGTGAGGTGAGGTGGCTCTCAAGAGGACTGGTCCTCACGCGTTTGTTTGAACTGAGGAGCGAGGTCTCCTCTTTTCTCACTGAGGTGCAATCTCCTCTGGCACATTACTATGCCGACACGACGTTCACAGCTCAACTTGCCTACCTCTGTGACATCTTCTCACTGCTGAACCAGCTGAACATCTCACATCAAGGGAGAAATAGCAACATATTTTTTGTCGCAGAGAAAGTTCAAGCTTTCAAGAGGAAACTTGCTTTGGACTAAGGGGACCCAGGAAAAGAGGATGGACATGTTTCCACTTTTGTCTGACATTTTGGAAAACTCTCCTCAGGTCAAGATCAGTGAATCAGTCTCTCAGCACCTCTCACAACTGACAGAGAAATTTGATGAATACTTTCCTGAGGATCCCAGAGACGGACACATGTGGATTTTGGACCCATTTTCTGTAGATCCCACTGGAAATGATGTTGCTTTGCCCTCACATCTGGAATCCCAGCTTCTGGATGTTTCCACCGACCGCACTTTAAACTTGCAGTGGGGCACACTGGACCTGGGCTCCTTCTGGATTGCGGTCTCAAAGGAGTACCCATGTCTAGCGCTGAGGGCGGTGAAACTCCTTCTCCCATTCACGACCACACACCTGTGTGAATTGGGATTCTCCAGTGTTGTCACAACTAAGGCCGAAGCCCGAGACGGACTCGGGGCAACACTTGAGGCGACTCTGAGAGTGAGCCTTTCCCCCATTCCACCCAGACTGGATCTGATCGTGTCTGAGAGGCAGGCCCAAGTCTCTCATTGAGAGGTGGACATAAAAAGGGAGTCGTAGCTTGTCAAAAAATCCTGTATTTTGTTCCTCCTTTTTTTTTTTTCTGGAGTAAAATCTATTTTTGGGTTATTTTTGTGGTAATAAGCCTGAGGAGCCTTTACATTTGTTCTTGTATTAACTTGATTTGTTCTTGTTGGGCGTCTTGTTGTATATGCAGGTTACATAAACATGATAAATAAATGTCTTTGTGACGATCACATTGTATCATGTAATTTATTTGACAAGGGTTTTGCTTGTTAAACTTCGATGGATTTGATTTAGATATTTAATACAAATCAAACCAATAGTGAGATCAATTACTTAAACCAAACAGTGTTAATATTTGAATGGGCCCTGGGCCACTTTGTACTTAAAGTTGGGCCCCGAGGTCAAAAATGTCAAGAACCCTTGCTCTAATTTAAATGAATAGATCTAAAAACATTTAACAGATCACGTCTTTGAGAATCACTGGCTTATAATACATGTTTAAATGGATATACACTGAATGTCATACATGGATTCTGAATACAATTATAAAATATTAAACTCCAAAAATGTAAATCTAATGATCCTTTTATAGGGTGTGCTTCTTCATACCAAGGACATGAAGCTATTTGTGTCGTTCTCCACGGAGATGAACTTGAATGCAATGAGGTGGGACAAATTGACTTCAAAACCTTATGATCATTTTGTTGTTTATCAAATCAATAGAATCAGTCGGGAGGTAAGGGTGAAAACTTAAGCCTCTTAAACACAGAATATACTTTACTGCATACACACTTATCCATACAAAATGTACACATTCCCAATCCAAATGTGAAATATACAACTCAAATGATTCATAGCAAACAAACCGCTCGTGGATCCAATAACAGCCATACAGGGGACATAGAGTATCCTTCTTCTGTACATTCAAGGTTAAGTCTAACTTGAAGCTATTTTTACTATCAAGAGCCATCAAATGTCAAACCAAGTGCAACTCAAAAGTCCAGATTACGTTTCTGATTATACCTCCATTGAAATTATACAAAGAACAGATGACACAAAGAAAATAAGCAAGAACTACAGCACTTCAATATGAAGTGAGGCGATCAACCCTCCACCGGTCAATGAAACGGCAAACACACGTTGCATGATTTACTCTCACACCCTCTTTGACCATCAACCCAATGGAAACGTTATGAAGGGACACAACGACATATAATGCCCATTTTCACACAAGGGCTCGGAGAGGATTTAAGTTTTCTACTTTGAAAAAGGCTGCCATTAATCACGGCCCAGGAGACCGACATTCAATTTGGTGAACACACAGGGTCAAAGGGCAACTCCATCGTTTAAATAACAAGTCAAAGACATAATTGCTAAACGTTTGCTCAGTTTGTGCAGGACCCACGACACCGATCCTCCTTCAGTCTGTCCTGCCTTTGCAAACTCTTTGTGCAATGTCAGCTGTTTCAGTCCCTCCGTACACAAACATCAAATGAAATGTGTTTGGTGCAAATATTTGAATGCTTTAGGCACGGGACTCCCAAGAACATGATTCAGAATCCATATCCTGCATATTCTGAACAGCAAATAGTAAAGAAATGCATTGTATAAACGTATAGAATATATACAAAATCACATATCTAAAGTAGCCCCAAACATAAGCTGGAGTGAATGTCTTTCTTTCTCTCTACGGCTGCTGCTGGTACTGCCCCTCTGTGGCCGTGTAGAAGTCGTCCAGGGCGCTCTGCATGTACTCGAAGGTGGGCCTGTCCTCGGGCTTGTGCTTCCAGCAGGACATCAAGATCTCGTAGAGCTCGTCGGGACAGTTGTCGGGCTGAGGCATCCGGTAACCGCGCTGCACCGAGGACATCACCTCCGCTTTGGTCATGCCTGAGGACGAGCGAATACACCAGACGTGCTTAGAGGGACACAAAGTACTGGGTGTGTGCACACGTGTGATCACTAGTAGAGGACGGTAGAGCTTCGTAACTCCTTAGTGATTAAGCAGAGGCCCTGCATCAAAACCCTTCATCATACAACTTTTAATGTAACAGCTGATATGTGCTTACATTGCTGCTACCACTACTGCTCATGCACATGTCCTCCGCTGTGGGACTAATAAAAGGGTTATCATATCTATTTGACCCTTGAAATGAGTCCAGTGGCAGATCAACGCCCTACACAATAGCACAAATGTGTAGTTTATGGTGGTGATGATATGACACGTCACATACACACAGTCCGCTGAACGCTCACCTGGGTACGGGATTTTCCCGTAGGTTATGATCTCGAAAAGCAGAACTCCGAAGGACCACATGTCTGACTTGATGGTGAAGGAGCCGTAGTTGATGGCCTCCGGAGAGGTCCACTTAATGGGGAATTTGGCTCCTGTGGGAGAGGACACATCCACGGTCACACACACACACACACACACACACACACACACACACACACACACACACACACACACACACACACACACACACACACACAGTAAATGACAATTAGAATATGTCTACTGTATGTAAATAACACACACTCCTCCTGCACATGTCGGACATACCGTCGATGCAATATGAAACGGTAGGTTCCAATCCTATTCGTGTATTTTACGTTTATTTATGTTTTTCCTTTCACTGTAGTTTCAGTGTCTTCTGGTTCCAGATCAGTGATCGATCAGGTTTCGTCTCTTGACGGAGACGCACACTTTGTCTCCTACGTATATCTGGGCACAGTGTTGTACACAAGACTATAATGTGACCTAGACTGGTGTCCGTGTTGAAGGAGATAGACCCAGTGTGTGGTTTGAGGTCATTGATGTTGGCACGTGATCTGAGCTTAAAAAAAAGTGGAGCTACCGGTAAATGACACCAAAAGTCTGGCTGGGGATTTTTATTTGAACTTGTCTTCGGTGTCCAATCAGGAAGTCAGCTCATATGTGATGGGGGGAAAACACACACACACACACACACACACACACACACACAAACACACACACACACAAACACACACACACACACACACACACACACACACACACACACACACACACACACACACACACACACAGTTTACCCTCTCTGGCAGAGTATTCGTCGTCCTCAATGATTCTTGCCAGTCCAAAATCAGCTATTTTACAGAGCAGACTCTCTGACACCAGGACATTGGCTGCTCTAAGGTCTCGGTGGATGTAGTTCTTCTTCTCTATGTACGCCATGCCCTCCGCTATCTACAACGGCACAAAGGAAAATATGGAGTGCGTGAGCAGCACGGTACGGTCATTATCCCACCATCACATTTTGGATTAATGAAGTACAAACCAAACCTCACCAAATAATCAAAGTGTCTGTCGTTTTACTAAAGCTCACAGACAAACATGTCTTTCTCTCATATTCTCACTCCATCCCAGGTCGCGCCTCTTAGCTTAGTTTAGATTAGTTTAGCTTAGTTTAGTTTACAATCTACCAATCTACATGGATCATTTCTCATTCAACCTTAAGTTACATTCAAAAACTCATCAAGGAGCAAGAGTCACCTTTTTAAAGTGTACAGAGTTTAAAGGCAAAAAATGGAAGACAAATTACAGTAAAGCTTTATTTAGCAGTTCTGCAATTTTCTTCTTCTTTTATTCCTGTAAATAATTACTTAATTTCCTTTAAAAAAATCAAGCAACTGCTCTATTTAAATCTACGTATAAAATAATTTGTTCATTATTTATTAATTGTTGGACATTTTAACGGCAAAGTGTCAGATTCTTGCTTTCGGTTACGGTTCCTCCTTTCAGCTCGCCGATGGAAACGGTGACGTTACGTCGGGTTTCACAACCGTGACAGGGAGCAGCATGTTGTGGTCAGAGTGCAAATCACCTGCGCTGAAAAATCAATGAGCTTTGGGAGCTGGAGTCTGCATCCTGCATCGCTCTTTAGGAAGTCTAGGAGGCTCCCTAAAGACCCGAAACAACAAGGAACAAAATCAGTGTCTTGACAGTTGTGTACTGCACAGGCTACTTATATAGGTAGCCGTGTTAGCTGAGAGTTTTCATCTACAAAAGTTTTTCCAGAAGACATTTCTGAAAAACAAGTTTTTTGCGTGTGCAAACCTTGCAGTTATTCTATGGAAGTTAAGTTGAAGTGAGATTTTTCTTTCTGTTTTCCATCTTCTAAGTCTGATCTAGTTTGTTTTATCTTCTGACGACAAGAACAGGTTTATAATTGTTTACAAATGTCCTTAAATTGTATTTATTTCATCTGTAAAACAGGTGGGGAAAAAAGTTTAGCTTGGCAAATTTTTCTGATTTCTAAAAGGTAAATAAAAATAAATAAAGATGGTATCACCTTGCTATCACACAAATGATATGCCTTGTGTTTAGAGTGCATGGAGGAACTACAACTTATCTGTAACAAAACATATTTATTTAGAACATGAGATAGTGCTGCATTTCCGCTTCTTGTAGCCACAAAAAGTATTACAAAAAGAAAAATTCTAAATGATCCTGACAAAAATAGAAAAATATAATAAGAAACCAACTGCCAAAATCTTTTTTCACCTGTTTTAACAGATTCATCTTTTAGTTATAAAAGGTTATCCTGAAAAACCTTTTTTTCATCACTTCATAAGTCATAAACATTGGAGACAAACAGTTTATATCCGACTTAAAATAATGTTTCTCACTGGCCCCTCAGGGCTCCCATACACTCCTCTGTGAAATATGTCAAAGGATTAATGTGAGGTCACATGAATGTTGTATGTCACAATACCAAGCTGCTGACATCGGCACTTCTTAATGCAGGCTGCTTTTTTCTGAATATTAGAATATAATATTAGAAGGTGCCCCAGATGGTAAAGCTGTGTGTGCTGAAGAACAAAGCTCCCTCACCGTTTGCCATATATTCCGTGATGATGTAGATGGGTGGCGTCTTGGTGACGACGGCGTAGAGCCGGACCAGCCTGTCATGCTGCAGCGTCTTCATGACGTTGGCCTCGTCCATGAAGGCCTCGACCGTCATGGTGCCCGGCTTCAGCGTCTTCACCGCCACTGTGGTGGCATTGTTGTAGTAAGCTGGTGAGGAAGAGGGTGACGTTTGTTCTTTTTTTTTTCATGTAAATTGTTGCTATGAATATAAGAGTGTGAGAAAAACAGAAGGCAACACGCATATGAAGCAACACTGTATTTACTGTTGTAGGTTCAGTAGCTAAAACTAACTAAAATCATAAATATGATTTACGGCAGCTGACCTGTCTTAACAACAATGGGTGTTCCCAGGAAATGTGGCTCCACCCACTCAGCTTTCTTTTTTTCTTTTTTCTTTATTCAACAATTGCACATGTACAATTTCATAACGTGTCAATAAGAGACGGCAAAACACATTTAAACTAACATGCCAGGGGTGCCCAACGAGTGACATTCATTTGCCGCTGTCCTGGCACTTGACTGATGCCTGCCACAGACTTGCCACTGCCAGTAATAGCAGTCGCTGTCTCTCTAAATCTGAGACATGGGTAAAAGCAGTTAAAAGATCCACCTCCACAATCCAGTACTTTATAGCTCAGTTTTGTCAGGGATCACTTTCCAACGTGTAGAAAACAAATATCTCAAATTTGACTTTACCAGAACTTTAAATAACCTCAATGACTTCAAAGTTCCCTTTAGAACTACATATTTAGTAACTTAAAAAAAAAGAACCTTTCAATAACAATAACCACTCATTTGTGTATGTATTCTAGTTTGTGTGTAGTTCAAGTAATATCATTATCACAAATGAAACAGAGACCTGATTCCAGGAATTACCAACACCCCTTTGTCAAGCCACATCCCTTTCATGTCAAAGAATTGCGGCCACAATTGTGCTTACATTTTTTATCTGGCCACAGCAAGGTTTGTACATAAAACCAGTCCTTCTCTACACTGTTCTCTCCACCACTTCTAAAGGTGCAATGCAGATCTCCCTTCAGACTTAGTGATAAACTGGCGACACTGACGGTTCCCCCCGGACGGCCTTTACGCCGTTCACGGACACATTTGAGCATGTTTTTCTGTTCTGACCCAAACTCTGTGGCACAGCTCACAGGTAACAAAAGAAGGAAGCCATTTTTGTTTCAATTAGTGGGAAATGAAACTTCCCCGTGTTGTTCACTTCGGCAGCCCTGAATTCACAGAAATGAGACAAAGGAATTAGAAATCCTCAGACGTGCAAGACTGAGCCAGACACCCAAAACCCAGGCGCCACTTGCAGGATATTTCAAAGTGCGACTATAAACGGGCCTCATTTGTTTAGCCGTCTTCACCGCTTTAAGAACGTGTTCCATACGATATTCAGTCATATCTGACTCAGACACAAAGTCAAGGTTGTCTTCTTGGTAAACATACTGATATGTGAGAGCAAGAGGTAATGGTTTACATGGTACGGTTTACATGTAACACCTTAAGACAACAGCAACATGTGGATTCCATGATGCGTGCCCTTTTCAGAGGCGCAAATATCGCCAATGCAGGCATGGGGGCCCATGTGGAACAGTCCCTCCAACAATGTTTGAAACTAAACTAAACTATTTAGAAATACTAAATTAGATGAATCATTTCTCATTTTCTTTTGTATTTTTCTCCCATGCAGATATGCAATGATGATTGCTGGGTAATACGTCTTTTGGATGTTGTCCAACTGATCTGTCTAGACTGCCACGCTCAGCACATCTGCAAGCCGGGCGAGCGCTCAGGCCTTTCGAACATAAGCAGGAAGTTACTTTCTCTCCACTCTTTACTCACCCATCCAGACGTCTCCGAACTGGCCGGCTCCGAGTTTCCTCACCATCTTGATAGAATCTTTGGAAATCTCCCACGCATCTTTATCCCACGGCTTCTGAGCTTTGGGTTTCACACATGCACGTTCCAGTTTACGACACAAGCCGTCCGTTTTGTCTGGAACACACACACACACACACACACACACACACACACACACACACACACACACACACACACACACACACACACACACACACACACAGCCACTGAGGTCTAAGGCATCCTTGAGTTGGGAGTTCAATTTGGTATGAATAAAACATCAAAGGCTTGAGGCAACCGATGCCAAACACATCAGAGGGGTTGGGTGACAGTTTTGGAATAAAGGCTGTTTGGCGGCTGCACTCACTGCGGTAGTTTTTGATCAAGCTGCCGATGTCGGGGAAGGAGATTTTAGGAGAGATGTAATAGCCACCATCATCCATCGTTCTGATTTTATAGTGCTTGACTGAATCTGTCCCCTGGGCGCCCACGTCTCTGATGGACAACGAGTAACTTCCTGCGGAAGCGTCAGCAAGTGTGAGTGATTGAAGAGGAAGCAGGAGGAAGTCGAATGAATCTCCGTCTCTCCTGGGGCGGTTGTGATTCCCATACCTTTTGATGTTTCACTTTCCCTGATGAGGTAAGAGCCGGGTTTGTTCGCGGGCGCCAGCAGCTGCCTCTCCGCATCCTTCCTCGTGATGCCCTTGAAAAACCACCTGCAATGAAGGCGGGAAGGCGCTTGAATACACGAAACGCGCAGATTTCTTGACATTCATTGCGACTTTCAAACCCAATTTTTGGCAAATGGCACCTCGGGTTGTGTCAAAGCTTTGCCACTAGACAGATGACAACAAACAAGTGAAGGATCAGAGGAGGAATGAATAGGGACTGACAAATTGGGAAGTGGGAGGTCTGGGGACAAGAGAAGGTGAAACTAATCAGGCCGGGAGCAGAAGATCAGCGAAAGCCAGAAAGCACACAAAAGGCAAGGAGGTGAAACCAAACACAGGACGCTGGAGGGAGGGATCTTCAAAACAGCGGGAAACAAAGCGTTGTTTCGAATCAAACATCCTTTTTAAAATTCCGTTTAATGAGAATTTTTTTTTTTATTATTACTCACTCCTCTGTTTCCATTGTGTTCGTTTGGGCGACATAATTGCACGGGATGAATCCTTCTTTGTTGGTTGCCAGTGATCTCGCCTTCCACCACTCCCCGTGTCTGCAGGAGACAGCAATCTATCTGAGCACAAGTTTTGTTGTTCTTCGATTGTGAGTCAGTGTGTTCTCTCAGAGGGAAAGGGAAGTGTTAGACGAGACCCTCAAACAGTGATTTCCCCCGTTAGGTTTAATTTTTGGCAGGAATGTAAATATAGACAGTGAAGGCGTGGGCCCAAGTGAAACCTGGCCCTCTGACAGCAGCAGACCAAAACAGCTATCTCGGAACCCACTATGAATCCTATTCGGGGCCATTTGCTACATATCCCCTGTCATAGTTTCCATTTTTCTTGTAAATAGTCATTAACGAAAATGAAATGATAACAACTAAATAAACTATTAAAATAAACAGTTCAATTAAATTAATAATGTATTGTGTTATTTACAGACATGCAGTGATGATTGCTGGGTAATACGTATGTTGTAATACGTATGTTGTTGAATCCTTCGATGATATGACGATGATATGAGCCTACTGTACAGCGAGAGGGACAATGCTTTTTAATTGATGCATCGGTCTCATGTCTGAGGCATAATTGAACGAGTACTTCTGAAATATCTACATTAGTATGATTTGAACGTTTGATCTTCACTTTCTCTGACTCTGACAGTCTCCTCGTGTGGTGTGCAGTTGAAACAGTGCTCCATTTCGTGGCTCGCGTAGTCGTCCGTGTGTGGAATCTCGCCCTTTCCCACGCCACAGTATATAAAGGGTGAATAACATTTCTCAAAGTCGAATCGGCCACCGCCGACGTCGGACACTCACTCCTCTAAGATTTTCATCTTTTCTCCTTTCTTGAATCCTAAGTCGTCGGGATGCACAGCTTCATACGGGTAAAGGCTGATCACAATTTTACCGATCCCACTTTGCTCTAAAGAGAGGAAACAGAAGAAAAAATAAGATATCGGCAACGTTAAATACTGCACGGCAAAACAAATAGGCCCGCTGCTATCTGAAAATTGCTATCTGGATCATAATTAGGGCAAGCAATGATGTGAGACAAAGGTTAAAGATATGATGAACAAACCCACAAATAAGGTATCAGACAGCCTGAACTAAACATGACAGATAAACACAATAGATAATATAATAATAATATAATTATAACAATACTACTAATTATCTATACTTCTAATTATAAGTCAGTTGCACAAACCAGAATACTTTTGTGTATTTATTTTAAGTTAATAATTGAAATGTACAATGTTGTCATCTTCGGTTCCACATCATGTGAACATTATGCTAGCCTACTGGTTTGCGTTGAGCTGGTCTGGAATATGTAGCCCAGATAGGTCACAAGCTTGCGTCTGCAGCAGAGCTCCAAAGCTTTGTGAACATTTTGTGAACCTGGAGGTCAGCAGCTCGCTGGTTCCCTCAACAAAAAGCCAATGGGGATTTTTTTCTCCATTGCATTTTAGATTATAGCAGAAAAAGATAGCATGTTTGTGATACGTAAACATTTTGTTCAGGGAATCTTCACAAATGCTCGACTTTTATGATTTTTTAACTGTGAATGCAATCGGCAGAAGTCAAAAGCTGACGTTAGGCTATGAACTAGCAACACACAACTGTTGCATGACTTCTCGTCACCACCACTCAGCTTTTGTAGTCTCATTTAGCCACTTGTTAGCAACCGCCATTTTTAAGAAACATAAAAGCTTCATAATTTACGAAAAAGGTATCTACTGAGGTATTCTATATCATAGAACATAATGTTAAAAAATCTATTTAAAAAAAAAAAGACTGAGATAGCTGGAAATGCAAAAATGCTCATTTCCGGTCTTCATTCTGGATGCACCCTATGCCCAAATTAATGACCACATCATCAAGGGGTATACTTACCAGATCCTAAGTCAGCTATTAAGTGCTAAAACAGGTTATATGATGCTTACTTACAGTAGCATCATAAACTTAACTTTGGAAGATACCCAGGCCAACTCACTGAGGCCTCATATTAGATTCAGCTTAATAACTTTAGTGTTTAGCACGAAATGAGGACGGTGGATTTTGTCCTCCATCTCTTACATTAAGCTTGGGAAGTATAACCTCAAAGGCAGAAATAATGACAGGTCAAGTCTTTCATTTTACATGCGTGTATAATATGAAAATTAGTCTTTGACTCCGACCCCTTGAATGCTGCTAGGTTTCACAATGTGTAAAGTGTTTATGTGGTTATAGAAATGTTCAACTTATTTTATAACAAAGACATGCTGCTTCCTCAATTTGGCCTTTTGTCTTCCAAATGTGAAAGCTATCCAACAACCTGGTTTTATACCAATACCTTTGCAAAAGAAAGTAAAAAAGAAACACGCATAAGAAGAAATGTGGCATACCTTCCATCTTCTGGAACACCTGACCCGGTAACAGGGAGTTATCCTGCAAAGGCAGACCAAGAGTTTTCAGGGTCAGAAACTGTGTGAACGTTACATGTTCACAGAGACATCAGCTGCTTCTAACACAATAGTTATCGTATTATGTCTGTCTGTCTGTCTGTCTGTCTGTCTATCTATCTACCCATCTAACCATCCACTCATCTATTTGTCCATCTATCTGTCTTCCATTATTTTTACAGTCTTTCACAATGTGCTCATTTCCCTCAGTGAGACGTGATTGTGTGAGACAGGGAAGTTCTGCTCATTAGGAAATATCTGAGTCACTATTTCTCCAAAGGGTGTATCTGACTTGTAAAAATACTTCCTTGAGAACTGAATATTCTCACTTTCACGACATTCTCCATTGGTTTAATTTATAATTCACCAGTGCACATAAAATAATAATACAAACATAACAAGCTTGATTTGTATTGCTGTGACTTTTCACCTCTGGGCTCAAATCAGCATCTCGTTGTGGTTTCGCTCCGCGCAGCGGTCTGGTTACTTACGATGTTGCTTTTTGGATTGGAGGTGGGGTCTCTGACATAGTGCGTGTGGTTGGTATGTACAGTCTGCTGGCCGGTCTTCTCCTCCACACCACCGCTCATACAGTCTCTCAGCTTGGAATTATTACATCCCATACTGCTTTGCAGGGGGAGGTGAGAAAAAGGAAGCGTGAGCTGGAGTGTTTACACGTTTACATTTTCCAGTTGCTGGAGCAAACAACACTCTAAATGTTGTCCACCAACCACCTTTTTCTTTTTTTTTTACCTTTTCATCACTGCTTTCAAAAAGGAAAACATTGACACTGAGAAACTAACAAGAACAGATTCAGATGTTAGATCCAGGGTAAAACATATCATATAACAGCTATGTTAACTCCAAATGAGGTTTTTTTGCTACTGCTTGGTCAGTGCTTCCAATATCACTCCCATGGCGTAACATATGGCAGTGCCCTCCATTAAAAACTATGACCCTCTCCGCGGCCGTAGTTATTTTCATAAACCTAACCCAAGCTAAGACTGTTTTGAGGGTGTAGCACGAAGCTGTGTCCTGTAGCAGGCCTTAATGGCCACTCACGGATAGACCTGCACAGGACTTTCACTCAGGAGACCACTGTTTGTGTTCTGTGTGAAAACAAAAGTGAATGGCAAGTAATATTGAAACCTATGTATGCAAGTTGAATTATGTAACATACCTAACTTTATGTAGTTCTCTAAACCCAAACCAAATTGTTTTCCTAAACCTAACCAAGTGGTTGTGTTGCCTGAAGCCGACCAAGTTGTTTCCTTCCGTTACAGGGAATGCATGTAACGAGTGGATATTGACACGAGCAAATCTGTCCCTAAAGGGGTACCGAGGGTGTCATGGTTTGAAGCGTGGTTGGGAGTGAGTGCCCGTTGGTAGCCCAATGTATGAGGAGTGAACAGCATGTCACCTTATTTCAATAGAAACACGGATAGAAAGTGGTCTTGAGGTATGGTGTGTAATGAGTGTCAGTCAAATATAATCAAAGGTAAACTCCAACACAGAAAAAGAGACAACCTTGCTGTCTAAAATGTTTTATAATTTGCAACTACTTTGCAGTTAAAGAAAATACATTGTATGGGAACTTCCTCCCGCAGTCCAAAAAACTGAAACATGCAGGTTAGGTTAATTTGTCACTCTACTGGTGTTAAGGGCTATCTGGCCCAATGTGTGTGATTGGCGGGAGACCTGTCCGGGTTGTACACCGCCTCTGGGCCCAATGTGATACAATTGTGTTCGTTTTAGGCCTGCAGTAAATGCTATTTCTGAAACGTTTCCACAGTGATAAGCAAGAAAATACCTATAATCTAGAGCATTATTTTAAAAAAATCTGACTTTGATCCATAAGGAAACTATATTTATTAAATTGTGGCATCCAGTCCATTCAACGAGAAAAACATAGTTTCCTGTATTTATTTTTTATTGTGGCTTGAGGCTGCAGGATGTTTACTGCTCACCAGCATGAAGCCCACAAACACTAATGCACCATGCAATTTGCACACAAGCACATACAGAGATATACAAAATGATTATATATATATATATATATATATATATATATATATATATATATATAATAATAATGTTAACCCTAAACCTCCAGAGATGTTTCCTTTGTGAAAAACATTGGTATATCAGAGCAGGTGTTGTAGATAAGGAGTGCAATGTTGAAAGTATGTAGCTCTGTGATATTCTACAGTAGCCTTTATTTTTTGCTTTAACTTTTAAAGGGAGTAAAAGAGGAAGACGTAACAACTTTTAGCTGTTTTATGTTTGTGTAAGGGAAGCACCCACCCACACACGCACCTTGCTAAAGCTCATAAATTGATTTTATGGTTAAATGCTATGAGGAAAAGTGATAAGGATGCTCTCAACAATGCAGATGCAATGTTTTTGTTTTGTTTGAGAAGCTTTTGTTTCTTTTCCTGGGAAAATCTGGCATATTTACTCAAACTTTGGACCCATTGGAGAATATTTAGCCACTTTCCCAGCTTTGTTTCATTCAGCTCTCTTGATTTTGCACAGCACAGTTCACTTCCTCATTCTCTTCTTTTTTTTTCATTTAAGTTTATTTGTTCTCTTCTAAACGTTTTTTATAAGGTTCCGCCTGAATGCGTCAGTTTTGGTGTTTAAACTAACTGACAGTATTCAAATATTTGCTTCTATCAGTTTGACGTACTTATATGAGGATGTGCTGGAAGGACGTTTGACATGTGAAGTTAGGTCGGATCAGCTGCATTGATGCATCGATGCAGGGAGTTTGAGGCATCACAGCAGCAGTTCATGTCGGTCACAAATGAACACCTGTTTTCTAAAAGAAGAAAAACAGCACTCTCGCTACTTTTCCAGGAAACCGACACGCATGAGTGAACACAAACAGGAGACAGCAGGGACTCACTTGGCTAGTTCTGTGGTCAGCGAAGGCTCTTTAAAAACAGCAGTCAATAGACATGAGGAGGTTGACGGTGGATCTCACAGTGATCGTTTACATACACGCCATTGTTATTAAGAATAGAACATGTCGCTTTTTGGCCTTGGGGGCAGCTAAAAATAGACCCTTTGGTAGCACACATTTGGCTGTAGCTCAGGGGGATGAGTGGTTGTCCTGCAACCACAAGCTAGCAAGTTCAATCCCCAGTCCCCCCATAGTTCACATGTCAATGTGTCCCTGTGCAAGACACCCAACCCCCAACCGCTCCCTGGGCGCCCCACAGGGAAGCCCACTGCTCCTCAACCAAGGATGGGTCAAATGCAGAGAAGAATTTCCCCAAGGGGATTAATAAAGGATAATTTCTTTCTATCTACTACCGAACAATTATGGCCTGCTTTTGTTCACAAGCAAAATAAGTTTGTGACACAGGTTTGAGTTATAGCAGCGTGTTCAAAGAAAAATGTGTAAAGCCCTCAAAGGGTTTCAGCAGGTAAGAGCCCCGGGGCCAGTACTGAAGAACCGGACTGGGTTGACCCGAGAACTTTAGAACAGATCTGGCAACCAACGTTCACGAACACGCTAACTTTTCTTCATGCTGAAATGTGTCTGTTAGCTTCGTCGTTCTCTCATGTTAGCAAAAGAAAAATATAAATACATTATGCAAATATAACAAGCTGTTTTTTCCATCCACAACATGACCACGCTCACTTAGAAACCAGGAAGTGGAAACCGTTTCAAAACAACGAAGGAGCTTGTAATGCGTCTCTGTCACAGAGTACCCCATCTTAGTCAGTGTTAGCATGCTAACACGCTCACAGCGACACCGCTAACATGCTGATGTTCAGCAGGTATTATGGTTTTGCTCATCTTAACTTAGCGTGTTAGCATGCCGATGTTAGCATGCCGATGTTAACACAGCGAACAGCTGCCATTAGTTTGGCAGGTTTTTGATCACGGGGTCATTGTTTGGGAGCCACAACATTTTGTGCCAGTCCCTCCAGCAGATGTTAGGATATTTCACATGATAAGTGAAAAACCAACATTGTTAACATTGACATCCCTGAAGATAGCTAAGAACTTTCCTTTACATTCAATAGGCTACAAGAAGCATTACAACCTCCAATAGCTACATAAAACATGCACTCTTGTTGAGCCCATAATGTTGCTTTTGCTCCAAAGAAAATTATATTTCTAATTCACGTTGATGAAAAAAAGATTCAAGCACTCTCAACTCAATGGCAAACAGAAAAATAGACACACCTGAAAACCAGAATTGGGGCTGAATGTGTTGTTGACTTGTCTGAATCAAACAATGTGAGCAGTTGGGCAGTTTGTCACTGGTTATGTGCTTCAGTGTCTGAACAGATTAGGAATCTCCACACACACACACACACACACACACACACACACACACACACACACACACACACACACACACACACACACACACACACACACACACTCCTTAGAGCATTGGGACTGAGCCCAAAGTCTGGTGGAGAAATGAAAGGAGCGGTTGTAATCCACATACCTACATCAAATTCAGTTAAACCAGCTTTACTTATTAAACATGCAACTAACAAAATACTATTTCAATCTGAATATAAAAAACATGACAAAGCATACATGAAGTTCCATGAAAAACTAAAACATCCTCGACATTTCAAGAAAAACAAAAACAAATATTTTTTGAGTAACTGTCTGAAATGGATGGACACGTTTAAAATCATAGTGTAGCCAAAAAATATCCCATCGAGTCAATCATTTACATCTTTATAACTCTTCTATTGTTTGTGTGTGTGTGTATGAGCAGACAATGATGGTGTCTCACAATGACCTGATGCACATCTCTGACTGGTGTTAGTCATACCTCACACATGGTGCTTACCTCTCTTAGTATGTGTCCCCTGCTGAAGGAAATAGTTCATCCACTGCCAAGAAGTTTTTCAGATTTTTGAAGTTTTTACCATCATATTGACACAGACGGGCTGACGGTGATCTGGTTCGACTAAGTGGGTCAGCCGGTCGACGCAGACTGTTGCGCTCGTCCGCCAGAATGAGGAACTTAGACAAACTGGAAGGGGATTTTTTTCTTCTTCTTTCTTTCTGAAACTTCCTGGTACAATTGTCTAATGATTATTTGCATAATCAGCAACACACACGCACACATAGACACACACACACACGCACACACATACACACACTGTGGCGCAGCAGACAGATGGTCTTTTATGTCTCTACAGAAGGAAACACTACATTTGTTAATGCTTAAGTAGAGAAGAGTTGTACAAGGTTATACAAGACATGAACAAACAGAATCCCTTTGAGGACATTTAAGTGTTTATGATTTTAATGGCCCATCACATTTTAAATCTGTTAATAAAGGGCATGTAAATCTAATATATATATATATATATATATATATATATATATATATATATATATAAATATAAATGCTTAATATATACCACAATTGAGTGGTGTGAATGCTTGCTCGTGGCCAGTTAGATAAATATCCCCACAGTGCCACCTGTTGTTCAAATGTCAGAAGTACAACATGACAAGCAACTTTGCTTTTTACCGTCATCTGTTTTTTATTTTGTTTTGACACACAGAGTAGAAAACATAGTAATAGATGGAGAAACACCTACACATTGAGCAGAATCATGCACCTGCTATATTCCTGCATGCTGAATCATGAACGGTGGCGTGTACACAGTGCCGCGGAAGCGGGCGGGAGCCCCTCTACGATCACGTGGCAGTTCACAACTGGAAAATTCAATTGAATGAGCAATGTAAAAAAAAAAAAACAGTTACATTCCCCCTATTATCATCAGCATCGAGCTACAGTATTAAAGTATGATTATACTCAGTAAAACTGGGGAGAAAGTAACAATATACAGGGCATGCGTGACGTGTCTTTACAAATGGTGATTATAGGATGGATCCATTATTAGGACCAGGATAATAGTTGAGGCTCAATGTCGGAGATAGAAACCTTCACACAAACATGTTACGCTTCACCGGAAGCTCTACTGAGTATTACATATCTACATTGAGGGACAAGTTTGACATTTTTGGAAACGCACTCATTCGCCTTGTTGCTCAGAGTGAGATGAGAAGAACGGTGGCACTCTCATGTCCGTGCTCTAAATATGTGGCGGGAGCCAGCAGCTGTTTTACCTCAGCTTAGCGGACTAGCTTAGCTCGGCTTTTTTAGGAAACCTATGACTAAGTTACATGTAGTTGGTCGCAGGTCAAAGGTCAGGAGGAATCAAACGCAACACTTTTATGCCACACCTCTTTACGGTTTTTAGCTTAGTTTAGCATGAAGACTTGGCAGTGACAATCTCGGCCTTCCGGGTGCCTTTTGAAGGGCTGGGGGGGGTAATTCAGCTACTTATCGGTCAGAGCCTTTTTATTCCAAGCTAAGCTCTCCATGCTGCTGACTCACATTATGTAGCGTGTGGACGTGAGATCGGCATCGATCGTCTCCTCTCGGGCACAAAAAGCCAAAAAGCCCGTTTCCCAAAATATTAAACTACTCCTTTAAGGTTGTGATTATGATGGCATCATTAGAAAAGTTTCTTAAAAATAAGTATCAGCATTTTAAAAGACAGCGGACCATATCATCATTTCTTATTCTGACCAGTGATCCATTGAACAGACGCCATCCATACTGTACACACCGTAAATGTATTGTTAGGTATTGTTGGTCCACAGAAGACTGTCAAACCAAAAAAACAAGTCTGCTGCTTTACAACAGCAACCCATCACTCACGACAGAAACAGCAGAAAAAACACCTGTTAGCGGACAAAGTAACACGAGCTCCAGCGGTTTCTGTTCCCTGCGTTGTCCAGCTTCACGAACAGCCGAGCGGGCCGACTCTCTCTACAGTTTTGTCAATTATAAGGAAGCACAAGCCATTAACCGGCAATGTAATCTCTACCAGCACCACTACAAACATGCTACTTCCACTGTGACCCGCTACATCGGCGCGTCTCAGTCCGTCTTTGTGTTCCCACCCTCCGGCCTGTGTGTGTTTGGGGGAACTAAGACTGAAAGTAAAATCAGCTGTACATGAGCGCCGTGTTTGTCTCTCTCTGAAATACACCTATGCCAACAGTCTTGGTTATTCTACCGCACAGCAGAGCCACAGGGAGACCTGAAAGCAATGAGCGATCACATCCGCAGCGCAGCGCCTCTACAGTGGATTTAGGGGGAAGTCAGCGCCCCTGCCTGTGGGCGACATCGGCAAGCGGGTGGCGCTACCCTCCGGCGACCAGCCCGCTTCGGACTTCCATCGCAACAGCGGCCGGGATCTGTTCCGCAGCTCCCCGTCCGCTGGCAGGAGCACGTGGCTGGTTAGCTGTTCCTCTGCCCCATCTCCCTGCGGGCCGAGGAGGAGGAGCTGTGGCCGTCCTCAGAGTCGTCTCCATCTGACGAGGACAGGGAGGACAGTTTACAGGACGTAAATATTAATAGGTTTATGTCAGGGTTTTTTGTTTTTGTTGTTGTGTCCCTGTGCCCCAATCATCCTTAACTTTTGTACTAAAGTAGTGGCGTGGCTCTCAGGACAGCAATGTCTGTTATTGATTGGTCAAGACTCTTTGGTCCAGACTGGAATATGTCAAGAAATATCCGACGTTCAAGGTCCCCAGAGGATAAATTCTAATATCTCTGGTGATCCACTGAGTTTTGCATCTGGCAACATTAAATTAAAATTTACCAGACACTGTAAAACTACGAATATTCCCACCAGCATCGGGCGTACTTTGTCTTTAGCGCAGATTTTTGGCAAAGGTTAGTTGTTTACCAAACATGTTTTGCGGATGTTAAGGTTCACTGATAAGTGGTGTGCAGCCAATAAAAGATTCTGTTTTCAAAAGCAACTTAATTAACCCTGTTTTTGTCTTAAACACGCCATTACTGGATTTTCGCGAAAAAGAAAAAGCTTTTCAAAACATGCCTCAAAACATAAACTCCGTTCCAAGATGATCAGCTCCCGGCACGACGCGGCAGGCTTACCTCCCCCTCCCGCGTTGATGTGCAGCTGGGACAGCGACAGGGTGAGGGGCAGCCCCCGTCCCTCGGGGTCGGTGGGACTCTGCAGGATGTCGTGCATGGCGTTCCTGCGTCCCGTCCTGCCGGAGGCGATGAAGTCTGCGTACGTGGCCTCAACATCAGACATCGCTCATGCATCGTTCACACAGCAGCACCTACAAGAAGAAGCAGCCGGGGGATCAGCTCCATCTGTCAGAGTCGGTGCGGGAGAAAAAAAGATGAATGTGGCATTTTTTTATTCTCCAAATTGTGTGTATAACTATGACGCAGAGCTTGAAAGACACTATGATGTCACGTGTCACATGCATACATCATATCATTAGGATACATATAATACATGCATATATAATAGCACTGCCCCTGATTAAAACAACACAAGAAGGCATCACATTATTCGTCTTAAACCGGAACAGTTCCACAGCTTCCTGGCAGTTGGCTAACCAGCCCCTGCTAACCAGGCTCACCATCCCCGTAGCTAGGCCCACAAATCAAGAACCAGGTGTGGAAGTGAACCGCAAGTCTATTTACAATCCCATAATATCTCGTGACGTAATTGGTTGGCGTCGAAGTCCCGTTTGAGCATTTGTCTTACCTTCACTTGACAGCTCGACCGGTGTTGTAACCACAAGCTACATTTATAATAGAGTGACTTGACGTACAGGGCCCGACGTCACATCAAAGCGAGGCCGACAAAAGAAGCTAAGCGAAGCTAAACATAAATAAGTAGAGAAGCAGGTCCGCTGAAGGTAACGGTACCACGGCCTCACCACTACGTACCGAGACAAGTCAATGCGTGGAAATCATTTCATTAAATCCATCACATCAGTAGGACGCTTTGAAAAGTCCCCAGTCCCGTTCTCCATTGCCGTGGCATCTTCCTCCTTCGCAGCCAATCAGCAGCCACGGAACCACATCCGAGCGCCGATTGGACAGAGGGCACAAAAGGATGAGAGGAGAGCGCTCGAGCTGAGCAGCACCAGCACCAGAGGCGCATGCTGCATTCACAGTCACCTCGTAAATCTTAGCTAGATGACTATCTATCTATTTGTCTATCTAATAATGAAATCAAATATTGATCAAGTCCGGCCGTAAACCCAGGAGTAAAACACTTAAACCCAATAAAAGAGGTATAATTAGTACTCAATTATAAGCCTAGCATATTTCAGAACATGTACCATCATGTGCTTTATTGTAGAAACTAAAACTAAAAAACAAGTAATATCACAGATAAAAAAAAAAAAACATTTAAAGAAAGCCAAATTAAATGAATGAAATCAATTAATTATAGTGTAATAGTGTGCAAAATACGATAAACTACTACACTTTTTAGATGTTCTGAACTCGTAGAACCTATATTCCCCACAGCACATGAAGGCGGCAAAAAAATAAATAGCAAAAGGTAATTACAATAATTACTCAGTTAGTGTTTACAGTTTAATTACCTTCTATGCGCATGTGTATTCTTATCACGGCTACTGAATTTACAACCTACACAGCATCATGTGCTGCGGTGGATGGTAAACCATCTAAAATACATCTTGCATCTGAGAACAGAGTTATAGAAATTATCGCAGTCGGTCTTGAGTAAATTCTCACCCAGGGTTACAAACTAAGTGTAAGAAGTCTGGTCCATAATAAGCAGGGCAATGAGGGCTCATGAGCACATTATTTTGTCTTCATGATTACCTTCACACAAGGTTGTGGGTCACAGTTTTGATTCAGGATCGAGCGTGTCTCTCTATTAAATACCCATTCTAAATGTAATGAGACGCTGTGCATTGGCGTGGAGGGTATTTGCTCTTCTATGATGATATGAAATTGTGATTGGAAACCAAACGATGCCAGGGGATAATCATTTGCACTGCTTTTTTATTCCAAACGGTGGCGCCACTGTCAACTTGAATAAATACAGACACCTGCGTTTCAAATGATCACCGCCACCAGTGAAGAAGTGAAGAAGAAAAAAAGTGAAAGTGAAAAAACCCAGCTCGGATAAGATGAATTACTTACATTTTTACTCCAGTCAATAAACATCCTGAGGCGATATGATTATGAAACTATACTTCATACAATCCAACAATGTGAGGAGGAGGCAGTCTTGGTGGACGAAAGGGCAATTTTTTGTAATATATATATATATATATATTGAAATAGTGATTGAATTGCCAACTAGAAAACAGCACCTCTGGAGTTGGTTGGGATTCAACGTGTGTGTTGCTTGTTGACAGCAGACCATGCTGTACATTTTGGAAATCGTTTTTTTCTGTAACAAGTCTCCTCCTGCTGTGCTGCACCAAGGGCCATATTACAGAACCATGCACTGTTACTGTTTCTCTCATTTCTCTAATGACAAAGAGGAAATGTCAATAGAATAAAGTTCATGCAAAGTTCATGAAAATAGTGAAAGATTCAGTACAGCTTAAAGGTGGCCAATACAAGATTAAGTTGCCTTTCAGGACACCACACGTCACATGCCAAACAACTTCTCTGTTGCTAAACAGCGCGTCAGTTCACTAAAAAGTATGAAAGTTTCCACAAAGAATATTCAAACTTCCTTCCTGATGTCATTGGCAACGGATATGCTGAAAAGGTGCCCGAGCATCAGTTGGAACGCACTGATGAGAAAATGTGGTATCTCCCTCACCGAGTAAACCATCCACAGAAAAGAACCCTACGTGTCGTGTTTGCCTGTGGAGCAGAATTTAAAGGAGTCTCACTGAACAGTCAGTCATCTTCCACGAGGACCAAACCTGACAAGCTCTTTGTATGGAGTTTTGACACGATTTAGGCAGGAACTGGCAATCATGGCAAATGTACAATCAATGTTCCATCAAGTAAAAGTTCCAGAGGGACATTCAGATTTTTTGAGATTTTTGAGATTTTTGCCAGAAGGGAACCTGGAGCAAGGACTTGTACAGTACCGTAAGACTGTCCATTCATTTGGAGCGGTATCTTCTAGTTGTGCATGTTATTCTCTCAGAAAAATTGCTGATGATAATCAAAACAGATTTCCAGCAGAAGTCATTGACACGGTCACAAGACGTTATTATGTTTTAAATAAAGAAAATATGTCACATTGAGATCCACTTTTAAGCTACTCAGCTCAACACTTACTGTTATAAGTGTCACAACAAGCCTAACTTCTTTAAATTTGAATCACAAATTGTGAAAATAAGTTACCGTATCATGCAATCTGCGGACATTATGAAGCTGTGCATGCCTGTGGATGATTGTAAACTCATACTGAGCACACAGATGTTTAAAGTTATGCGATAAAGTATTGATCTTTATTGATAGAAGGTTTTATGGAAATTGTACAAATGCTAATCAGCCTTCAACATTGCAGCTGCAGGTGTGTGTTTTCATCACTAGGTGCCGCTTGATCCTGCACCCTGATGACATCACGTTTGTAAAAACCCAAAACCTCTCAGAATTAATAAAATGTATTGCCGGGTGCGGTGGCACGCGCCTGTAATCCAAGTCAACAGGAGGCTGAGGCTGGAGGCTCGTTTGGGGACTATGGTGGTCCTGGGGGAGCCCGGCCCACCAGGTCCTCTAGGAGTGGTGCACCGGCCCAGGTCGGAGACGGAGCAGGTCAAAACCCCCGTGCCGCTCAGCAGTGGGATCGCACCTGTGAACAGATGCTGTGGTGCAGCCTGAGTAGCGCTCATGTCTCAAGTCTTTTTACACTCTTTCTACTGTTCAACAAACAGCTGGGACAACAACAACAACAACAACAACAATGTCTTCACATGTTACAGCAGCTTCATCACTGCTTCTTTATATTCTAGTTCCCATGAAAACGTCCCAAAACCACTTGTGTTTGTTTGTCCTACAGCGCCTACCCCTGGAGGAGAGGAGCAAGGAGCGCCTATCACAGCAGCCAGTGCAGCAAACTAACAAGCTTTCTATAGAATGTCCAATGAAGTTGATGAAGAGGTGAAGAGTCACAAACAAACACGTTTTTCTTTGTTTTTCTGTTCAAATAACGAAAATATGTCTGTAATAATTCTTCCAGCTATAAAAGTCTTGATTTACAAACATTTCAAAATATGTTTTTAGATCTTGTTGTAAGCTTGTTGTTTTCAGTGAATGATTCTTATATCAGCCTAAAATATAGAGTTTGATGGAAGTGACTGGAGGTCAGAGAAATGGACGAGTTACACAGCAGGTAACACTGTCAAGAGATGTGGATATTATGGGATTAATCCCAGTGAGTAATGGCTTTTGATTAATCCATTTGTGTGGTACATTGTAGAGCCCTGATGTAGCTGAAATGATGTATGAAAGTAGCACAATTGTTTGCTGATTGTTTTATTTATCTGAAGCAAACTGCCTGTATTTGTTTTGATTAATAATTTGAATGGGAAATGTCTTTCCATCAAATGAAAAGAGGGCATTATGGGAAATTAGATATTGATAAAAAGAAGCAATGAACCAAAATATTTAATCTCAATCATTATGCCATTTCAATGATCTATTTTATCAGTTCATCATTCTTTCCTCATGGTTCATGGTTTTCCAGATTTGTTTTACCAGAGACCAGACTCCTGCTCCATTTTCAGTTTGAACTATGTTTTGTAGTAGTTGCTGTAATCTGGACGTTATCACATCAATTGGCCAACAGGACCCTAAAACAAGAATCATATTCAGAGGGATGTCTGTGCTGTGTTTTTGTTATAGATGTTTTATCCAAAAGTCTTGCCATTTGTCTTCATCAGACACAATATTGCTAGAATAAAATAATATTATTACCGAGCCATGTTTAGTGTATATTTCTGCTTTAAAAAAGGAAAAAAAATATTATATTTAAAACCAAATGCAAACACAAAATCGGTCGCTCACAACCTCTTTTGGCTTGTGCCCTCTTACATTAAAAATAGCAGCTTTTGGGCCACATTGTCAACACCAGTTCCATCAGAGTGATGTCACAAGAAGCAGGGCCCACGACGCCTGCCGTCGTGTCGGCCATGACGGCGATTGATTAGCTCCATCTACAATTGATCTCCCTCCTCAATAGTCCGTTTGAATCTCTTCCTTTGAGATATATCCACATAAAGCACTCGGTAGAGGCACCGATCTCCACCAGGTGTGTCACTGTTGTATTGTGCGATTGAAGAAATACAAACCACAATTTTGGCAATTTTGAATGCAGGACTTTTACTTGTGTTTTCTATGGTTGCATGAGTACTTTTTACTTGAGCAAAAGTACACTTTGTGTTTTTTCGGCCTGATGATGCCCATAAACAAACGGATGAAATGTCTGGTTCTCAGAAAGCACGAGACACAAGATGTTCACCTGACTCGAGGAGGATCTAGTTCCTGCTTACAGTCCTGTACGTCTCGTTATGGCTCCTCGGGACAGATCAATGAAGCCCGCGGCGTCCTCCCACAGTACCTTTGGTAAACGTTAGGGTTTTCACTCTCCAGCTGACGAAAGATTCTTCCTGTCGATTTCTTTCTGGAGAAAGGTTAACCTTCAGAGGGAGGATGTTTATTTTCCTGCTGCGTCTATGAAAAGGACGCGGTTCAGACCCCAGCAAAGGCACGCGCCATGTTTTATTCACCACAGAAGACGTGGCGAGCTGTGACCTGAGCAGCTCCATGACTGCACACAATAATCTTTTCAGAGGAGGAGAATAGAAATAATCTCTGCATGAATCTGACTCCGTTCAATTTGAATTATTGGATCAAGAGCGGCACTTTTTATAGCATGCAATATAGTTTACTGTTTTGAATGTGAAGTTGGATTGGATTAAAGGCTGTTGTTTTATTTGATTTGTGTAACAGAGTATTCAAAATCCCATCGGCAACATTCAAAACGCACGACTGAAACCTGCTGTTACTCTCAAAAAACCAACAGGTTGACAGGTTTTTAAATGCACAGACTAGACTATATCTTGTGCCACCTCGTAAGTACTATTTCTTCAGCTTGCAATAAAACCAGACACCTTCTCCTAAATTACAACAATAATAACACACAAAATGTTAATTTTTCCAACTATGTCTAGATGCATGAAAAATGAATTATGCTTAGAATGCTATTGAATCGGGCAGGCCACAACCTGGCTCCAGTTTCTCCTCCGATTCCAATGTGCCTAAAAACGAGATAACGAGCATGCTTAGTAAAACTAGGGCAATGCGAGAGCCCATGATCACGTCATTACCCTGGTAGCCTATCCAGATCCAATTTTAAAGGGGAACGTATTGGTTTTCTCAAACCCTGTTCTTCTATGTTTTTTTTGTGTCTGAGCGACTACGATTCTAAAAATTGATCCAGTGTTGAGGGAGAACACCGGAGAGCAATTTGGGGGTTAAGTGTCTTGGCCCATGGACACATAGACATATAGCGGAGCCAGGGATCGAACACACCTATCCCTCTGATTGAAGGGCGACCCTGACCCTGAGCCACGAACGGCCGCTCTTCAATTTGCATGGAGCTTTTTTTCATCGTGGACTCTGACTCAAATAAATCATTCAAATACCTCACCCACAATGTTGAATTCAGAAAGACATTCAGCCGTGACATTGAAAACGTTCAGATATATTCACAACGACGCTTCTCCTCGAGTGAGACTCTTTCCATAAGGTCAGACGCCATACGGTTATATCAGAGCCCATCAGTGGCAGAGACCAGCACTTTTAAAGCGGATGTAAATGGTGTAAAATTGCTCCCAGTATATGATCACATTGCAGCCTGTGGCTCAACACTGCTACCAAGGTCAGAAAGTGTCGTTCCTATTAGTCAGCTAAGACACAAAAGGAGGAGGAACCTCTTGATAGCAGGTTTGAATGGAGTCTTTAAACCAACCTTTCAGATTACGGATTGAATATTTAAAGCTTTAAAACATTAATTAACTTTAATCATTCCATATATATATATGGAAATGTATATATGTATATATATATATATATATATATATATATATATATATATATATATATATATATATATATATATATACATACATACATACATACACATATATGATGGACATACAAATGAAGGGTAAACTGACTCATTATCTCTGTCTGACTTCAGCTTCTCTCTCTCTCTTTCCTCTCTCTCTCTCACGCATGACATCACCGTGCACCAGTGCGGCAGGTGGGTGCTGTGTTCGTTCTCTCCGTTGGCAGTTCCAAAAAAGCCTCAGACACGCAGCAGCAGCAGCAGCAGCAACATAATCATTGCACTCGTCTCGTGCAACATTCATTCGGCGCTGTCGATCCAGGACCTGCGGGACAACGTATCACCCTTTGTTAACATAGGTTAGAATGAGCATGTGTTCCTCCCTGCAGCATTGGGCTTCACGCACGCGCACAGACACACGCTGACACCTGCATCTCAGTATATACCTCCACATTTCCCTAAACCGATGGACACCGAGCAGCTCCACTGGGGCAGACAAGTGCCTTGCCTAAAGGGGACATCCAAGTTTTTTAGATGAGGTCGGATGAAACTTTAATGACCCCCGTGGAGATGTCAGGTCATTAGAGCAGCATAGAGGACAGTCTACAGATAGAAATAGCTCAAAGGGAGTATATGGTAAATTGACCCGTACTTGTATAGCGCCTTTCTAGTCTTCCGACCACTCAAAGCACTTTGACACATCATTCACCCACTGATGAGAGGAGCTACCATGCAAGGTGCCACATCAGTATTATCAACCATTCATACACCGTAGGCACAGCTACAGGAGCAATTTATGGTTAAGTGTCTTGCTCAAGGACACATCGACATAAGTTGGCGGAGCCGGGGATTGAACCGCCAATCCTCTGATTGAAGGATGACCCTACTCACCACTGAGCCACAGTCACCCTGTGTATATACAGTGTGAGGAGAGCAAACTTGGGATGAAATACATTAGCACGCCCACATTTACACAAATAAACACTGTGCACCGTTACTCCATAAGTACAAGCGGTTGCTTGCATATTTAAAGTCATATTTCAAGGTTTCATCTCAACAAGAATCGCAGATTCCTCCGTCTGCGTTAGAACCACTGAATATGGCGTTTGGAAAATGGCTTAACAAAATGAACAAAGACGTGTCAGACAAAGGGGGAAGCGAAAGAAAGAGAGACAAATATAGATAAAGCCAGAGATAGAAACAAGTCAGAGGAAACGCAGAGCTCAGTTCAACTGGGTTACAAACTTTTTTTCATTTTTTTTTCAGTCTCCATTTGTGTTCTAGCCCCCTCTTGTAAAGGCTTTGTCCTGATTTGGCATGTGTCTGTGCATATATAATATGTTCTATTCTCATCTAATCAATGAGGGGGAGGGGGTTCAGAGTTGATGGGACACAGAATGAAGTGGAATATGTTGAGGAGGCAGAAGAACAGAGCTTATGGTATTCACCTCACTTTAAAAACAATGCACTTCCTTGCTGAAACTGCCATCAAGAGGTGTTAAAAAATATATCAAATTCACCGACCATATTCCAAAGAAATAGCCCAGTCACTGCATTTAAAGATGTGGGCTTCACAAAAAAAACAAAAAAACATTCTGTTTGTTTGTTGTAATTTAGATGAGCCAACCCTTCAGTATTGAGGTTGACATGCCATAAAGCCAGTGGTGTATAGTAACGAAGTAGAAATACTTCGTTACTGTACTTAAGTAGTTTTTGGGGATATATGTACTCTACTTTACTATTTATATTTCGGTTTACTTTTACTTTTACTTCACTACATTTTGCAAAGAAAACTGATACTTTTACTCCGATACATTTCCCCTGAAACCTTCGTTACTCGCTACAAAATCAAATCTATCTTTAGAAAAAAAAACACATCCGGGACTGTGGTGGAACACAGACTCCACGAAGCAGGTTTTGCGAGTCACAATATTATGCATTTCCCTCTACATCCTCTAGTCCAGCGCTCCCGAACCATTATTGCGCCACGGACCGGTTACGTGAAGACAATGGGTCAATTCCAATCTCCACCCTAAACCCTCAAGCCCTGAACCCTCAGGGATTTACTGACGTCAGCTGCTAAGTGGTTGAGTGTGAGAGGCTGTGAGGGCTTGAACTGGTGTGAATATGAATGGGACAACACTTTGCTGCAACATATCACGTGACTACATAAAAAATATTGTGTATTTATTTTATACTTTTTATTCATTGATTTGAATGTCTTCCTCACGAGATGAGAAGTCATTTTAGATGATATATTTACTTGTTTTTGTCAAAACGAAATTTTTGATGAATGTAAACAAAATATTTATAAATATATTTTCTGCCTGCATTCCTCTGATTTCATGTGTTTTTATGTTCCATCTTTAATCCGTAATGTTGTAGTGTAAATGTATTTCATCGGGCTGAACGCCCACGTGTCTCTTTGTTTACGTCTTCATGCTTCCATTGGGAACTGCGTGTTTAACGTCACATTGCTATGAACTGTGGGTGATTCCCTTAGGCAAAGTCAGCATCTAATGCTGACTTACAGAAAGGGATCATAAAGGGCTTAAAATGTCTGCCAGAGAGCCCTCAAGCACTCTACGATGTGACAATGGGACACCCCTAAACCCTCACGGACTTCGCGGGAGCGCGCCTCAAAGTCCGAGAGTCCGTAAGGGTGGAGATTGGAATTGACCCAATATTGTCACGGACCGGGTCCGACCTCGGAGAGACAGGAGACAACGACACCCGACGTGTGTTCGTTATGTCCAGTCTACTCCTAACTAAACCTTTAGTCCAGTCTACTGCTTAACTTATAACCCGCTGCACAAAGACAGGATGTGGAAATGGAAGCAGGTTTTCATGCTTTTTTGGCGATCTCAGGATACTTTGCCTTGGTTTTAATCCAGAACACCGGCAGAGTTGAAACAGACTTAAGTTTCATTTTTAGGGTAACGTAACATATTGACATGTGTCAAGAGGTTCCGTCTGAGGTCACCACAGACGGATGTATCTGGTAATTTTTCACAATAAAACATTTTTCCGGACTTGATTTTTTAAATTTAACTTACATTTTTCATTCATTCTTTCTGTTCCGGGCGGAATGAGCATACTTATAACCACACTGTTACAACTCCTTCATAGTGTCATATTGCTTTTTGGAGAATTATGATGATAAGTTCATAGTAGATGCAAAAGTATACTTAGGTACAATATATTATGTTGTACATAATATATGTGGATGGATCACAGCCAACCCAGTTATTTTATCAACACAACTCCTTATCCTTGGTCATGGTGGCCACAGCACTTAAAAGAATAAACTTCATAATTCTCAAAACTCTGACCCTTTGCTTTTTTATTAAAAGCATGTACTTGTACTTTTACTTTCAATACTTAAGTACATTTTATATCAGAAAAATACTTTTGATACTTAAGTACAGAAAATATCAGATACTTTAAGACTTTTACGTAGTATTTTAATAGGTGACTTTTACTTTTACTGGAGTGATTTTCCAGTAAGGTATCTTTACTTTTACTCAAGTACGGCTTTTGGGTACTTTATACAACACTGCATAAAGCACATCAGCATGTGTCAGCACACCTTCTCTTTTTTATTTTAGAGAGCGTCTCAAAAGAATGTCAGTGAAGGTTCAATGTTTTTGTGCAATTTTTTGGTTATTTTGTGTCGATTCTGGCGGCCCCTGTGGACAAAGGTGGTAGTGTTTCCGAGCGCCAGAGTCTGTCCCGTGCAGTCCTGGTTCTGGTTCTCTCCCGTGTCTCGTTTCCCTTCGTTCAAGCCCAGCAATAAGGACGGTGATTTGTCTGGTTTCAGGTAGAATCCGACACGATGAAGGCATTAATAATAACTACATAGAAATAGCCAAACACACATATATTTGATTTAAAACTGCATTTACACCAAGCAGTGACGCCATTGCTCGATGTGTCATCGGCTGATTAAACAGCCAGCCAGAGGCCCGCCCCACACAACGCAAAGAGAGCCCCCGACTTTGAACGACTACCACACATCTCTTCCAAGCTCATGTCCTCTCATCCGCAAACAAGGATGCATAGCTTGTCCTTCTGCCTCGATTTGCCAATGAGTGACCGAAAAAACATAGAAGAACTTTCCAAAAATCATTTCTAACACTCTGAAGTCTGTAAACACACAATTTAGGTAAGGAAGTCAGAAAACAAAAGACTGTATTTTTATTGATTAATACAAATCTTGTCATTAATGATGTATTACAATCTGCTTAGTGCAAACAGATCATAATTCATCTCTAATATCTATTAACATCTTCAAACAACCGGAATCATTCAAGTTTCTCACCAACACCACATTTTACGAGATCACATGTGAACACATCATACAGTTATAATTTACCTTCGCCCAATACTCACAGAGCCTGAACACATCATAATATATATATATATATATATATATATATATATATATATATATATATATATATATATATATATATATATATATATATGTAAGGTTTACAAACTGATAGCTGTGAAAAATTGGGATTTTTAGTTTGACGTTTTTTTTGGGGTTTATTTGGGATATTTTTAAGCTAACAGTTGTCCTGTCGTACCTCCAGGAGCATAACGCCTTTCGGTGCTTTCCATTTTCCAGCTGAATCCTTCCACCCCCCATACTACAGTTCCTCTCTTCCACCGGTGGGTGTCGCTACCGACACCGGTACCCAAAGTCGTCTGGCAGTCTGTCTGGCAGTCTGTCTGGCAGGGGTTGGGGGTGTTTTATTGTGAACGAGCGAGCGAGAGAGAGAGAGAGAGAGAGAGAGACCCTCCGCGGCTACTGCCTCCTCTCCTGTGCGCAGCGCTCCGGCCCGACCGCTCCTTCCTTCCTCATTTCCTCTCCCCGCACACAGCTGGCTCTCTCTCATCTCGGATGCTGGCTCTGCCTTCTCCTCTCGCACGCCGCGCCGCGCCGGACCCCCTCCCCCTCCCCTCCCCCCCTCCCTTCCTCCCCCCGAAAAATTAACAACATATACTTCGGAGGGGCGGAATGACTGACTGACCCGTTTTGCATGGTCTGAATTTCGGGAGATTCGCACGGCCGGAAAGGAGGGGAGTCCAGAGGGGAGAGATAACGGAGGCTCTCCATCCCCAGAGGGAATCTATTTTACAGTAAGCAGGCGCAATGTCATTCCGCTCGTCTCACAAGAAAAAAAGATGCTAGAATGTGACAGCCTGCTGGGAATATGGCTGGCTGTTGTATTTGGATCGATGTGTGGGCCAGATGTGGGGTTTTATTTGCTATTATGTGTCTGTTTATTCCGAGGCGTGGTGTGGATTACGTTCGTTGTTTGTTTGTTTTTTATTAATTTTTGTATTCTTCATTATGATGCGCTGAAGGGCTGTGCGCTCGTATTGGTCGTGGATTGAAAATGGAAAACCCCCCATTTCATCGAGACTCGCCATCCATATACCCATCCATGTGTGTGTGTGTGTGTGTGTGTGTGTGTGTGTGTGTGTGTGTGTGTGTAGGGGGGGTCGGCTGCTGCAAAAAACATCATCGCTTTCGGGCTGACCCGAATGCGAGCGACATTCGCGCGATCGTCACAGGTGACAGCGGCGCATCGTTGGCCTGCCGCGCCGTCTTTGTGTCGCCTTTTGCGGAGCGATGCGATGAGAAAAAAATACCCCCCTCCCTCCGCTCTTCAGCCAGCATAACCAGGCGTGTTGAGCTGGATGGAGAGCACCAATTGCTGCCCCAGTGTGCTCCAGCTCCGGCCTGCCTGACTAAACCTCGATCGCGCCATGTTGATCAGCTCCGGGCTGGTCCCCCCGCCGCAGAGTAATTCATCTCATTCAACACATTGCCATGATGACTAGTTTCAGCAGTCATAATGTTTGCTCGTGTTCATTATGTGTGCGTGTCTGCTCTGTGACCTTGCAGAAAGATGTGTGTGTATACATGTGTGTGTGTGTGTGTGTGTGTGTGTGTGTGTGTGTGTGTGTATGTGTGTGTGTGTGTGTGTGTGTGTGTGTGTGTGTGTGTGTGTGGGTGGGTGGGTGGGGGGGCTTATACTGAATCGTCCCTGTACATCGCCTTATAGTCACATGGGTTTTGGGTGTGCATGGCAGGGGGGTTGAAAGACCAGAGAGATGCTGCTGATTGGGCAGAGCAGATTGTGTCTGGCAGTGAAACGTCTTGTTCACTCGGTTATCAGTGGGCTGCTTCTTCCCCATTGACTGTCTTGCATGTACAGCATGTCGTACACAGCAGATCGTTTCCCATTAGGGTTTGAGAGGGGTAGCGTGACAAAAGAGCAGTGGATACACGGCGCCTCCAACAAGGGCTCAGCGGCTATGACGGTGTGTTAATGTGTGCTGAGGTGAACAGCGGAGAACTGATTGCTCGTTTGCCTTTTCGATCTTCTGCATCCATGTGGGTGAGATATGCGACCGCCCAGTAGACCCATGGCTCAGAAACTAGACCGGATCAGTTTTCAAGTTGCAGCGCTTTGTTCTTTCTATAGCTGTTGTGTGTTTGTGGTTCGAGTGTTTGCATTGACCCTTCACTTCAAGCAATGGTTCCCAACACTTTTAACTTTTGACCTTTTCAAGGAACAGCTCAACATTTCCAGAAATGTGCTCATTCGCTCTCTTGTTGGGAGTTGGATGAGGAGATTGATACCGCTCTCGTATTTTTGTATGCTAAATACGAAGCTACAGCTCGTAGCCTGTTAGCTTAGCTTGGCATGCAAACTGAAAGTGGGGGGAAAGCTAGCCGGGATCCTCCAAAGGTATCAAAATCAACAGTGTATATTGTGTTTGCTTATTATGCACGAACACCAAAGTGTACAAAAAAAAGGGACAATTTCGGACTCTTCGACAGATTCATTTCCCATGATCCTCAGCAGATATCAGTGTTTGTAATACAAGCTCTTTTCTCGTGGCACGAACATGATCACATTTTCTTGTTCTGGGCTGCCAGAATGAAACACCAAAACGCTTGAGTCAACTGACGGCTACGAGCTAGATTAGCAGCATCTCGAAGCGGAGCTGTAAACACTTAACATACACAGGTGAAGCTGCCAGCCGGTGTTCTCGTCACACACCATTTAACTGATCAAAGAGCTTCTCTTTCCAAATGTTGCCGCGTACGTTCCAGTAGCACACTAAGCAGCATTTCAGGAAACCAGAAGTCTTCAGAGTGCATTCACCTGCTACTCAGAATCATAATCAGCTTTATTGATCATGTGTGTTTACACATACATGGAATTTGACTCCGGTTTCACGTAGCTCTTCGTACTTATATGAAGAAAGAAAGAAAGAAATTATCCTTTATTAATCCCCTTGGGGAAATTCTTCTCTGCATTTGACCCATCCTTGGTTAAGGAGCAGTGGGCAGCCCTGTGAGGCGCCCGGGGAGCAGCTAGGGTTTCAGTGTCTTGCTCAGGGACACTTCGACATGTGAACTATGGGGGGACTGGGGATCAAGCCAGCTACCTTGTGGTTGAGGGACGACCACTCATCCCCCTGAGCTACAGCCGCCCCTAAATACACAATATACAATAAACAAGATACATATAAAAGAGACATCAAAGACAACAGAGACAAAAAGACAATTAAAGACAACAGTAGTCAAAATAGTGCAAGTAGTGCAAATGGAGGAGCCTGGTTCATTGGAGTACAATAGAGTACCTCCCACCCCATTCCCGTCTCTCACCCCTCATCCCGCTCTCCATTTGTCTGCAACAGCCTCTGGTTCTAAAAATGTGAAGCCAATGCACAAGTGTCTTAAACCTGCATTATTTCACTCTACTTCTCTCTGGATGTATTCCCACAGTAAACATTGTAAACATGAGTTTATGGTCTCAATCTCTAGTTTCAAGTCTTCTTCTAATACTGCATGATGTTCATTTAGTAAGTTATGATCCAGTTTAGAGTCAAAATATGCTGTAAAGCAGAGTGATGCCATAGGCATGGCTTACTTGCGATTGACAGGTCGCTACCACAGCGTTGTCCGGTCTGGGAGTTGTCCGTGTTTTCTTCTTAGAACCGGAACCCTTTTCAAAGTGTGTTTTCAGTTCAAGAATGTTAATTGTTACATTTTGGTACCCTAAAACTATCTAGTTCAGCGTTTGTTTGTACTTGGCTCCACCCTCTCGTGTCAGGTCTGGTTGCCAAAAAAAAGAAAAGGCCAAAATGCTGAACTCCAGGGTTAACAATTGTAGCCGACAAATCAATGAGTGACGCCACGGTGACTGCGTCCACTTCTTACAATCAGTCCATGCTCATTGCCAAAGATTCACGGTGCATGTGGGCATGTGACCTCCCTTAGTTACATCACTGGTGAAACGAGCGAAAAGAGACGCACTCTGCCACGGATCAGAGAGGTGCTCAGAGCGTGTTATGGTCCTTTTCCCAAAGACTTGCCTCGGATGCTGCAGCCTCAACAGGCTTCATTGCAATTTTACATTTAGAAGGTGATGCCTTAGATCCGGACAAACTGCTATAGTCTTTCATGCCATTGAGATTCTTCTCAGCGATGCCACTATCTTCCCACATCTAAGCAATTAACTTGATGTGCACAGTGATATTATTAGAAATAGAAATGATAACCCAAACTATGAAAAATAGACCCTAAAATGTCCTTTTAAGCTAGTAGTAACCTAATTACAATGACTGCCTCAAAGGTGAATCATAATTAGGTTGCATGACAGTGAGCAGTATTTGTCACTGCATTTAAAGAGTGATGTGACAACTAATACAAAACCTGAGGCTGTTAGATCATCTGCGCTTCAAATGCAGGTGCATCAGTCCAAAAACTGCTAAATAATTCAATACCTCAAGGAGTACAATGTGAAAAATCCAGAACAAACTGCAGTGAGAAAGAAGAACAGCCTCCACCAGTTGAGACTATCCATCAGGGATACTACAGATACTATATCTAGTATATAGGGGCGGTTGACAAATACTTAATTAGTATAAGACATCATATGACCCACTTTTGGAGAAGCATTAGCATGCTTCAGTAACTTCAAAGTTCAATTTCTTTTTTACAAGTGGTTATGTTATTTCATCTATCCCCTGAAGACTGTATGTAAGATTATTTAGAAGAAGCTGCTGTAATTAACTGGGGAATTGCTGATGGTGATCCCAATATAAGTAGTACTGCTAATACAAAAATGTGTCATAATATTTCCCATGTAACATGATTATTTCCATGGCAAAAAGTGGTTAGTAGTACTACAATTAATGATAATAGTAATATGATGGTAATACCAGTGATAACTATTATGCACAATGACTTAGCGAACCACAATCACAGCGACGACGATCACAAGCCATGTTCTTCCCAAAACCTATGATGTGAATCAGCCATCTATCGACCCGATAATCTCAGCTGATAACTGATAACACATAGAAGAGAGAGAGAGGGAGAGAGAGAGAGACTGTGTGTTGCCAGGTCATTGTATTCCAATCATGGCTGCATCTGATTCATATCGCAGTTGGAAACCGCCAGTTGTAGCCCGGTCAACACTCTCTTTATTCCTTGAAACGTTCAGAGCAGAAACACAGGAGGAAATGCAAAAAACAGGGCAAGTCTGTGACATTATAACCCACGTTTACTTGCGAGGAATAATAATAATAATGATAATAATACATTAGTTATGTAGCATGTAAAAAAACATCATCATTATGAATTGCTGATTTTTTGTGTGTGAAATAACTCAATATGAAAGTTACAGATAGTTGAAAGAAACCAAATAATTATGAGTAAATGAAACAAAACACTACGACAAAACAAAAAAAGAGTGCATTTAGCTGAAATTAATTAAAGCAATTTATATCAAACAAAATGCGATAAACAAAAAAAAAAAAAAACGACCAATGACATACCAGCATAAAATAACATATTGGCAACCAATATGGAATTGACTGGTGATATTATTGCTGTCCTTTTTCAAAGTTATCCCCCTGTCTTCAATTTTCCAGTCAGGTGTTTAATTTATAGTTGAAGGCCTTTCTCGTCAGCTAATGCTACGCAGTGGGTTTAGAGCAAGGTCACTGCACATATACTGCTCAGTCCCTTAAGTACCTTACAATTGGGTTTTACTCCTGATTTAATGCAATTTAATTACATTTCCTCGAAAAATATAAAATTTAATTTGAAATTATTTGCAGATGATACTCTACTGTTTTATCTAAACTTATGTTGTAGTTTTTTAGACCTCCAAGGTTCAGTGCAACCTTCTCTTTTCGACGACGATGTTAGATGTTAAATACACATCTACCACCGTGTTATTGTAGTTACATTAAAGTCTCAGGATTCCATTTGCTACCAATGACCAATGTTTTCAACTGGGGATCCCTTCTGTACACGTCATTGTATTCACTATCAAAAAGCACATGAGACTGGGCGAAGGTAAATTATAGAGTTATGATTATCATGATGTGTTCAAATGTTATCTTGTATTTTTTTGCCTTTGTTGTGAAACCTGAATAAATACAGGTGTTTGAAAGAGATGCTTTCATAGCAATATAAAATAGATATTAGAGAGACAATTATGGAGATTACAAAAAAACGTTTCTCTTCCTAAAAATATCTGCACATGGTCCAAGTTAGGAAAGGATTGTGGCCACGGTGTAGTACTTCCTGCATTCACAAATAGAGACCACGGTTAACTCCACGAACCAGGGCGGTATTTTTCGTACGTGGTTCAGCTAAATCGATCAAATGTCCTATTATCCAGCTTAAATTAGCGAGATGATTGCTGATCAGGCTTTCCCGGTTCTTCAAAGGTTGACCCGCCCTCAAACAGTCTCGTTCATTCAAACCAGACGTCATTCATCTGGATAAATGCGAGTGCACGCTCCTCTTCAGAAGGGGGAGGAGTCAAACACAGATTCGATGATCTTCAAACGCGACAATTTTAAATAAACTCTGAGAAAGAGCGTCTCTTCTCTCCGTGGAGGAGCAGGAGATGATCACGACTACATATGATGAATTTAAGTCCATAATCATGACAAAGACTAATGGTGCGTTCACATCCAAAGTGAGCGAATATTCGCAATACTTCCTGTTTGTGAATGCAGCTTAACGCCGCCTCCACTGGTCGGGGTAGAGTCACATAAGCATCGCAAAATATCAAGTTAAATGTGTAAGTGTTGGGAAAATGTATCGGCTAATTTTAAGTGCCTCATCACCCAAATCAATCAGATTATATTTATTTAAATGTGCTTGCTGACAGTATACAAATGAATATATACTTATGAGGATATATGTACTGTATGCGCGTATGTATCATATATGTGTATGTACATGTATGTGTAGATTACCATAACTAGGAGTTTGAATATGTGTATGGGCGGATCAGTACCGTAATCATTTTCTACAATAATGATATGTATGGTGTACTAATAACACTGTCATATAATTATGAGTGCTTTCAACACATCCATAAGTTTCTTAAGCGCTAAATAAACGTTACGAACAGCACGCCATGCAGCGGCTTTCCCGATGTTCTCCACATCGCAGACACTGTACAAACAAAACATCTACCAGTCGCAAAAAAGCTCAAGGCTGTGATCCAGTCTGCATACAGTATGTGAGACGGGCGATGCTCTGCTGCGCTGTGGTGTTTAATGTACGACTCCAGGAGGTCTCGGCAGAATCTAATGCGCGCGTACAGGAAGTCATGAGGATGTGAGAACGGATCTTGGCGATCTCAAAGAACTCTCTCCCTATAAAACTAATATAACTAATATCGCTCCTTCATCAATGAGGAAGTGAGCTGCCTTTTTTGTCCGGTGGGAGTGGCCAGCTTATCCAGTGAATTTCAGTAAACCTGCTGTGGAGCAGGTTAAGGGATTTCGATGTGTTGCTATGGTGATTTATCTAAACTTGCTTCGAAGAACCGAAAAGCCTGACCTACGTCATCTTATCCTGAAAATTATCCGGCTTACTCAGTAAACCAGGTACGAAAAATACCCCCCTGGTGAGGAACTAATCCCAAGTGCATGTAATACAGTCACTGATAGAGGTCGAGCGAGGCCAGTGTTGACCCATGTTGTACCCGTGGTGTATTAATACCTACAGCATGGATGAGGTGCTAAAATCAGGTGATGGAGTGACCACCAACCATTTCCCCTTCTCTCTGCAGCCTCCACTTGTGGGTCCGGCTGGTTCACTAATGGATGCTGACAAATAACAGCTGCACTTTGCCTCCCTATCTCAGGCACTGAGTGGTTTTCCTTCTTCTCCGCTGCCCTAAGAGGAGAGACGAGCGGAGCGGGAGTTGTGGAGAGGGTAATGGTTGTTTGTCGGCTTTCGTTCATTTCTCTCGATGGTTGGAGTGTTCACTTTGCAGCCGGGGAAAACTCTCCACGCAGAAATTCGCCCTGCAACTGCATTTACCGCGACACAAATGTGGTCGTGGGGATGAAAAGACACTCGAGTGACAACGCGAGCGAGCCCGTCTCTCACTCTGCTCTTGTTGAATGGTGTCATTTAGTTCAATTTAGTAATAAAGAAAAAAATAAGCCAAAAGAGCCCCACGCTATTTTATTTATCACTGCAGCACATTGGTAAATTAATAAGCAATACGTACGTGAGAGGCATCTTTCATCTCTGTGGTGAACCAAGTTTGGGCCAGGGCCGTCATCATTGTTCCAGTCAGTCCGGCATCCTCTCAGTATCTGGCGAAGCTCAGACCCCGCGCGTCCCTCTGCACCAAGGGAGACAGTAATACTCTTCCTAATCCACCTCTCACAGCATTGCTCACCCAATCAATCCCCCGCGGAGTTGGATGTTGCCAAGTTGCGGTTGCCAAGTTGTGGTTGCCGTGGCAACATGGACTCTGGGTTTGCTGTGATGTCAGCCAGGTGCGGCATGGCAGTTTGGGCTCTGACAAGGCCGACCCTTGTTGGGGGGCTCTCTCCGCGTATGAGGGGGAGGTCAGCGAGGGGCGACTCCCAATTAGCTTGGAGTGTGCGGGGGAGAGGGTGAGGGTGCCTAGTGGGTGGACATGGTCCGGGAACGCTTTCCCCCCTTCAGGTTTGTCGCCGTTTGTTTGTGTGGACAAAAGCTCATTTATACAAACATGTGTAACAAATATAAAAAAAACATGCATGTGTGGCATATGTAGCGTAATCATGAAACAATTGAACGGCCATTGGACAAGGTTCCTTTAACATTAAGAAAAATAGTAAAGGCTGGGTGTAGGTACATTTTCCAACACATTCCCGAACTCCCAATCCGTCAATTACCAACACTGGGTCAGTGGTCCCACTCATCAAATTTAAGACTCTCTGGATGCCCCTCTAATGTTAGTTTTGGATGTGGCAGGGAACAGTGGGTCAAGTTCCACTTGTTACATAGTGTCTTTTCAAAATGGACTTCTGTCTCCACAGAAAGGTAGGTTCCAGCCATAAAGCTTGAAGCTCTAATATGAATTCAGAAAGAATGTGCCAAAGAAGAACTACCCTCTATTCCTCCCAATCCATGTCTCATTTGTGTTAGGGCAGTGGTCTAAAGCAAGTAGCTTGCGAGCCATATGGGTCACTTTGTACACCTTTAAATATCAATCCGATCAAATTCCCAGCACCAGAAGTTGTGATGTAGAGACGACGCATATGGCTCTGGTAGCGACAGCGACCTGTCGATCCCAGTGAGCCCACCCTACAGCATACTGTGCTTTATGGTCTATTTGACACTAAACTGACCATAATTTACTAAATGAACATCATGCTTATTGAAAAAGACTTGAAACTAGAGATTGAGACCATAAACTCATGTTTACAATGTTTACTGAAGGAATAAATCAAGAGAGAAGAGTCATTTTCTCATAGACTTCTATACAACCAGAATTATTTTTGCAACCAGAGGAGTCGCCCCCTGTTGGTCAGTCGAGATAATGCAAGTTTTAGGACAAGCCTAAAACTCTGCCCTTTATTTACCCCTCATGATTTCAGTCGGCTGAACAGGACAAACAATACTTACCAGAGCTTTCACACATATTTAGCTGCTCACTCAATCTTTTTAACTGAAAAAGCCGATTGTTCTTTTATTTTGGTATGCACAAATGAAATGTGACTTTGCATGCCCTTGTCTTTTTCGCATCTGTGTGTGTGTGTGTTTCTGACTGGATGGGCGTTGGAGGAGTGGCTGCAGCCCGACAGCCGCTCTTTGTTCTCACATGCCTTTAGCGTATATGAACTCTTATGTGTAAGTGGGCCTCACATAATTACAAATGAGCTTCGTATCCATAATCCTGCGGAGAGAAAGTCATTATGTCCTGCCGAGCTTTTTGTGAGCTGTGAAGTTTATTGTGGCGGTGAAAACACACATTCATCAATTATCACCTTGATGAGAGCCATTCTCACTCTGCTGTACTTTACAGCCCATGTTCTCTGGCTGTGGCAGAGGATGCATTCATACAGATTTTTCACCGATGGCAACGGAGAAAGAATTTTCATCTGTGTGTGAAGCTAATGGTTTTTGCTGAGGACAGTTTTTAGCCCACTTGTGAATTTGTTATTCTTTTTGTGCGCGGCTAATAAAAATATATCACATTTGACTTCATATTGGCCATTAACGTCTAAGATTTGCTTCAACTTTTTCCAGTGATGGAAATTAGTGAAAGTGTTATTTTCGCTGCCACCACCCCCACCTTGGCGCCATTGTTTAATTATTTTATCCTGTTGGTTGTTGCGTTTTTGCTGACATGGCGCTTTGTGTGGAGTCTGTTGCATACGGCGTGGTGTCAGTGTAATCTTTTGCTTCAGACTGTGTCCATTTCAATTTTTTCGAAAACTAAAATGATCTAAAGTGGACATTTCATTTGAGAAGATTAATTCTCGACCAATTAAATATGAAGACGTAAAAAAGAGAGAGAGAAAAAAACGGGAATATCTTTTCTATTTCTAAGTCAGTTTTTATATCATAAGCATTTTTTTTACTTTAAAGGGCATTTTGGTGCCCCGAGCCCTCATTAATTTCTGACCCTGTGCAAGCATTTGCTTGCTTGCAGGTTTTGTATGAGTGGTTTTGTGTGTGTGTGTGTGTGTGTGTGTGTGTGTGTGTGTGTGTGTGTGTACGTGTGTGTGTGCGCGTGCAGTAGAGGAAGTGGCGTTAGGCCAGTGCAGGCCAGCATTGTCTGGCTTCAATGCCACTTCATTCACTGTACTCACATCAGTGCCAGCGTCCTGACAGCCACTAATCTCCTCTTTATCTTTAAGGTTTGCTCAGCACTTTGGTGTCCCATTCAGACTCGTCCAAACCAAAGATTTTAGGCAGCAAAGCGGCACCGCTAGTTGACTGCTCCACCATGTCCAAAACATTTGTTGTTGTTGTTGTTTTTTAAGCATCTAGCGACAAATCTAGTGACATTTTTGGGCCGACCATAACTCCTCTCACTTGTAGGGAGTTGTCAATATGTCTCAGTGAATGTGCTTTAACGTGGCTCTCTGCACTGACTGTGCTGAGCGAGTGCAGGGATGGAAGCAGCAAGTTCAGTCATTCAACCATCCATCAGACAACGTGAATGACTTGAATTTAGTTTTATATTCTCCATGATTTCATTTGATATGATCACAAAATGCACATACAGGAGTGAGTGAAAAAAAAAATGTTTTTCTCTGTTTATGACAGTCAACACAACAGCCAACATCAGATTTATATTGATTAGAATATAGAAGCTGGAGAACCAGCAAATAATGTAGCTCGTCAGACTACATGTCTGGAAAAAGTTACAATGTGACGTCACTGATATGTTAGTTAGCACGTGATGTAATTTGCCGACTTTTCGAACAAGCGTCAGCTTTCCATTGAAAATAGTTAGCAACACAGGATGCATCCTAATGACTTTGGCGAACCCCTGAGTTCTCATGGAGCAACACCAGAAAGTCAGATTTTTACTAATTTCCACTAATCTCGACATCTTTCTCTTGGTTTAGCGCAATTTCCTTTTCAGACATTCATGGTTGTCATATCTTAATACCTTTCTTGATTGGTTTCGGGTGAAATATCCTGCCAGCTGTTGGATGGATTGTAATGAAATTTTGCCACAGACAAAACCAATACTTTGGTTTATGTCATCAGCCTGAACATTGTGTTTTTACTAGTTAAGAGGCTCCATGTGGCTCTCAACACGAACAGTGAGCAGCTAACCGTGCTAATGGAACAATGCTGACAGAGCTAACTACTTAAGGGGGGCTGGGCTTACACGACAATGTCGCCGGTCTGTACGGCATTATCAGCGGTAACCACTAAATAACACAGTGGAGAGCGGCAGCTATTAGCTTGCTGGTGATACTAGAGAAACTCACGTGCACTTTGTTAACCTAGCCAGATAGGCTAGGCCGATAGGTAAACAAAGAGAGGCTTGGATTACACAGAGGGAGAGCGACGTAAATCTCCGCTCGGGCAGACATTAGCCTGCTCCACTGTGTATCTATAAAGAAAATGGTTGTTTGTGGCTGTATTAATGTTCTGAATCCCACATATAGAAATCAGAACGCACTTTAGCATCTCAGCATGCTGTAGATGCGTTCTTTCTGCCGGTGAAGGGTCACCACGCTTTATTGTCACACATGTCGAGAAACACAAATCCTTCATTCACATTTTTGTCACCACAACAGCCAGAATGAGGTCATGGGTGTGCAAATATTGGGACCTTTGGAGCTTGAAGAAGATATGAGTCAACAGCACCAGCAACAAAGGAGCCGTCGATGCTTTTCCCTGCTCACGACAAACTGCCTTTTTACTTTATCCAGGATGGAGACAACAGCACTCGTTGATTACTTGTTACATTTTCATCAGTTCTTCTGGGTCATAGAAAAGATTGATTTGAATCCGCTTTGATGTCAGAATGAAAATAAGGACACTTGGGAAATAGAACGGGATGGAAAGGAAATTAATCCAAAAATGCTTGCGCTTCTTTTAAACTGGTGTGAACAGGCCTTCGGATAGTCTCGGTCCACCGTGTAGGACTTTTTCTGGGCGTTTTATTGCCGGGTTAAAAAGAAAAACAGGCTCCAGCATTTGGCAGCTGCTGACTGAAAATGTCACACACGGCCTTCTCCGGAATGAGCTTTTGAACACAGCTCAAAGGAATATATTTCCCCTCGGACCTTTACTCTTTGACTAATAAGGATTTGTCAGGTTGAGCTCTGTGTCTCACTGATGACTAAGCATTGTGTCTGACTGAGAGATGAAGAGACTTTGCCGTTTTATTGGCTAAGGGTCAAATCCCTTGGAGATTTTTCACTCAGCTGGGTAACATACTGCGCTCCATGTGTTCAACTATGCAGGGCGGAGCTGGGAATTCCTTATTTGCACTGCTGCCGTAGTAAAATAACAGTGTGTCCTTACTTATCTCTGCCTTCGGGCTAAGTTAATGAATCTCATTGATTTGTTGCAGTGAAATAACACAGTGTCCTTAGTTGACTCGCTTTCAGCTTAATTAATGGGAGACATTGATCAGACTATGATAACCTGGATGTGTTAGACCTTTCTAGGCCTGGATATGTGTGACTCCCAGTTCCCTTTTTACGGCTCTTACATGAGGCGTAAATTCACATTTCGTTGCCAAACAACTCACATTCTACACAAGAAGTCGTTTTGCATCGACAGGTGTTTTATGCAAACATGCTCACGGAGACAATGATAACATGTAATGATTACCAGGTTAACATTTGCTGATTAGCTCAGCAAATGTTGAGGAAAGTACAGCTGCAAGTACGGAAATGTCTTTGACCAAATTGGGTGGCAATCAATCCATTCCAGACATTCAACGTCAACGGCAAATGCCAACCTCATGGTGACGCATACAGGAAAGTCAGGAGATCACCAGAGTCGTTGGGATGCATCCTCTGAGCACCATGAATGTATGTACACAATCTAAAGGCAATCTATTGGATAGTTTGTTCAGATGTTTTTGACCCAAATGTGAGGTGACCAAACATCCTGGTTTGACCCGGATTGTCCAGTGTCACACTTTTCACCACATTTAAAATAATAATGTTAATATCACACTCGTTTTCAGCGCTTTCGTAGATGTTAATCATGTTCTGTTATTAACCCAATATAGAAAACATGAACGATGCACCACTGTGTCCGACTTCAACACCGATTTGCCTTTGTGCGTGTCCATCCACAAATGTGTTGTTGTCGAGGCTGTTGCCATGACGCTTGCGGCTCTGTCTGACCAGTACGCTAACAGTAAGCTGTCAAGACAAGTCGTTTCTATAGAGCTCCAGGTGGTTTACACCTTCCTTCGTATGGTAACTGGTGATGAAAATGCTCACTCACCGTGGAAACCTCAATACAGAAGATCTTATTAAAATGGCTAGATATCACTGAATAATAGCTGGCAGAGAATGTGTCACATTAGGCCATTCAGCCAGCAGCCGCTTGTGCACATTTAACCCAAAACGATAACCCCTCCACCAATCCTGCCGGGTGGGCAGGGTTTAAGACTTTAAAGAGGACTCTGGAAGGAAGGTCACTGTACATTATTGCTTTTCGTGTAAAAAAATCAGAGAATACTTCATGTGGCTGAACATGCCAGACATCTTTTCCATTTAAATTGGCCTCTCATATCTACCTGCTACTCGAAACATGCGGCTTAGGCTTGGCCTCTTGGGTTAAAGCACAGCGAGGGCAGGAGAGGAGAGAATATTAGCCAGCAGTGAGGAGAGCGGGGAAGGGGGATACAAGTGCAAAAGGAGGCAAGAAGAGGCTTCATGTACGCGGTGAGCGTTCTTCACCAGTGGCTGTGGGAGCCAGTGACACATGAAATATGAGAGATAGCAGCACTCTCCACTATTTATAGCACTGCAAGAGGGAGAAAGATAGAAAAAGCGCACACTTTAGGGCATGGTTTGCCATAATTTTTTCATCCGCTAAAGAGGAATTGCGACCAATTTTTGTGTTGGACGGGCTTCGGACAGGCCGGTTCCGCATTCGATGGGTTGCAAGCTAGATAGTGAGAAGCTGAATAAGCCGCCTCCCCCTTCAGTTTTTCTCTTTTGTATAATTCGCGGAGCCAAGCCGATGCTCGGGGTGGAATCGCTGGTCCGCGGCTTTGTGTTGTCGCTTTGTGGCAATTTCAAACCCGTCTGCGGCTCGGCACTGTTTATTGTTCAAACAGCACGTCCTGTTCTGCCGGAGATAAATGATGAAAAGAAGCCAAAAAGAGCCGAGTCAAAGTGGGCACACGCAGCTTCAAGAGTCGTTCCGGTTATGTGATGTTATGTTTAGATGACGCTTTGACCTGTGCGTTGGAATCAAAACAAGCCTGTGAATGTCACTAGAAACAGGTAACCACTGTGTTTGCTCAATCAAAAGGGATGAAAGGGCAAAATGTATGTAAATACAAATTAATATTTGGGGAACACTCATCATTAGACAGTATCCACAGCAGGGGTCACTAATAAGTGGGCCGCGGCCCGTGTCCGGACCCAGACAATATTGTATCAGGACCCTGGTATTGATAATTGATAATTATTCCATTTTATCAGAGCGCTTCTATTTTAACCGTTGCAGCTTTTCTAGCTTTTACGGCGCTCAGTTTAGCGGTCCAGGAAACACACTAACCAATAGCATGCGTTGTAAATCATATCACATGACGCTACCCGGCCAATCAAATGTGTGTATTCCGATATACACAGACCGAATAGTCGAAGAAATATGTGAGTCAGAGAAGTTTTTTCACATGGCGGACAGCGAGACCAGATCCTTTAACCAAGGATGGACAGACTATTTATTATATGTCCAGTCTTCCCACGTACAGTTTAAACCAGTATGTCTCATGTGTTCAGAGAATATGGCGATTATTAAAAACGGTGATGTGAAGCGCCACTACGAGACAAAGCACACATCTTTTGAGCAAACGTACCCGCTCACATCCAAAATGAAGGTCCAGCAAAGTAAACCTAAGAGCCAAATTTGATCAGAATCCTCACACATTCATTCACGGCCCAACAAAGATGTAAACAGAGAGAGGAATAGAGCTGAAACAAGAGGTTTCAACAACCACAGATAAAGTCCCTGCACACAAATCTCTCTTATTAGAAGATGAGAATAATATCGCTGAATTTGAATTAAATACCGCTGCACTACAGCACCATTTCTGCAGTAAAAAAGAAAATGCTGAGTAGAACTGGACTGCTCTTTACTTCTTGACATTTCATTTTTTCTCACAGTGCCCTAACTTGCGTCACGCCGCCCAAACCACAGTCAGCTCAGCTGTCGCCGTTCTCATGCTTAGAGTGGTAGCCTCGGGCAGAGCACCCTCTTTGATGCTGCCTTCCAAAAGTGATTTCTTCACTGATGTCATTTCTTCTGAGAAAAGCCCTTCAAAGTCGGGCTGATGCATTATGCATGGCGCTACAGTAGCATACCGGTGTGCTAGTGGTGCTCTGGGACAGTGATGGTGATTCTCGCAGTGCTGAGAATGGGAGGCCTTTGTACTGTGTTGCTCAATGGTCATCGTTTTGCTTCCCTCAATGTGCTCTATTTAAGATCCATCCTTTGGAGACACAGAGAGATTTAATTTTTAACAACTTGTTTCTTTCAATTTTGGTAACTTCCCAGCTGTGCGTGGCTGTAGGGGTGTAAAGATATTACAACGAAACTGCATTTTGAGATGTATTTCATATACAAGATGCAGTCCACATTTAAGGTTTCATGTTTTCTGTATTCAAAGTTGTGTGACTGTGTCGAAGGCTGGAGGAGCCTTTGAATTATTTTCGGATTTCGACAGAAGATGTAGATAAAATATTTATTATGCCAATATTTCAAAATAAGGATTTGCCAATGCCATTAAATAGAAATACAATTATTTATACATGTTCTATTCTACAAAGTAATGATTAATACAAAATACATTTCCTCTTCCTTTTTTATTGTCACCTGATATGAGGAAGTGATATTTTGATCTCCATTTTCCTATTACTTTGAATATAATATTGAAAGCATTATGTATCTTGTGGAAGTTTATAGAAGTGAAACATCAAGCAGTATATTGCTGTCCACATGCTAATGAGTTCACTGAATCTGAGAGAATGGTGAACTGGACAGTATATATATATATACAGTGTTTCCCCTAGGTTTACAGCTTCAGGGGGGGGGGGGGGGGGGGGCGCGGCGCGGCGGGGGGCGACGGCGACGACACCGACACAAACACTTAAAGTAGTGGTTCTCAAACTTTTTCTGTAAATAACTTCATTTTATGACTCCATCTGTGCTTTTATAAATAACAGAATAAAGAAAATTGCAGTCACTTTCAAGTAAATCAGATTGCTCCATCAGACATGTTTTTATTTTTAAATTGCAATCACTTAGAACAATGAAAATAAAGTTATATCTGTGCAAAAAATAACTAATATTTAGTTACTACTAAATAGCTCATTGTGGAAAACAATAAGCTATTTATTTTTTTGCCAAACAAAACAGAATGAGTGCAGATATGTGAGCATCAGGTTGTATCAGTATTAGTGGAGCAGTGAGCCTCTACACATCTTTTATAAACGGGGTTGTAGATTTGATACAATTCATGCTCAACGTCGATCTGAGATCTGTTTTCTGTTTTAAGAGACGCAGCAGCAGGAAGGACGTCACGGAGACTTCTGGCAAAGAGCCAAAAGTCGGCGAGTCGCTATGCGCATGCGCAAGCGTAACCTGTTAACGGCATAACGTAAACATTTACCCGAAAGTACAGGCTTTTCTCCATGTATTTATTAATGACTTAGTTTTATATCCGTGTACTTTGTACTTTTGTAATATGTGAAGCCAGCAACTCATTGTTGGTACAAGACACGAGCACTTTGTCTCTTTCACCTGGAGCAAGAGAGTTGCTCCGGTGCTCCTCACAGGAGAGCTGCTGTTGCCATCTTCACCCTGGGAGCGTTTAAAACGCAGATATAGGTCTGCTTTTCACGCGACATATTTTTTTACGCTCTCTGTCCGCTGCTGTGTGCTCAGCGCTCACCTGTCTGTGCGCGCGCACGTGTGTATACGCATCAGGGCGGAACTCCGCTGTGCGCGACGCAGAGCAAAGGAGAAGTGTTAACGCGACCATGTAGAGACCGAAATGACAAGCTGTGTGTGGATAAGATCAATAAAATACGGCCGTTTAGTTTGTTTAATAACAGAACAAGGTGTAGACCGGTTCTATATGAAAGAGAAACTTAAATGACGACTTGTGATCTGGCGCTGTCGAGAAAATTACAGGGGGGCGGTTTTTTTTTTCAGGGGGGCGCCCCGCCCCCCTATTCTAACGGTGGGGGAAACACTGATATATATATATATATATATATATATATATATATAGTCTCTCATGCAATTGTTTCAGATTGTCTTCATTTTCAGACTGGTTTGGTGGATTTGGAGCTAGTTGTGGTTTAATGTTGTGTAGAGGTTGGAAGGAGACATGCTTTTCAAAAACGTTACGTATCTATGCAAAAGCATATGGCGCTAATATTAGCAGAGTACGTTAGCAAATCATTAACTAGCGTTAGCGCTTCTATGCTACGCAATGTGCTGACATGCTGCTTTTGATTTTCAATGATTGTACCAGTGCTTAAAGATAGGGTGACCAGACGTCCTCTTTTTCCCGGACATGTCCTCTTTTCGAGACCTAAAAAAAGCGTCCGGCAGGGATTCCAAAAACGTCCGGGATTTTGCTACGTTCGGGAAAATAGTTATTACCCCCTTACAAGTTTTGGAAATGGTATCTCCCTCACGGTCCACCTTCTTGCGCAAGCTCTGACTGTAGAGAGAACTGTCATTGGTCGACCGATCTCAACGTAAATGTAAGTTCACGGCATGCTACACACTACTGCACAGTCCTGCAAGAGGTCAGTGGGGGTATGGAGCGCTGGATCAATCCTGCTGCTAAGCACCACAAGTCAACTATCTAATTAGCTAGCCTGATGTATATAAGGGGTAAAGGTGTGGGAAATAAAAAATGGAGGAGAAATATAATGACTTTTTTGCTAATTGGAAGACATGGGTGAAACATGAAGAGTTTGATTATAAATCTATATGGATTCTGCCATTTCAAAGCCTGAGATTTAATGGATCAGTCTCGCTCTTATTGTTGGGATGCATCTTGGGTATTTCGTCCTTGATACTCATGAACTGAACCTGCACTTTTACAAGAAGCAGACACCCTCCGCAAATTCAAACCCGCCCCACTTATTTACTTCACCGATGAGCATGAAAAGCAAACCATGAAAAGCAAACCTCAGGAGTTTGCTTCTAAAAAACCACCGGCAGCTTTTACTCCTGACAAAACACCCCCGTGCGTACGAAGCAGTCGACTTTGAAGTGTCTCAGACGGCGACTTTCATTCCTGCGTCCTCTCGTTTCACAAACAGCTTTGTCACGATGCGGAGCCCTCTGTCGCCGAGCACTTTGAATTCCCTTGCGGGTTTGGAGGAGGGCAGAGCGAGTTTTAATTTGTCTTTGCGCTGTGTTTATCTCCGCCGTTGTAACCTCTGTAATTATACCATGTGGTGGAGCCGCACGAGAAACGTGGCTCACCCAGAGGATCCGTGGAAAGGCATGTATAATTCATGATGTTGATCGTATTTTTAGCCGCTCCGGCTTGTTGTTTAGAGACGGAGACGTAGCGTCAAACGGGGGGCTACTTTGTAATGAAGATGAGGATCTGCTCCTCGAGTGAACAGTTTGTTTTCCTCCTCCCGTAACTTCCGTCCGCTGCCCGCTGGGAGGTCGAGTCTTTCTTTTTCTCTCAAGTTCCCCCTTTTGTATTTTCAAAGGTAAGAAAATCAACACTGGCCGCCTAGTTAATGCCATTCCTTATTCTTATTCAACTGATGTTTTTCTTTCAAGCGAACACATTCTGAAGCACTTTTCAAAGCAGTGCCATTCCAGCGAGTGCCATTACACCACATGAAAAATGTAATGTCTTAAGCTCTGGATTGCCCACATTTCCTTGTTCGTTAAAGTAGCATAATTTATTGGAGAAAGCTGGGAGTGCCTTCTTTCATTTTAAATTGGAGACGACTGGCAACATGATGTTTCGAGTCATGAGAAGCGGCCCTTTAAGAGCACTAATCACAAGTCTGCTCGGTAAATGCGAAACGATTCACTCTGCTGTTGAAGACTTTGTTCCTACAAAAGGTCGATACCAGTGCGTGTGTCTCTAAATTGGATTTCTTCATTTTATCGAACGCAGTGGATAATCTAGGTGACATCTCTGTATCGCTTCTTCCCTCTCAGTGTGTGTGTGTTCACCAATAAGAGCACATTAGCGGTGACCTGCAGTATAGAGGTCAGTTGTGTGAAGGCCTCTCCCCCTGGCCTGAGGTCATCCCGAGGTGCTCCCCCACGTGTTGTCCCATCAACGAGCTAGCACAAGCTCTTTGGACTACGACCAGGACTTGTTTCTTAAACTAGGGGCTTCATTTTTAATAGGGATCTGGCGGAATACAACAAGATTCTTCAACTTTAAATCTAAAGCGCTAAAGGCACAAAATATAATGGCCTAAAAAACTTGATAAAAACTACCATCTGGAATCAGACACCAGGAATTTAAAATAATAAACGTTGTTTGATGTGTACCAGATGGATTCCTCTTATATTGTATTAGTTTTTATCAGATGCATGCTGTTTCCAGAATATGTTTTTATTGTGATCTCAAGATACTAAGAGATATATAGAGCGGCCTTATTATCCTTTCTTAAACTGGTGCCGCAGAGTTGGAAGCACACTGTTGTCTAATCTAAAATACCAATGTGTGCTACAGCAACATTAGTCCCCTAATTGTAAATAAGAGACCTAAAAACATCAATGTCCACATGCTTTTATATATATATATATATCCATTGCTAACCACTGATTGTTCTTGCACGCTCATTTCATTTATGTTAGTCAGCTCTTGATGATGTGCATTATCCTGAGCTATTCCGTAATGAGTTTTGGTAATCAGCTAAATGAACACAGAGCAGTCAGAGAGTGATGATTAGATAAACTGCAGGAGGTCCTCAGTCATTAACTCTAATGCCAGTAATATGTGATATATATGATTATTACCTTTACATCCAGGTCTCTTGGATAAAATAAATATTTTTTTATTTTTTATTTAGATCTGACACAAATGACATGAGATACGTTCTTACTAGCTTTCCCAAACTAAAAGAATGACCTTCAAAGAACCTTCCTGAAATATCACGTTCGGATTCATCAATATGTCTCAGCTCTCTCCGACCTGGGATCAACACTCATCCTGGAGATAATCCTGCGGCGGAGATTTGCGTTGATACGGCAGCAGTTTGGAAATTATTGCCTCAGGATATCTTCCCTTGACAGGATCATGAGTAAAAATTGAGGCCCGGGTAATCGTAATTTTCAACCTAAATAAAGTCTCAACTCTAAAATATGCAGACTTTTCAGTTGGATGATGACTCCAATTACACCGAATTAAAGCCTAAAAAGCCTTGTGATTTTTATTTCCAAGTGTGGAAAAAGTATGTTCGCAAGTATAACAAGACGAGAGGCTTGCTGTGTCTGTATGTGCGTGTGAGGGAAAGAGATATAACAGGCGATTGAAGGAAATGTGAAAGAAGAACAAGAAAGGGAAATGACTTATAAAAACGTTCAAGCATAGAAAGCATGAATACCTTTCCACTCCTACCTCCCATCCCCATATATTGCAGTTCTCATATGATCAATAATCAATACCAAAACCAGTAAAATTCCCTGATTCTAGATACACATTTCCATACCAAGGTAAAAAACTATAACAAAACATGTACTTCAACATGCACTCCTTTATTACTGTTTGCATACTGTTTATTAGTAATCCCAGATGATCTGCCTCAAGTATCAAAAACAACATTTTACAAAATGACATTTGAACACCTTTGTCCAATACTTAGGAGCTTGAACGCATCATGACACAACCTCCGTACATTAGCTGTTGGCTCCATTATTTTGAGAAGCAGGACGACAGCTAACAGCTAACGTTAACTAGCTCTCTTGCCGATTTCCACACAGATTTATTGTTCACATTGTCCCATTATCAGGGAATTTGAATTTTTTCGTTGCTGGAATGACGGGAAGCTGTTAGTCCCAATTTTGAAATTGACTGTATTGGTTCTCGTGACATCCCAACTAGGGAGCTGGCAGGGTAAAGTTTGTTCAATGTCCAGTACATCATTTTCGTACAATTGCGTTCTCCCACACAGTTCCTCCAGGTAATGTCTTCGTAAATTCAGGGTTTCGGTACTGAAAACAATGAAACAATGTGTGAAAGGGGCTTCAGTTATTCTTTCCTTGGTGTCTAATTTATTATCTTACCCATACTAGTTGGTTTAAGATGAAGTGATTTGTTGTTAGTGTTAGTAACCCTGCAATAATTACATTTTTTTTCCCCGATCACTTGGTGCCAGCACAACAAGCTGAAAATGCAACTATCCGTATTATCACGTTTTGAAGTTGATAGCGAACGTGTTGGCACAGCTTAGTTACACATTGAGCAGACACAGCCAACAACAGAAGTGTTTGTGTCCACCTTATGATTGTAGATTCCAATATTCACTCTGTTAGCTCTGTGTTGCTCTCCGTGAACTGCTGAGGGAAATATCTGGCCGTTAAATGCTCTGCTATGTTCTCCAGCCAGTTGCCAACTGTGTCTGTCTGCTGTTTGTGCTGAGCTGGTAGTGTACAGTGTGTTGATGAGCGTGTCCATAGTGTCTGTTGCTCCATCACTACAAGCACCCCCTTTAAACCGGCATTTCATCAATTTTGAGATTCTGGGCTATTTTTCTTCCATAACACTGTTTCGGTTTACGGCATACCACTCTGATCAAGCCCAATCTCGTCCGATCTCGGAAGCTAAGCAGAGTTGGGCCTAGTCAGTACTTGGATGGGAGACCGCCTGGGAATACCAGGTGTTGTAAGCCTTAAGTCCTGGGTATGATGTTAAAACTGCACCCAACTGGGAGAGGGATGGGCGCCGCCAGGTTTAATTGCCCAAGACACACCATATGATGACAACCACAGCTTTACCCATACCGGCTCGGTCGTCGCCCGGGTCACCAAGGACTGCGCCTAACATCGGAGAATGGACTCACTTGAAACTCAGTGAGGCAATGAGAGCTGCCGAGGACAGAGAGGGATGGAGAGAGCTGGTCAACAGATCGTCTGTGGTGCCCCAACGACCCTCCGGGGTTATGGGATAGATTAGAGAGATTAAAAACACTGTTTCAGAATAGTCAAGACAAAAACATACATATTAAGGTGTGTATTTGCATCTGTAGATTTAGCCTAAATTTCACCAAAAGTAAGGGTAGCATTAGCATTATTCCAACATGAATACTCATTAGTAACTCATTCATAAACACAGTTATAAATGTTTCATTCTTGATTAATAAGCTATGGTTTCATACTTTATAAATGATGAATTCCCCATTTGTAAATGAAGTATTCATGACTTATAGATGATTAACCCTAGAACACTAACGTTATAAATAGTCACACTATCACTAACGTCGGGTGATTTTCACCCGATATAATTTACCTGATAAAAAATACTTCTCAACAAAATATATTAAAATACAACAATACAAAGCAAATTGAAGTACTCTTCTTTTATTTTATCCTGTATAACTTCTCAAAAAATTAAAAACAGGTATCATGGGGGGACACTAAAAAAAGGCAAAAAAATCTGTGAAAAATGAAGGAATCGTTAATGAAACATGAATAAAAAAAATAATAATAGAGCTAGGAACTTGTTCTTCGGCCAACCCGTTCCTGGGACATATGAGCCTTGTCTGGTAAAGGCACAGTCACCCTGCATCACTGACAACTGTGGGAGAGATAAACCAAAAATTGCTTTTTTTGAGAGGGGAAAAATTACAAAATATGTTTTTTTACCATATGAATTCCCTTGGAAATGACCTAAATAAGGGCAAATGTAACAGCAGGACGTGTGTAGAAGACAGCAGGACGTGTGTCAGGGAGAGCAGGACATATAGACAGAGGCAACAGTTCCTGGGGTGGCCATTTCTCTGGAATCATTATGACGTTTTCTGGACATATTTTTCTTCTCTATGACTGATAACTTAGACTGATAAGCTCTGTTATCAAGGAGGAAATCGGCGCAGCTAACGATTGTCAACGTAAACGGAGCGATCTTTTACTCACTTGTTGAGAATGGAGTCACCAAGCCTGTAACAGGACGATAGCTCTGCATGAAATGGGGACGGCGGGAAAATAATAAGTTACACTAACACTAACGTCGGGTGAAATCCACCCGAACACGTCTGCTGGAAAAACAGCGAACGGAGCAGAGAGACACGCCCACCTTCATTAACGTCTGTGAGAAGCCTGAAGCTACGGAACTACCCACGGAACTCAGACAAAAGCAACACAATGAAAATAACATAAACACAATCGCTCGGGTGAAAATCACATTTGTAAAGTGTTAGTAAATGATAAAAAAATGCTGGCATTCATGATGAAATCAGGTAGTTACTACTCATTAGTTCAGTAGTTACTACTCGTTAGTTAAGTATTAGTTAAGCATGTTCTGTAACAATCTAAAGTGTAGACTATTTATGCTTTACAAAGCATTAATACATGTCATGATGAATTCAGTAGTTACTACTCATTAATTCAGAAGTTACTACTCGTTATTTTAATTTTTTTAATTTATTTTTTGCACATACTTAACTTTTTTGCATAGTAGCACGAGTGGTGGCATGTTTCTCAGTTTGCTGTTACAAATGATTGATTATGAGTATCTCACTATCACCTGGATTGGTCTACTTACAACTGAGATGGCGAGTGCCAGTGCCTATCTCTGGACCAGTGACGAGCTTGCTAGCTAGCGAGCTAACGGGCTAGCGAGCTAGCCATAGCTAGCATAATCAATAATATGTAGCTATCTGCCAACATACTATGGAACACTTTTGCCACTGACGGGCATGGCCCCCCAGCATCAGCATATTAATGTTCTTTATCACTTTGTGTTGTGTCTATTTCCCTTTTCTGTTGAGAAGATAACTGAGTCTCAATTACAGAACATACTTAACTAATACTTAACTAACCAGTAGTAACTACTGAATTAATGAGTAGTAACTACTGAATTCATCATGACATTTATTAATGCTTTGTAAAGCATAAATAGTCTACACTTTAGATTGTCACAGAACATGCTTAACTAATACTTAACTAATGAGTAGTAACTACTGAACTAATGAGTAGTAACTACCTGATTTCATCATGAATGCCAGCATTTTTTTAATCATTTATATCACTTTACAAATTATCTTATTAATCATCTATAAGTCATGAATACTTCATTTACAAATGGGGAATTCATCATTTATAAAGTATGAAACCATAGCTTATTAATCAAGAATGAAACATTTATAACTGTGTTTATGAATGAGTTACTAATGAGTATTCATGTTGGAATAATGCTTTATAAATGATGAATTCATTGTTTATTCATGCTTTACTAATGCTAAAAAGTGTCTACTTATTATAAAGTGCTACCAAAGTAAGCATTAGCTAATGCCTCCTTTGAATATTTAAAGCTACTACAAGGAATTCATTTTGTGTTGGTTTTGGTGTCCCCTGTGGAAAAAAACAGTAGTGTGTCCGAGCACCAGTTTTCCTTGACAAAACCTTCTGGTTCTCCCGTGCCTCCCTTCCCTCCAAAATTAAAATGTTTTTATTTATTTTCCCCAATTAGATTTATGGAGCAATAAAAAAAATCCCCACTGTAACAATCTTTGACTCTAACATGTCAACAAAATGAAACAAACATTTTGAACCTGGCCTCATCCAATGTTCAGATTTACATTCTTGAAAATTATGCAAACGTGAACCTATTTCATAAGATAATGCATATTTATCAGATTTAAACACAATTTCAGAAAACTTGCACAGATAAAAAAATATAGTCTTAATGTAAGTATTCAAATGGGGAAGTACCATGGGGTGTCTACTCGTTAAAACATTTACCATGTTCACCTGGGGCGTATCCACTTGAGATGAAGACCACCTGTTTTAGAAAAAGCCCTGCTGTGCATCTGATTTATGGAGACATTACTGATTACTTTGGAAACCATCGATACAGTATTATAATGATGGACTAACCGCTCATGTTACAAAATGACACAGTCCTTCAGCCGCTAGCTGCTATGGTGGTTGTGTTCACTCAACTACTTGCTGTCACTATCAACAAGGAGACGCAAAGTAAACATGGGCAACCTTTTGCACTCTCGCACACAGATCACTCATTAAGGCAAGTGCTGTGGGGACAAGATGTTTTTCTGATTTCATTTGAGTCAACAGACTGACTCAATGTGCCGAGGTGAAGCTTCGCTGGCTGCAATGACACAGTCCCGATGGCAGAGCGACATATGCCCAGCGCGTATGTGTAAACTGATATTTAAGCATATTGACAGAGAGGCTAAACAGTGACAAGTGAGGGGTAGCCGTGTGCCTTTTTTTTCCTTCTACATCTGTACATATGCGGAGTGCCTGCTTGTAGGCTACACTGTGCATTGAATCATTAGGCAATACTGATTAGCGAAAGAAGACAGCAAAACTGACTTACTCCATTTGGAATTGTGGGATATTACTTGGATTGGACTGTAAATTGTAATGATTTCATTATGTAATGCCCAAGTTCCATAATATACAGAGTGGTCAATTAAATCACTGTAGATCTGAAGGTTGTTTAGAGTTGATTAAAATGACTTAATAGTAAACACACCAGAAGTACTTAGAGCTTGTGGGAGATCTAAATGAGACTTGTTTTGTGCCAATACACTGCATGAATCACAAAAGTAATTGGTGGAAAATGTTCGATGTCTCGTGAAGGAAACCCTCACTTTCAGCTCATAACCTCCAGTGCTGAGAAATTATGCTAAAGTGCCATAAGCTGCATTTTCTCAAATGGCCACTTGAGGTTGGCGCCAAAAGCGAGTCAATCTCAACACAACTCTGAGTTCAAATGCCCAACTTTACAGCAGAAATAAACAACTTGAGGTGCGAGACTGGAGTTTAGAGGGGATGTTTACGACCGGCTTGTTACACAAGTAGCCAGTTAGCTCGTTGTAAATCAACAAAAAGCTAATCATCTTCAGACCAGATAGCAGGTTGCTTCCGTGACTGTATTTCAGACAATGCGTTCTGCCTCTGATGCTCTCAGACCTGCATTCTACCAATGCCTGCTCAAAAGTGATTTGTCAATACTAAATGACACTCATTGGAATAAATGTCATGTTAGGTATAGCGAAAGACGACCGATGTTGTATCAAAGTAAAAGAGGTTTGATCAATGTGAGGATGAATGCCAAGTGCGGTACAAATGTACCTCTAAAGAGTGATTGCACCGGTTTCCATCATCATCAATATAAAAAATTTCCACATATCCTCTATCATGGCATTGTGAAGAGTTGTCTTCCTCTGTGCTGTAGCAGGTAGAAACGGCATTTGCATCTTGTTTTGCATGGGATTCAATATTTTATGCTGCTATCTGTTCTATTGCATGTTGAGTTAAAAAGATCTGAGGACACGTTTGAAAGAATCTTAAAAGTGATTTTCTATAAAAGAAATAAAATGTAAAAAGACTTTCTATGTTTTCACTGGTTCTTTTGACTGAAATATTTTTTTGTGGCATTTTGTATGGCATTGGTTAGCTCCAGAGCAATCAGTTTAAAAGGCCGCTGAAATCACAGCCGATCTGATTCTACATTCACTGCTTTGGTCCGACTTCCCTGGTGAGCATTTCTGTGAGCTATAAAGCTATGATGTTGTCTGAGCGCCGCTCAGAGTCTGATACTTCTGTTGGATTCCTAAACTTCTTTCTTTGGTGCGACTCTTTTTCTACTGAGCAGAGACAGCAACTAGAAAGGATGGTACATTTGCTTCTTCTATGTTTCCCAGTGCTCTGAATCTACTTTTAAATCGGTCCACTACCAATTCACTACCAATCTTGCTTCTTTGCGGGAACTGCCCGTTGTACCGGCGGCCCATTTTTACGAAATCCCAATAGTCCGAAAAAATGTCTCTTTGGACCGTAGCCAATTGGTCCGACAGCCCGTTATCTCGAAACAAACGGCCACATGGCTAATTATTATGCAAACGTCAAACCTTACAGATTTCTTTGACCAGCCTCGGAATTACTAATTGCCCCGTCGGTTGGATTGTGTAGGTTTAGGTTTAGGCATGAGGAGTGAGATTGGTGAGGGTTAGGGGGACAATATTGGGGTAAGCGAATAAGAAGCAGAGTACGCCTTCACCATGGGAGGAGAAAATAAATACTGCGAGTGGTAACGCCAAATGACATCATTCTGCATAATAAGTAGCCATGTTTGTTGCATGGAGAGTATGTTTATTCGGAGCAATGGGCCTTTGTCTGTTTTTCCTGCTCCTACCGTTTAACGTTATATAGGCATTCAACAATATCTTATTGTGTGGAGGTGTGGGGGTCAACCTATAAAATCTTTATGAATTCAATGGTTTTGTTACTAAAACGAGCGATACGCATCATGAATAATGCTGGCTACTATTATCACACAAATCCATTGTTTTTCAGATCACATGTTATGGAATTTTATGATTTGGTTTACTATTAAATAATGCAAACAATGTACAGAGCTAAAGCAAAGTTACTGCCAGACTGTGTACAAAGGTTGTTTTCAATACATGAGTGTAAATATGATTTGAGAGATGTTTGTAAGTTTATTGTACAAAAAGCTAAAAAAGGGATTAAAAGAAGATGTATTTCTATTGTAGGAGTTCAATTATGGAACAACGCTAAAATGGATGTTAGAATGGTCAACTCATTTTTGATTTTCAAAAGGATCATTTAAAAAAAATAATTGAAGGTTACAAGTGTGAATGAAATGTATGTACAGTATATGGAAGATGTATGTATATGTATATGTATATATTTTATTTTATTTTATGTTTTCTTTATTTCAAATTAATTATCTGATTTAATTGATAATAATAATTTAGGTAGCCATATGCGGTAGTATAGAAAAGGAAGGATGCTAATGCTCGAGATGCACGGATATCGTAAACAAATGAAATTGTGAGGCCATTGAAGATTCACACAAGTACAATCACATGTGTGTGATTCAGCGGTCTATAAGCTAGTATAAGTCACTAGGCCTAAGTATGTGTATGTGTGGGGGCTTTCTCTATGTTGTTTTTCATTCTGGGCAGGGAGCTGTCCCAGGTTACCCGCCGTGACTCGTGTCTTTTTGCGCCCATTCATTCCTTGTTTTTTTGGTGTGGTTCCACAAGATTCAATTCAATTCAATTCAGTTTATTTTATATAGCCCAACATCACAAATACAAGTTTGCCTCGGAGGGCTTTACAATCTGTACACATAACATCCCTGTCCCGGGACCTCACATCGGATCAGGAAAAACTCCCCTAGAAAGATAGTAAAAACCCTTTCACAGGGAAAAAAGGGAAGAAACCTGAGGGAGAGCAACAGAGGAGGATCCCTCTCCCCGGATGGACAGAAGCAATAGATGTCATGTGGCCAGAATGAATAGCGTAGTTACAGCACATTCAATGAATATGACAGAAATTATTCATATAATGAGTATTAGGCATGGTCCATGATCCTGATAATCCATGAAGCAGAAGGCGGTAGAGAGGAGGGGGGCATCAGAAGGGCCATGGCAGCAGGCAGGACCGGTTCCAGGCCGGTTCCATCAGCAGGGCCATGGCAGCAGGCAGGACCGGTTCCAGGCAGCCATGGATCCATGGCAGGAGGGGTGGGTGGGGGGGCGGCAGGACCCGGGGAAGGACCCGGGGCAGGACCGGTTCCAGGCAGCCATGAATCCATGGAAAAAGAAAGTAGAGTTAGTAATGTGCATTGAAGAGACAATAGTTTATCCAGATGGAGAGAAAGAAGAGGAGAGGAGGAGTGAAAGAGGAAGAGAAGAGGAGCGAAAGAGGAAGAGAAGAGGAGCTCAGTGTATCCTAAGATGTCCCCCAGCAGTCTAGGCCTATAGCAGCATATCTAGGGGCTGGACCAGGGCAAACCTGAGCCAGCCCTAACTATAAGCCTGAAACAGCCCTAAGTATAAGCGCTATCAAAGAGGAAAGTCTTAAGTCTACTCTTAAATGAGGTGACTGTGTCTGCCCCCCGGACTGAAAGTGGAAGCTGATTCCACAGAAGAGGAGCACGATAACTGAAAGCTCTAGCCCCCAACCTACTTTTTAAGACTCTGGGAACCACAAGTAACCCTGCATTCAGTGAGCGTAACGCTCTGGTGGGGTAATATGGCACTATAAGCTCTTTAAGATATGATGGTGCATCACCAGCTAAGGCTTTATAGGTGAGGAGGAGGATTTTAAATATGATTCTCGATCTTACAGGAAGCCAGTGGAGAGCAGCTAATACAGGAGTAAGATTGAAGTTATAGATTAAATATAGCCCAGTTCTCCGTTGTTATGCACTAATGATGTGGTTGTCACAGGTCTAATCAGACACATTAGGTCGGGTGTTTGTTTCGTCAAGAACCCCGAAAGGCTTCGAGCTCCTGTCATCCCTCAGCCCCTGATTTCTCTCACACCGCTGCTGGTGGACTCTTAAACCACATCGACAGCACATCAGCCGATTACTCGTCTTCCTTTCTTCTTGGTGATCAGCCACGTGTCTGTGAAACCTGACTGTGATGAGGGAGATCAAAGTGAAACACCCTGTGGGCCGTTACTAAAGTTATCGTCCGTCCTTGGAACTTTACACGTAAGGTATTTTGTATCAGCTGTACTTTCTATCACACACTTTTCTATCACACACCAACACACATCAGTGGGCATCATTAGCATTTGAGCCCAAAAATAGATGTCGCAGTTTGGAAATGAGAACACAATCATAGGGACTCAATTGAATTGTGATCCATATTCAGTGAGTCAGGGATCCAGGCAGTAAAATAACAGCACAGCAGCAGCTCTCTGAAGCGCTTTGGCAAGTGTTTACCCTGTAGTGTGACCGGCTTCTGAGTTTTAACGCTTTTGATGATACGTTTTTATTAAACAATAGAATTTTATTGTGGCCAATCGCCTCTTAATGGTTTGTCATCAGAGCTGCTATCCTTAAGTGGCACGCAGAGGGATGCTCACTATCGCAGACAGTACAGTAGGCATGTGTGTATGTGTGTGTGTGAGAGTGTGTGAGTGTGTGCGCTGACTATAAATGACCATTAGCATCTGGACTGGCTGATGGGTGATTAACCCTCGATGATGCTTGGAAAGCCATCTGCCATTGTCTGCCAGTGACCGTTCATTCGATTTAAAGGTCTTGCGTTATGGCGCGCCCCACCCCACACAGGTGATTCCACTTGGCTGATTGGACCTCTTCTCAGGACCGCGCCGGGCTGCGCATGTGACGGACATCTCCCTCGCTCTCCTGCTAGTTTTGTCCCATTTGCTCGGGTGCACACAAATTGTAACAATCACTCTTCGAAGGTGTCCAGCAGATCTCCCAAAAATGTCATTTTATCACAATGACATTGCATTTGGTTTCCCTACAATAAGCCCCTTCTGTTTCTTTGACTTATTTATTTTGTACAACCATTCACTTGTCATAGAAGGAAGAGCACAGGTATTGCTAATCAGCCAGTTGACTAGGGCTTCCTTCACCTCAAGAGTCAATGTGACTGTGAGCCCGCATGCACAAATACCAGGACCCCGAAACAGAAGTCAGACACTATTATAATCTCATCCTACTGTGACGGGTTCGGATAATTTAATTGACACTTTGTTTTCTACGTACGCTCACATTTCAAATGAGCAAATGCCAACTTTTTGTGATGTGCCTCTGTCTTTTACAAAGTATATCCCACTGTTGACGGGGAACGTTATCACATAGGCTCACTACTGTACCTGAATGACTGCTTCTGTCTGTACGACAAGCACCCAAATGTAAATGAATACCACTTTAAGTGCAACATACACATTGGCTGTGTTAGCGCCAATGCCACACAATGGTTGCGGCATTGGCACTAACACAGCCAATGTGTGTGTTGCACTTAAAGTGGTATTCATTTACTTTTTGGCCACTTGGGGGGCAACGGATCAAGCTGTAAACACAAATCTGACATAACATCGCTAAAGCTAACAGGTTAGCAAACAACAAGTGCTCCAATGTGTTCGTCCAGACTGTCAGTAACTTTGTCTATCAGTTGTTTTGGGTGCTGGGCGGTTTGTAAAACCAACTTCCTGATGAAAACTACGCTGATGAGAGCCGTGAGAGTGAACCAAAATAGTAAATTTGCGGGCTGTAAAACCAAGAAATTAGCTGAATAGATGCTCAAACACTTTGTAAGGGGAAATGAAGGAGTCTGGTGTTAAATGCCTGTACATATTAAGGCTTTAAGGATGTCACAGTGGGATTGATACATTTACATTACATTTCATTTAGCTGATGCTTTTATCCAAAGTGTAGAGACTTTCTGCTGTCAATGGGGAGCTCATTCCACCATTGAGGAGCCAGGACAGCAAACAGTCGTGACTTTGTAGAGTGTTTAGCTCGCAGTGACGGAGCCACAAGCCGATTGGCAGAAGCCGAGCGGAGCGAACGAGCTGGGGTGTACGGTTTTACCATGTCCTGGATGTAGATAGAACCCGACCTGTTCGTAGCACGATACGCAAGTACCAATGTTTTGAAGCGGATGCGGGCGACCACCGGTAAAGTTAAGGTCGCGGAGGAGTGGAGTCGTGTGGGTAAATTTCAGGAGGTTAAAGACCAGTCGAGCTGCTGCATTCTGGATGAGCTGCAGAGGTCGGATGACCTGCCAGACGGGAGTTACAGTAGTCAAGGTGCGAGATGATCAGCGCCTGTACGAGAACCTGTGCCGCCTTCTGGGTGAGAAGGGGACGTATTCTCCTGATGTTGTACAGCATGAACCTACAGGAACGTGTTGTTGCGGTGATGTTGGCAGTCAGGGAGAGTTGACTGTCGAGTGTCACACCGAGATTCCTGCCAGTCGGGGTCGGTGCCAACAGTGAGTTGTTGAAGGTAATAGTGAGGTCGTGGGTGGGAGAGCCTTTTCCTGGAAGGAAAAGTAGTTCAGTTTTGTCAGGGTTAATTTTCAGTTTGTGTGCGGACATACACTGAGAGATGTCAGTCAGACAGGCAGAGATTCATGTTGCTACCTGTGTTTCCGATTGGGGAAACGAGAGGATCAGTTGGGTGTCATCGGCATAGCTATGGTAGGAGAAGCCATGCGAGCGGATGACAGAGCCGAGAGAGTTGGTGTACAGAGAGAAGAGGAGAGGACGGAGCCAGGACGGAGCCCTGAGGGACCCCAGTAGTGAGAGGACAGGGTTCAGACACAGATCCTCTCCAAGTTACCCGGTAGGTGCGGTCGTTGAGGTAGGATAAGAAGAGGGAGAGCGCAGTCCTGGAGGGAGGAGATAAGGATCTGGTGGTTCACTGTGTCAAACATTGTCAAGGTGAACTTAATTCAGGCTTTATGTATATTTTGCCCTCAATGTATTTGGAAGGTAAATACATAGGGGACATACAAAGTGGCTGTTTTGATAAAACCAGATGTAAAAATGTGCTACCATCCCAACAGGTACGCTTGGTTGTGCTGACCTCGGTTGTGTTTAGCAGTCACTGCGGAAAGCAGATCAAAGGATTCACACGCAAACGTCAATCCCCGATACCCCACGTTCAATTTAGTTTGTCTTATTCACTCTGCAGTTTTAGAAAACATGGTTGAAAGCAAATCATGCGCGCATCCCAGAACTCTTCAGGGGCAACACCATGAAAGCATGAAAGACATGCCTCCGCTGTGGACCGAAATGAGACACAGACGGCGCTAATTACATTGTTAATGTAAGTGTTAAAAGTGTTGTTAATTTGAATGCCGAGTTGTGGGTGCAGGGTCTAGACAAAGGGACAGATGACTGGTGAAGCCCAAACGGAAACACTGCGGCAAGTTTTAATGAGGCGGTGGGGGACTGCCCGTCAAACGCGTACCAAACACTTGCTTCCCAGAAGGGACCAATATACACACACACACACACACACACACACACACACACACACACACACACACACACACACACACACACAAAGGAATGTGAGTAAACAACACACAAGTGTCCGCACCACAGGGAAATAACACTTCCGCAAGGACCTTTCGCTGATTTGCTGCCGGTCTGAATTCCTTCTTCGCCAGAACACACCGGTCTCAGACCTGACTGATGAGCTTAAAGGGGTCAAGAGATTAAGCTCAGCACTCCCCATGTCAGCCATGTCAATCATAGCTGCATTTACAAATGCTGCAGTAATATCGGAGATTACCGGTTTTGAAATGCAGGGCTAAATACCCCCCCTGCATTATGGCGCTGAAATATAGAACCTAAAAATCCAAGATTATACTTCAGTGAAATAAAGCCTTTAGGCCTAATCCATATTCAAAGTCTTGTTTCTAGCTGGGCTGTGGGCCTCTATAACCTAGTTCTGGTGGCTGTTATTGGGGAAAGCAGCTTTGTACTGGTCAGTTGTGTGATGAGGGCTTGGACACGGTCTGTTGAGCTGACCTATATTTGGCTGTCTGCCCTGTCTGCACAGTCAAAACCAGAGCTTCTGTCTTCATTTGTTCTATAGGCAAATTGGGCCACCGGGCGCTCCACTCTCCGATCATAGTTCAAGCTTTATTGTACTGTCGTGTTGTATGTTTCATGCATTCAGATCCTCCCACAACGTAATTCATACAGTACCGAATCAGAGCCTCATCAGTGTGGAGGAATTTGTCATTTTGGTGCAGCAATGTATCTATGACACGGTCATTTATTCTGAGGGAAGGACACAGAAATCACACACGAACAAGAGTCAACGGCTATGCTACGAGATATGTGAGGCTGCATTTGAGCTAAATGCCAATATCATCATGCCAACATGCACGTAATGACAATGCTAACATACCGATGTTTAGCCCGTATAATGTTTACTTTGTTCACTATCTCAGTTTAGTTTATTATAGCATGCTAAAATTAACTAAATAGCGCTCATGCAAAGTGCTGATGAGAATGTCAGTTATGCATTATTTGTTCATAAACCAAAAATATTCATCCTCTGGGGACCATAAATGTTGGGTAGATATTTGCGGAAAAATCTCATAGTAATCAACCCAATAGTTGAGTACAGATGATTTACACACAAACAAGTTAAATGTATGTTTGCGCCAGAGGTATCACCAAAGTTATTAGTGTTCCTTCTTTGGGAATCATGAATGTCTGTAAAAAAATTAATAATCATGGCAAATCCATTCAATAATTGTTGAGATACATTTCGGTCTGGACCAAAGTGGGGGACCGACCGGCCCAACTGAACCGACCAAGGAACCGACTTTAACGTACACACAGAGAGCTGAAAACAACTTCTATCTGTAAAGGTCTTTTTAGAAGGCAGCGTTCTTCGTTCTCCTACTCCATCCTCACTAAGCCAGAATTGTTGCCACTTTTCAAAGAAGCGCTCTTAGGTCGACACATTTTTGAAACGCCTCTGACGTGTTGTGAGAACGGGAAAAGCCAAGCTTCTCCGGACTTCTTGCCTTCATTATTGGGCTTTGATCTAATGTCACCTCCCCAGACTTTCAAGGACTCCTGCTAATGAGGCTTAATCTCAGTGTGACGTTGTGTTCCTGCTCCAGTCGTGTGAACTGAGGACAAATTTGTCAGCGCAGCATGACTTGGCAGAGTAGGTAAATTAATTCATCGACTGGCCAGTAGCTGGACATTCGTAGGAAAACCCAGGAAAAAAATTACTTTTCGCAAGATATCATAAATCGTTCACCTGGAAATAATAACAATAAAATCTCAGTTCTTAGAAATGCTTTGTTAATGGAGATGTTTCTGTTCATGACTCATGGCTAATATTCTAGCCAGGAACAAGCAAACGAAAGTGAGTCACACTAGCTCTCCAAGAGTCTCAGGGTGTATTCACACCTAGCTTGTTTGGTTTCAAAACGAAACCGTCTTCTTCTGATGAGGTGCACCAGTACCTTGTTTTCCAGTCGCAGCGTAGAGGCTCGTGGAGCGGGGTACCTTGTTTTATTTAATGAACGCTGGTATATTAACTGTGAAAACAATTTGCAATTCAAGCTGCTGGTGCTCCGTAATGAAGAAGAAAACGAATGGAAGAGAGCGGAGCCAACGCTTCCCCGGTGACAATTCTAACCAATGAGAGAGCATCTTGCTCAGCTGCCGTTTGTTTACAACTCTCGGACTGCTCTTGAATGTCACAGAGCGAACTCCAAACGAACTCCAAACGAACCGAGAGGCGAATGCAACAATTGCATCCAATAAATAAGTCCTTGAAACAGAACGACGCAAACGAACTTGACGTCTGAAAACGCCCTTCAAGAGGGATTCTGGATTATTCTCTCGTAGAGGTGATAATGACGGCGGTGACATTGTGTGTGTGTGTGTGTGTGTGACGTGACTACACGAAGAGCAAAGAGGGGAAGGAGGAAAGGAGGAAAGGGATGGAGGGAGGGAGGAAAGTGTAGAAGGAGGATGGGAGGCACTTGCCGGATCGTGATTTGGGGCCGCACAAACAGAGAGTCAGAACCTCTTGAAAAGGGAGGAGAAAGAATGAAGACAATGAAGCATGTGGCGGTGTCACGAGGCCCATAAGCAGCCCGAGTGTTTACGCCACCACAGTGGACGAGGGGGCTCAGGTGCACTGCGGCGTTGCGGGGTTCAAATCCAAAACGCAACCTTTCGGGTCATCCTCCTCCTGTCACCCTCCGCTGCGTGCTGTCTAATGACGCAGAAATGGGCTGAAAATATGAGGAGACACTAAAATAGGTCAAGGGAAGAGAAGTGGGCAGGGAGAGAGAGGGAAGGAGGGAGAGAGGGTAGGGGGGTTAGAGGCATAAAGGCAACAGGGGGGGCGAGGGGGGGGGGGGGGGCTGTAGGATGAACGATGTAGCCTAAGTAGAAAGGTGGGTGGTGATGAAAAATTTAAGTTGAGAAGCAGCGATTGAGGGACGGATAGAGAGGAAGATGAACACACTCCAAAATGGAAGACACGTAAAGCCAGGTCAGCCATATTAGCAGCATTCAGTGACCAGAGATTGTTGCCTAGCAGCATGCAAGAATAGTTTTTTCTCTCTCTCTCTCTCTCTCTCTCTCTCTCTCTCTCTCTCTCTCTCTCTCTCTCTCTCTATCTCTCTCTATCTCTCTCTCTCCTGCTCACCCTCCTACTCCTCTTGTATCTCTCCTATCCTCCCCTCCCCTCTGACTTTCTCACTCTCTTCCCACTTCTCTTTTCCTTTCACCTTTCCATCTCCCCTTTCCTTTCCACACTCATCTATCCACTCTCCTCCTCACAGGCTCCACTTTCTTTCCTTTTAAAACATTTTTTATTTTTTTTACCTCAGTACAAGGCTGATGCTGCCTCATGCCGACAGCCAGCCTTTTATGTGTGTGTGTGTGTGTGTGTGTGTGTGTGTGTGTGTGTGTGTGTGTGTGTGTGTGTGTGTGTGTGTGTGTGTGTCAGATTCCTCATGACAAGCCTTTCATCAGTGTGTAAAGCTGGCTGATGCAGCTGTTACACCAGCTCTGTGCTGCATCAGGATTACATGGCACATGTGAAGCCTGTGTCCTCCAACACCTGGTCAGATGCAGGATGACACATGGCATCGTGCGTGTGCGTGTGTGTGTTTGTGTGTGTGTGTGTGTGTGTCCTTCTGACGCTACTACTACTTAACTATACTCGCACACCCTTCACACACTGTGCTTTGCATTTGGAGTTGATCCCACATCCGCTGCCCTGTGGCTGCAGTACTCACTCATGTACCAACTGTGGATTCATCCGCGGGAAAATAGTTCTAATAAATGCACTATTTGAGTACAATTTCTAAAAACTATGACGACCAGCTGTTTGACGAAGTCGTTAGCCTTGTTTTTATGTGTTATCTTTTGAAATGACAGTTTGCGTTTTTGCCATGCTTTTAAAAATGTCTTCAGTAGCAGCCCGCAGGGCTTGTGACTGAGAGCCATAGACAGCAGGGAGACCGATAACACATTATCGGTTTCAGTCTTATCCTTTAGATTTCAGGTTGTCTGCCAACATGTTTTATAATTTGACTTCTACACCTACAAATCCTACTACCATTGATAGTTTCCTGTTACTAATATAATCTCTGTCAGCTCTACTACAGCTCTCACTTTATTGCCTCCTGCCACAAACCTTCGACCATTTTACACATTCTCACTCCCAAGTCGTATAAATATGACACTTGGTCAGCGCCCCTCGGCATCAAACTATGACATTCTAGGTAGCGTTGTTTTTTTTTTTTTCAAGAAAAGCCTTCAGTGCCGTTATTTGTTCTTCTATCAATGAAGAAATACTCTCCAGCCCTGATATCACTGATGCTATTGCAGCGACCGCTATCGCTAAGCTCTTCAGGAGCTGCCATTGTTGTTTAGGACAAACAGTCGTCTCTCTGTGACGTCCTACACACCTAAGCCACCCCCGTAGCTGACATTAGGTCATCACAGGATGCTGATTGGTCCGTGCCCTGCCTTGCCAGACACAAGCGCATTACTTGAAGCCTCGCGAGATGGATTCCTGCGCTAACTCGTCCCACCGCAAGAATCCAGTCAGGCAAAGTGAGACTGGGTTGGACCGTGGACACTGGACACTTGCTTCTTATTGGCCTAGATGTCCTGTTTCCAAAAATATGATAAAGCTGTATTGCCCATTCCCACAAAATGTATGGTCTTGCATCACAATCAATAGAATAACATAAAAACATGAACATAAAACAACAGAGAAAACATATGCCAAGTCACCCTCCAGCGACCGTCAGAACAGACGAAGCAACATAGCAGCATCTGAGGAAAAACACACCTGGTCCCCATCTCAAAATGTCTCATCACTCCAAGCAGAGAGCAAGAAGAGCTCGGCCCTCATGTACTCAGTCGCATGATTACGGTCCCTGTTGTGCAGATGTACCAGTGCACCTGTCCAGGATCGGTCTCTGCACTTTGCCAAATGCTTTCTGGGATAAGCTCCAGCTCCACATGACCCTGAACATGAATAAGTCAGAGAGAAAATGGAAAAAGAATTACAAAATTGCCCAAATCTAATCAAAATGCTTTATGTTCATTATCAATCATTGCACATGGGCGATACTGACTCCTATCCAGATTGTAACATAAGTCTAACAGTTGGCTGGTTTGTCAGTGTTCTTCTATATAATCCCTCAATTTAAAATGTGAGTTTGTGTGCTTTGAAATGTGTCTCTCTCACCTCTGCCTAACGTCCAAATCTGTGTTAATGGTTGTCCCCGAGTACAAGAGTGTAGGAAGGAGGTGTAGGTGTGACAGCCACTCAGAACTAAACGCTGGCAGGCCACAGGCTCTTTAATAATAGTAAAAGAGTTGCATGTTCTCTTATTTTCCAGGAGGTATGCCAGTGCCTGAGGTGGCGACTGACACTGCCAGCGCTGCCGCCATGTTGAGCCCCGTCCTCCACGCCTCCAACGGAGACGGATCCGAGTCTGAAACCACCTCCGCCATCCTCGCCTCCGTCAAGGAACAGGTTAGAACCGTGTGTGTGTGTGTGTGTGTGTGTGTGTGTGTGTTTGTGTGTGTGTGGACATGGGTATGGGAGGGTTGTCACAATTAATGAGCTATGAATACCAGAAAGTAGTGCGGATAATTCCTCCACATTCTGATCTGTGAGTAGAACGCCTCAGGCCACAGTTTGCTCACTTGTGATTTGGAAGCTGCTCTAATGTGTTTGGGTGCATCATTTCACTACTTTTTATCAAAGTCTGAGCGGCTTCGTTGGAGGGGATTGTTTTACTTCAATGAAGCTAAAACGACGCTTCAGAGGCAGGGGCGTCTCTAGGATTTTGACACATCTGGGGCTTAGCCCAGAAGAGTGAAGCGGCAACATTTTTAGACATAGAAACACTCTCCACATACCCTACAGGTACCTGCTCTTCTGGACTGAATTGAATTGAGGCATTTCATGGTTACCAGTTAATACCAAATAGGCTAGCAATTTTCACAAACTTCCCTCAATAGCCCAGGCACAAAAATGCCCCATTCATCATGTTGAACATACCAACAGCAACCATTCAGCAACAGTAAACATTGAGATGTTTAATGAACCATGCATCTTGTCATGTACAGTGTTTACATTGTACATTTAATGCTCTTTACATACTCATATGTATTTATTCTTTACATATTCTTTAACATTATTTAACATAACATACTCTTTAACATAATATTTAGACATAAGATGCTAATAATGCTAATAGTGCTCAACCAACACAAACACTTAAAGTAGTGGTTCTCAAACTTTTTCTGTAAATAACATTTTGTGATTCCATCTGTGCTTTTATAAATAACAGAATAAAGAAAATTGCAATCACTTAAAGTTTCAAGTAAATCAGATTGCTCCATCAGACAATTTTTTTAATGTTTTAATTGCAATCACTTAGATCAATGAACAGGAAGTTGTATCTGTGCAAAAAAAATACTAATATTTAGTTACTACTAAATAGCTCATTGTGGAAAACAATAAGCTATTTTTTTTTTTTTGCCAAACAAAACAGAATGAGTGCAGATATGTGAGCATCAGGTTGCATCAGTATTACATTACATTACATTTCATTTAGCTGACGCTTTTATCCAAAGCGACTTACATTTTTGCTCTATACACCGTAGACACAGCAACGGGGAACAATTAGGGGTTAAGTGTCTTGCTCAGGGACACTTCGACGTGTGAGCCATGGGGGGACTGGGGATCGAGCCGGCTACCTTGTGGTTGCGGGACGACCACTCATCCCCCCTGAGCTACAGCCGCCCCAAACGGATGAATTTTATTGATCTTATCCACACGACAGCTTGTCATTTCTGTCTCTAAATGGTCGCGTTATTAGTGGCTGCAGTGAGCTGCTTTCCTCTACACATCTTTTTAAAACAGGGTTGTAGATTTGATACAATTCATGTTCAACGTTGAGATCTGTTTTCTGTTTTGAGACACGCAGCAGCAGAAAGGACGTCACGGAGACTTCTGGCAAAACGCCCAAAAATAAGGGAGTCGCGCATGCGCAAGCGTAACCTGTTAACGGCGTAACCATTTACCCGAAAGTACAGGCATTTCTCCATGTATTTATTAATGACTTAGTTTATGTCCGTGTACTTTGTACTTTTGTAATGTGTGAAGCCAGCAGCTCATTGTTGGTAGAAGACACGAGCACTTTGTCTCTTTCACCTGGAGCAGGAGAGCTGCTCCGGTGCGAGGAGAACTCCGGTTGTTCCTCTCATGAGAGCTGCTGTTGCCATCTTCACCCTGGGAGCGTTTAAAACGCAGATATAGCGGTCTGCTTTTCACGCGACATATTTTTCGACTCTCTCTGTCCGCTGTTGTGTGCTCAGTGCTCACCTGTGTATGCGCGCGCACGTGTCTGTGCGCATCGCGGTGGAACTCCGCCGTGCGCGATGCAGAGCAGAGGAGAAGTGTTAACGCGACCATTTAGAGACCGAAATGACAAGCTGTCGTGTGGATAAGATCAATAAAATACGTCCGTTTAGTTTGTTTAATAACAGAACAAGGTGTAGACCTGTTCTATAGGAAAGAGAAACTTAAATGACGACTTGTATAATAGGGGGGCGCACACTGGCGCACACTGCAAGTGCGCCTGCTGCCTGACGCCGCTGTTTTGGGTGAATGACGTATTTTATTTTTTTTTGAAAATTAATATTCGGGGCTAATTAAATGTTTTAGATGTTTTAGCCTAGGGACGCCACTGTTCAGAGGTAGACTTTGTTTTTCATGCTTATTACGTATTTATGAATGTTAGAATATTCATGCCTCTGCCAGAATGTGTCTCCATGTGTCCATCTGCTACAAGTCTTTCATTATATTACTTAGACCGACTTCCCTCATAGCGTGTACAAGGTTTGCTGTCCTCTACATGCAATGTTTTGGCATTTAAGATACAACATTTGTATTACTTTCCACTTTCCCCTAGTTGCGACATTGAAGAGTAGCAGATTTTTCATTTCCCGTTCGTTCGATTAGATGTTGACCCAACTTTTTGTGCGCTTACATTTCACAAATAGTCATAATAGCATCCCTGCTGCATTCATTTTAGTGTTGGACTCACTAGTTTTGCAAATGATTAAATGTTGTACACGCTCAAATCTAAGATTTAACAAGATAAAAAAAAGTCTACAGCTCATCGGATAAACACATTTTGAGATTGAATGAAAGACCGAAGGGACTACTTTTTGTTGGAGAAGCTGAGAATTGAATCATTAGTAAGTGGACATTTTGGTGGCGCAAAATAGAAAAGTAAGGGGATCACCAAAGTCATCAGGGTTTATCCTCTGAGGTTCGTTTATGTCTCTGCCAAATTTAATGTTAATCCATCCACAAATTGTCCAGATATTTTAATCTGGACCAAAACGTTGAACAGATGGACAGTCGGACCCCCATCACCACCCCCACAGCCACACCACCGGTCTATTTCAAAACTACTTCCAATCAGCTTACTCTCACATAGGATGAGTAGTAATCAACATAAAGCAAACAGAGAACCGATTACATGTGATGTTGGTGTAAGATCTTATTAAGTATTTACCCTTAATGGGTAACTCCCCTGATTTTACAAGCCAAAGTGTTTTATTTTTATTTTATAGAGTCTGGAGCAGGAAAAAGCCGACAGCCGATTAATCGTCTGATCGCTGTTCTGTGGTCTATGACTGGATCCTGTTACAGTGTTATATGCCACTTTTACAAAGCATTAATGTTTGTGCATATTCCCGGGGAAGATCCGAAAAGTGCAATTCTATTTCATGTATGGATAGTTTTTTGGCTGGATTATTTAGAGGAGAGAACATTAAAGTTGAATGATTTCTTTTCCCCCATGTCGGCCTGTCTATCGGAGACAAAGAGCTGCCAGTGTTGCTTTTGATATTCCTCCTCTAGAAGTAGGAGGTGCCACTTCATGTGGTATTTAACAGTTGTTTAGATTATTATCAGCGGTTAATCACATGCACACAGATATTTTCAGCACAAGTGGCCCTCATTATGTGTGCGGAGCCTCCATGCACGGCGGTGATTTACGTGCCCGTGTGACTGGTGGCGGCAGTGCAGCCTCCGGCCACTACCGGAGACTAGTTCCACCGGAAACGATCTGAACGTCTGCTGGGGAGTGCTGCTATTATATGAAAAAAAAACTGGCTCTGAAGGCAGGTTCTTGGAATCTGATCTATTGCCTCAAGTGATGTCACTTGAGTCGGCACCGGTTGGGGCTGACGACTCTAAGTTTGAAAAAAAAAAAAAAAAAAGGTCTTGGGGTGTGGAGTAAGATAGAAGTGTGTTGACCAGACCTCTTCAAACCGCTCCTCATCTCTGCTCTGAGGCTAGCCGCTCAAGGCTACATTAGCAGCCGGATCGCCGACCATTGAGTTGTATTTTGGGTAATGTAGGCGCCAGGTTCTGACAAGTAAGGGGAATGTGTGGAATAAAAAATGATATCTCTGACTCTGCAGAACCGACTTTGATCCCTTCTTCTTTATGCAACTGTCCCTCGTGAGTCTGACTGCTAAAAGAGAGCCATGCTAAATCGATGGAATACGGCTTTAACGACATGCACTATGAATGCTGGCTCTGTCTGGGGGGGGGGGGGCGGCACATTGCAAGCGGATACTTGATACTGTGGACACTGTGTGCGCCCTTGAGTACTATAAGATGTACCCTGGACAGCAGATGCTAAAGATAGCCGGTGAAAATGCTGAGAGTGAAAAAGGAGAGATTCTGCATGTTTTAGACTGCATCCTCCTGTGAGTTACTTCAAATTTTTTTTCTCAAGGTCCATTCCTCGTCTAAGTAGGTCATGTGGACAAGGACACACACACACAGGTCATGTGTGCGCACACACACACACGCACAGAAAAAACAGGAGACAGGAATGGAAGGAGTGTCAGCTATTTGAAGGAAGTGAAGACAAACGGATAGTCTCTCTCTCTCTCTCTCTCTCTCTCCCTTCTTCTTGGAGTCACTATATTTCTCCCTTCGCCCCAGTGAAGTTATTATTTCTCAAGCCAGTCATTTGTCACATCCTTCCATACTTGTCTTTGCAGCGTGCAATTTTTCAATATGTTTTGGGCTGTGTGCCAGTGTTTGTAACCAGGAAGCGAGGATGTGATTTTCTCGAGTTTTTCAGGCAGTGCACACACACACACACACACACACACACACACACACACACACACACACACACACACACACACACACACACACACACACACACACACACACATTTTGGTTCATAATGACAAGGTCAGGTGTTAGAGACCAAGAAGTCTTCAGAAACACACACACACACACTTGTGTACACACTGCCAATCAGATTATTTTGCCTCTGCTGACTCACACGAGGTGATCCCTGCTGCTCTTTTCCCCTCCGCTTCCTTCTACCCACATGAGATTGATTAGCCATTCAACGTCGTGTTTATTACATCTGTCAGCTTTTTGTCCTCGCGTCGTTCATCATCTCTGCCGTCAACACATGTGCATGGGGGGAGCGCAGTGTGAAGCTCTGAAAGAGTTCCAATCAGACGCGAGACACGCTCGTTTGAAAAATCTGACACATTGTCTTGTTGAATGAGGGATGACGTGAAAGTGGCACATGGTATTGATTAGTTGTCTGTTCATTGGCAGCCTGGTAACATTCATCGCTGAAATATGAAGATGTTGAATGTTTGTTTAAAACTGCACAAAACATGGACGTAGTCTCTGTGATGTCACACTTAAGTGGTCATTTGACGAACTGCAGCTTTTGGCACTTCCACATTGCCGTCATTTCACAGCAAAATCCTCTGTTTGTAAATAATAATAAAAAAACCACGTCTTTTCTGGTTTTCGGTCTTATTAGTGCGAAACATTCCAGTTGCACGTGATCATACCAAAGTTTAGTACCAGTGACCGTATGAATCTGCAGCACATGTAAACAACATACCTGCTTACAGTCATTGTGTTAGCATTGCTGTTGTCAGAATGTTAGCATGCCAACATTAGCACTTGGCTCAAAGCGCCGCTGTGTCTAAGAACAGCCTCCCAGAGCTTATGGTTGTAGACTCGTAGGTCGGCATTAGTGACACATTTTAAAGTATGCATCCATATCCATGCTATTAGTATTCAGACATGAACAAACATAATTTTTGTGGGATATGACGGCAATAAGAAATAGATATATTAACTCCAAACTTATCCTTTTGAATGTACTGTTTCCCTTATGCTGCGTTCACACCAAACGCAAGACGATTTTTCGCGCAGCGTTTACCGCTTCAGTTTACTTGCGCGAGTGAAAAGAGGGTGTTCACACCAAACGCGAAATCGCGCCGCGACAAAAGAGGCGTGGCTTATCGCCGTTGCTTCTCTCCGTGGAAGGAGCTTTCATTTCCGCTATCGACCATGGAACAAATAACCATTATTTCTGCGTTATACTTGTTGTGGAAGTCCCAAACATGTCGGAACATCAAACGCCCTCGTGTTTGGGTTCATAACACCATCCGTAGCCGCACACAGCTCGGTGAATTTCACCGACTCCTCCAGGAACTGCGTCTGGCTTATCTCCGTAAAACAGATACCGCTTCCGCCATCCACCATGGAAATATTTATACTTGTTGTGTAAACTCCACATATGTCGGAACATCAAACTCCATGGTGTCTGGGTTCATAATATTATCCGTAGTCCCACAACAGCGTCTGAATGACGGCCGCTAGCAGCGTTACTTCAGGCGGAGCAGCAACAGTTTGATTCAGCAACGGCAAGACGGCGGTGGTGACGTGCGGAGCTTCTCAGCGCTGATTGGCTGACGCAACTACACTGCAAAAAAGGAATTTCAAGAAAGTAAAACTAGCCTTGTATCAAGAAAATAAGTCTTATTTTTTGCCCAAAAAGAATATTAATCTTGTCAAGCATGTTTTGATTAGAAAAATTATCTAATTTTAAGAAAGTATGCCTTACTTTTTCTTGATTTTGGGCTTATTTTAAGAAATCCTGTCAAGCAAAAAAAGCTTACCCAATTGGCAGATTTTTTTGCTTGATATTGGATGATTTGATTGAATATAAGAATTTTTTGCTTCTTTCTAGAAGGGCTGTTTTTGCAGTGTATGACTCACGCGATTTTTCCGTTGCGTCCTTCGCTCTGTTCGCCCCGCCTCAATCGCGTCTGTCTATCGCGCCGCTCGGCGGAAATTCCGCGTCTTCGCAACCTATCGCATCTTTGCATTAACTTTGCATGTAATCTACTCTACGTTTGGTGTGAATACTGCATTAGTGGCCTTCTGCTTCAATAAGTCCCTAAGTTCCTGACTTTAAAATGGTTCACGGAGGTCCAGTTACGGAGTTACAAACCTCAGTGTCAAAACGTCTGTCCCGAAATGCGATGTGGTTAAAGTAGCCAATCAAATGCTTAGGACTGATGCTTAAGACAGTTTGAAATTGGCTCGTACAAACCATCAACATAGTAGTCATAGTAAATAACCAGCTAAATTGAGAAATTGTGCAATTACTTTACCCCCACTGTGATTTTTATTTGTGTAAGAATACCAGTTAGATAATGTTACAAGACTGCAGTCAACCAAACCTGACATGCAATTATATTTTGCAAGGATAAACACACAATGATGATACAGCTTATCATGGTTCTCCTTAGAGGGAGCAACCATGAGTTCTTGTTCTGTTTATCCCACATCACATTACTGCTACGACCTTACGTTTCCAACAACATGAGTCAAACGTCAGACAGAAAAAGGGATGTGGTTACATTCGTCGGCTCATCAGAGAAGAAAATATAAAAAGATCAAAAAGTTGGTGAACATAAGCGGTCCAGACAAAGGACTACCACTGGGGCAAACAAACACGGAGAAGGAAATCTATCACAGAGGCTTTCTATTAGTTATCAAATCTGATTCTTTGTTGTGTTTCTGCACAAATGAATGTGTATCATGGTTCTCCCTGGAACAGTTCACTCTAATTGGCAGCGCAGCAGGAAAAAGGCTTGTCTTAGGTCTGACCTACAACTGGTCTGAATCCAAACTGAAAGCCGTTTACACGGAGGCAATCTGAAACGATACCTTCATTTTCCCTGTGCACCTAATTAAACTCAGCTCAGCTCCTCTCTTCACCTACTAACACATCATTATATAAATACTGGCGAACTGTTTCCCGTTTCATTCCTTTCTTTTTTTTACAGGTTCTTTTATTTGTGTTTCCTTACAGCGGCCCGGCGATAATAATGATGGCTGCTACCAGCTTTTCCTCCCCCCACTCCCTGCTACTCCCTTAATTTGTTTATTAAGGATTAATTAAGATTTGTTTAGCATCAGCTATCTCATTAAATTGCCAAATATAGTTCTCTTCAAAGTAGAATATGTAAGGGAGGAGGAGGGAGGAGTTGTGTGTGCTCACGCTTTGTCTCCCTCTCGCTCTCCCTCTCTCTTTTGCTCACTCTGTGTGTTATTTCCAGCTGAAGGAAGACTCCAGGCCAGAGCGCCATAGCAGAAATAGGACAATATGTCTTATTTCACCTATGCAATGCTGCTGTATCTGAATATATTTTTGTGTAAATATGGGTATGTTCATTTGTATGCAGGATGCAACCTCTGGTTTTGAAAAGTGGAGCCAATGCTGAAGTGTCTTAAACTTGCATTCTCGCTATATGGCCATCAGGGGACGATTCCTCCGGTTGCAAAAATATATTTTTATTGTATAGAAGTCGACCAACGGGTGACGTCACGATGACTACGACCACTTCCTCTACACATCTGGTTGCTACAAGCTCGCGTTCTCACACAGGGGGGTAAAGGCAAAGCCCCTCCTACTGGCAGCAGACAGAAGTGTGGTTTTAGTGGTTCTGCGAATTGTGGATTGATGCATGAAGGCATAAAAACAAAAAGACTTCGTTAGTTTTTATTATTCTACAACAAAATTATAATACATGTGGTGTATTTTTTTTAAACAATTAAATTATAAAATAGCTATAACTTTTAATTAAAAATAAAAATAAAAAAAACTTTGTGATTCTGTTTAGGCCAGCAGAGAAGGCTTAGCAGGCCCTGACGGCCCGACACTGATTATTTCAGATTGTAAAATTGCACAATTCTCTGGTTTTGCATCTGCCCAAAGTGGTTGCATTGCCATTTGTTTCCACAAAGAAAACGCCACTGGATGTCATGTTTAAAGACTGAGGCTGTCTGTTTGCACATGTAACACTCCAACAGGCTGAGGGCCTTTTGGAAAGAGAAACACCCTTTAAATACAGATGATCTCTCTTACTTCAACCCAATGTACATGCAGAACAAATCCCAAAACCGGCTGTGCCTAGTTACGGTTGCTAAGCTATGATTGGACAGTCCCTGTTCGGAGGAGAAGTTCAGCTCACATTTGAGTGCATACATATTTGCATTCATGTGTGTTTTCTGCCAGTTTCAGGGTGACTTTTTTTTTTAATGCTGTTAGATGTCTGTCGCTGAAACCGGAAAGCAGTGTGACAGGGGAGGAGAAGCAGTGGATTGTGGGCGGGCTCGGAAAGGGCAAACGTTTTCTTATATTTTGCAGCTCGGTTCCATTCTTGTCTCGTCTCTCTCTCATCTTTCCCTGTATAATCTCTCTCTCTCTCTCTCTCTCTCTCTCTCTCTCTCTCTCTCTCTCTCTCTGCTACCTGCCTCGGAAAAAGAACAGTTGACAAGGGAATGACAAGCTTGTGTGTGTGTGTGTGTGTGTGTGTGTGTGTGTGTGCGCGCGCGTGCGTGCGTGCGTGCGTGCGTGTGCGTGCGTGTGCGTGTGTGTGTGTGCTCCGTCGGGTGGCAGAGTTGATTACAGCGCTTGACTTTCAGCCCTGCGAGTTACATTATGCAGAGAGCCGAGCAGACGGTAGACACTGCAAGAGAAGATACCATACTTTATATTTGATGAAGATAAGTCTCGCAGTAGATGTTGATTATTTTATTACAGGCAAATGAAGAAAGAGACAGATGCTGCAACCAGGATTTCAGCTCATGCATGAGTGAGCTCTGAGTATTTCTGTCTGTCAGTTCTGTTTTCCTACCCAATTCTTTTTTCTTTTTTTTTCCAACCCCTCATCCACAAATACAGAAAATTCAAAGGTTGTATCGTTAAGCCAATACTCTCAGAGTTTTGTCAGATTTTCTTTCTCTATTTTTCTTTTCTTATAACAAGGTCTCAATATGACTCCCCAACTGCAACACAAAATATTCAATACTACAATACACAGTAATTGTGGAAAAATATCATTAATATTTTTAAAAGTTTGGACTTTAAAAGTTTGCCCCCCTGGACCTTTTTGTGTATGACTGGGCCGTGCAAGCTGGCACATTGAAAACACCATTGGATTCATGATTTTCTTTACAGTATATTTCTATTAATTTGAATTACCTACAATATTTGCCTGTGGCCCTTGTGAAGCCATGTTTTCATCATAAACCAATGACATATTCTCAAACAGAAGGTTGAAGTAATATGTACTATAAAAAATAAAAAAAATTGCACAGCACCAAAAACACATTTAACACGTTTAAAGCCTAGTTCATGCTTCTCCGTCAGGTCGACGGCGCACCTACGCTGTCGACCTGACGCAGTCGTTGAGCATTCATAGTTCTGCGTCGAGGGTCTGCGTTGCTCTGCAATTAACCGCCATGCCGCCAGGGGGGTGTGTCTGTGTGGCTGTGTGGTTTCAGGGGTTATAGCCGAACCCTTGCTTTTTCTTCCGGTCACAGTAAACAATGGCGACCAGGTTGAAGCGGCTGTGTATGGAGTTGGAGCTCACCAATATTGAAGAGCAAATGCTTATATTGCAAGAGTTGAAGCGCAGGAGACAGAGAAGACGTTTGCGGAGGTGGTCTGTACGACCACCTCCGCAAATTCTCAGCGGTGACGCTGAGAATAGCCTCGGGTGGGAGCCAGCAAGCTGTGGCGGCTAGCTACAAACTGGCGTTGAGATGGTGTCCCGAGGCACACTCAATTAGTGATAATAAACTGTAAATGAGTTATGCATGGTGTTGAAAATAAATATCAAACAACTTTTTGAATACAAACTTGTGTGCTTTATTCTTATGTATAAGTGCACTCAAACAATACAACACACACACTTGAGTATCAACTATTTACAACAACAAAAAACTATATACAAAGTTCAAAGCTGCGGGTCTATCATTGTCCATGTTCATGTATGAGCCCGTAGACTTTAAACATCAGAGCAGGTCTCTGGTCATCTGGCACCCTCCGAAGCAAGTCGCCCACAGTTTGTCCGAACCTGAAGCACTCATCCCCCTCATGCAGTAGCTTCTGATGCAACTCCATCCTCCGTCTCGCTCTCTGATGAACCGCACGACGTCTGTTTTTAATGAAAGAGTGGATGCTTGATTAGTCTGTGTTTGTTTACAACCAGTAGTCAGCATTACATGTTGTTAATGTTTAACGTTACACATAAGCACACACATAACCGATGATGTAGCATTAAAAACAGAAAACACATACCGTTGCCTCGTAGTTGGAATCCGTTTCTCGGTGTTTCACATGTGGTACCAGCCAGGACATGAAGTGGTAAAATGCAGGCACTTTTTGGCCGCCTGGGTCGCCACTTTTTGTAGCGAGTTTCTTTCGCAGAAGGACATATTTTCTTCCACCTTTTCGTGCACTCCACGGCCTCCAGCCCCGTGTTTCGCGCGATTTCTCGCCATGAATTTAATGTCCTTTGGTTGTCCTTGTAGTCGCTTGAAGAAAAGTTATACAAGTGGTCGTATTTCCTCACTTCCTCGATGATTCGTTCTTCTGTTTGGTCCATTGTTACTACTGATCTACAAGAACTTTAAAAATGGCGGTGTAGGAAGACAAACCGAAAAGAGCAACCGCCGGAAATTACGTTCTGAGCGGACCAATCACAGCGTTGCGGTCCGCGTCAACGCGACGCGTAGTTAGGATTTTTTGGAGGTGCGCGTCAGGCTACAGCGTAGGGGTCTGCGTCGACGCGTGGACGCAGACGGAGAAGCATGAATTAAGCATGAATTAGGCTTAAACCAGCAGTCTTGTTGGGGATTGGAGCGTGATATTAAGCAACCAATCACAAGCTGGAGCAGCCTTTCAGACAGCCAATCAAACAAGTGGATCAGGCAACAGAAGGCATACAGTTAGCTGCAAACTACCCACAAGGAGCCTAAAACTTTCCTCAGAGCAACACCAGCCGCCTGTCTCTAGTTCTTCTTGATCTTCTCTCTTATCTTAAAGTGTATCTCTCACTCAGTTCTGCAAAAAGTGCATGTCAATAGCCATCCGTGATCAAAGTGCAGCTTCTGTGGTAGACCTCTGAGATTTATTTGACGTTAAGGTTCCAAACATGAATTGTAGAAGCCATTATATGATTTGTGTTTTACCTGTCTGTTTTGATTCGTTATGTTTTGATGACGCAATGATGTCAGGGGGCGTCAACGTTATATATAGAAGTCACCTGAGTGCAGGCAGGTGTGTTTTGTTTAGAGAGCGGAAGGGCAACCTATTTTTAACCGCATAAAGAACGCATAAAGAACGCATTAAGAAAAGAACGCATAAAGATCACATAAAGAACGCATACAGAACGCATAAAGAACGCATTAAGACCGTATTTAGATACAAAGCAGGTTTTTTCTGTTCAAGAGGAGTTTTCATTTATTTTTCTGTTCAACAATAAAAGGATATGAAGTGACACTACGAAAATGCGCGTTATTTTACCGACCGCTCCTACATGAATGATTGGATGTTTTTTTTCCTTCTACTTACTTTTTTTGTTGTTGATCAGGCCCTTTGCACAAACGCAGCATAACATAGATTTATATCATTTTAGTATGAGAACCGTTAAAACGAAATGCTCTCCACCAGTGTTGGCCAGTAACACGTCACTTAGTTTAGTTTTTCAGTAGTGTAAGGGATTACAATTTGAAATTCTCTATTACTTGTAAAAAAGTGGGGATCAACTTGTTCGCCGTCTTACCACGTGCTCGATTCAGAATTACACTTTCCAAAATCGACTATTTGTCGAATACAGCCTCCATGCAGCAAACACGCAATTCATGGTCTTGCTGTCATAAAAAAAACTCAATCCCTCCTCATCCCCTTTATCAGTGAAACTCATTCCCACACTTCCACAATGCAGAGGTGTAAACATCAGCATATATGTTACTGGGCCAGTGGAAATGGAGATGGAACACAGCCTAAATAAAAGATTTCAATACCGCCTAACACAACTGTACACTTCTAGAGAAAATATCCCTTTTGAATGATGCAGTTGCAGCCCCAACCCTCCAGTTAACCAGATTGCATCTCCTGTGCACAGACTGGAGCTAATAAAGTGAATAAGAGCAACGTTGCAGAGTTTTTAGTAGCTGCATGTGAAGGCGGAATCTTCAAACTGGCCATTTGGGTACATCTGGATACCATCTGTGACATTTTAAATGTTCTCAGGTCGCTGTATAACTCAATTAATGTCATTTTCTTCATCACTATATATATTAATTCCATCTAAATACAATTGTTGAGGCTTTGTATTAAAAAAACACTCAATCAGACTTCTGTATATTTTCCAATATAATAAAATACACCCGTATTATCATATTATTATATTAGCAATGCCATTAGCATGTGTGCAGTACCATGATTCATCCACCAGATGGAGACATGTTTATTACATGCAAGGCTGAGGAGAGGCTGTTCATTGCTGAAGGAAGGCTGACTACAGTTGCTCCTCCATTACATGCAAATTAATACAGACAGCAGGAATCAACTTAAATTGATTCAGAGACATTGTATGAGCCTTTATCAGCGTTGATGTGCTCTTGAACAAGCTTTTGATCCCAAAACTAAAAGCAAGACACAATACTTGCAGACTGCAGTATTTGCATTTAGGAATCACCTTGTATCAATCATTATTGGAGGGTGTGTGAACCCAAAAGGCTAACTGTGAGGACAGGTGTTCTGAAATACTACGTTGTTAATGGTCAGTAAACGCCTCCAAAACCTAGGCTGGCTGCTGTATTTCTAATTTCTAGGAGAATATGTGTAATGTTTGGGTACGGTGGATTTGTAGGTGTTTGAAAGGCACCTTAGATCCATCTGTGCAGAGTAACATAAGTAAGGTAATAACTTTCTAATTTAATGTTTTTATATGATGAGGAATTGAGATATGTTTAAATAGGTTGCCCCACACTGCTCTCATCAACCTTTGTCTGCCTGTCACAATGCATTCTATCACAACCCCTGTCCACGAACGGTTTCGTTGTCGGTTGGCATGATTATGAACATGTACAAGGAGCCGAAAAGGCAGCAAATCCTCACATTTGAAAAACTGCGACCAGTAAATATTCGCCACTTTAGCTTAGAAGATCATCAAATTAATATAAATGAATTATCTGTCAGTCGATTAAGTCGGTTAATGGAAATCCTTTCACCTATACATGCATGAATTATTGTCTACCCGAAGTCCACTCAAGTCACTTTCCAAAGCACCCTCCATTAAACAAGTGGAGCAAGAACACCTCGGGTCATTTGGGCCGTACTTTGATGTGGACTTTTTAATTGGAACGAGGTACCATAGGAGCACAAGTACAGCACCCCACACGCTGCGTAGCATCATGTCTAAGTCTTACAGTTTGTACCAACATTTGTTCTTGAATCCATTCGGTGGAAATACGCTTTTTATTGGGCAGAGCTGCTCATATTTCCTCTTTTCCAAACAGCACTTGCAGTGAAATGTCAATCGGCAATCCTCCCAGCAACAGGCAATAAAAGGAGACAAAAATAACAAGGCCACAAGGTACTTCAACATGATTAAAGCAACAGTGCCGAGAAAAACTCTGGATAAGTCTTCCCCATTAGGTGTTTACCTTGCGTGTCACGGCCCTGGGCTTTTAACGTCCTCAAGGTTTTTATTCGCCCCGCAGTTTGAATAAACAATTCTACCTTGATGCTGTTTTTCCTTTATTTTGCGCGAACAATGAGCTCTACGAAGACACAATTCACGCCTCACAATCCTCCTTCACCGTGTGCTTTACACTGCATCGACGCTGCTGCACGGGGTGCGGTGGAGACACAATATCTTTAAGGAATGAAACCCAGGAACTACAGCCGCAGTTATCGGGGGAAACAAGACAAATCTGTCTGGTTTGGGATGAACATTTAAGTAGTTTTGGTATCCGGAGAGCGCTAAATCTCCTCGAATCTGTCTTCCCCCTCGCTATTTTTCTTTTTTCTCCTTTATCTCATTTCACTTGCTGCCTTGGTCTCTATCTTTCCATCACTCCCCTCCTTCTCGTGTTGGCTTGTTTCCCTCTGCCTCCGGGACAACTTTGTTACCAACTGGATATACCTAGCCATTTTTCCGGCCAAAAAACAATAGCTCCAGACAGCAGTGGTCTTAGCTATACAGCCACCGTGACATTTTCTCATTGAACAGGGCCCCTTCTGAAACAACAAAATGCCAGGCGGACACCACCGGGCACAATTAGAGCACTTTACAGTGGAGAGAGCGGGGGAGACAGCTACAGCTAGAACACACACACACACACACACACACACACACACACACACACACACACACACACACACACACACACACTGCAACTATGCAGCCCACCACTGTCCTCCAGTCATTTATTTTACTTCACTAATTGCTTTAATGGGGTTTTCAGGGGCCAGCCTGCTCCTGTAAGCTGGTGGCTCTCTATCTGCCTCCCCTCCGTCTCCATTAACACGCTCAGACCGGAGCCCAATCTTTAGTAATGCAATCAGTTGACAGGCACTTGATTGTGGAACCTGCTCATTAAAATATAGTTAATTGCTGTCTTTTTTTTACTTAATTGCTTATCAAGCTACAATTATTCACACACACAATCACAATCCCACCAATCCGCGAAGCCGGACTCGGCCAGTGAGTGTTCCTCTTCCACAAGTATGATGGACTCGGAGATGCCGTACTTGAGCGCTACTTATTCCTACTGTACGCCTGGAGAGGTCCTGCAGCTACTGTGAAAGAGAACTAGAATGAGAGTAGAACGAACATCTCTTTTCAAATGAACTGAGCAGGGTGGTCAGCACCATTTCTATGTGTATCGTGCCACTGCAAGTGTTGCAGCAGGCTTACTACTCACTCATGCCAGTGTGATGTTTAACACACAGCGTTGGCGGCGAGTGTGTGTGCAGTCCCGCCATGATGTCACCTTTATAAGTAAGAAAGAATGAATTGGCTTTAAAGAAAGTCGTTTGAGCTCTGTGACTATACCTCCGCTGCCGACTTAGCGGCGGAGCAACAATGTGTGACACGTTTCATCAACATAATAACCAACAACAATCAGCCTTTTCTTTTGAAACCAGTCAATTGACCACGCAAACAGTTCAATGTCCATTCATCTTTATTCAATAACTATGATTAGCCTATTTATTACGAATCACTTTCTTTGGATTCCATTCTTTTTCTGCGATGTTGTGCGATCCATCAAAATAAACACATAGTTTGAATACAATGTTCTAAGTAAAATCCACCAGCTTCACACGGCTGCATTACAAACTGGGGGCTTTAAGGAGGGACTCAAAATAACTGGTGTGTCAGCCATTGACCTTTTTCTATTTCTTATCTGTCTTTGTGAATCCCCCAATTTAAAAGTTTCAAAAGTCCAACACTGAATTTCTGGAATACTCCTTTAAACTGCATTTCCACACAAAGGTGATGTAACGTTTTCAAAGTCTGCTAATCGATTTTAATGCTTTACTTGTATCGAAGTGACTGGAGATCAATGGCTGCTTTGGTGAGGAAAATACATTAAAAAAATCAATAGATAATTGCATTTGCACGTCGTTAGCAAACAGTTTGATGTACTTGTAATGACCCTTTAACCGGAGCTGTTTCTTATGTGAGATTTAATGTCATTGTTATTCTACAATTAAACCAAGTTTTCAGAGTTCATACTTCCCTAAAAAAAATACAATGACACATGATATCTACAGATTTATTTGTGCCTGGTATGGGTAAAACTCTTAAAGTACAGGATCCTACATTACCTATAATGCAACTAAAATCATCATTTGGTCTCACCATTCCTGATTGCTACATTCCCCACGTTTGCCAGTTCCACAAAAAAAGCCTGTGGGATGCACAGGCTTTTTTTGTGGATCTCATACGTGAGATGATGATGAGGTTTTCAATGAACAGAAGACATTATACAACCGCTTTCAGAGGCTGAGCGAGCAGTACTCCTCGTTACGAGTACATTGACCTTTATGTGTAACATCTGCTGAGTGCACCTTTAATCCCACCCTGGCATACTTCATGCGGTGCACGCTTGCATGCTCAGAATTGCTGTGTATTTGCATCCTGAAGTTGCAGACTGAAAGCGTTGAGCTGTCTCGTTTCAGCCAAACGCTCAGTTGATGTCCCATATATCTGTGCGATCAAACCTGCGTTCACTCAGTCTGCGGTCAAACAGCCAAGCCAATTTTGAATAAAGAAATGACTGGAGGCTCTTTGCATGTGCAGCATGTATTTGCTGGGATGTCGTGATTGGTTTAGTTAGACTGTGGCTTCCAGGGGAAGGGAAGTGGATACATCAGATA